>OY992883.1:103690117-104090117 GCA_963921405.1 Cepaea hortensis
CCAGAAAACCATGATTGGAGATGGGGAGTTGACAAAAACCGTGGATTATGATGGACGTGTTTGTGGGAGAGCTCTACAGTGTTAGAATAATTTAAGATTAACTAGCATGTGTCGTTATGGCAAAGTGTAGTAGCCATCCCGGGAATGAGGCGGTTTTGCATAAGGTAGTCAATATAGTCTATTAGTTCTAATTAATATAGAATGTAGCCTTGTTAAAACTATAGTGTGATGATTAGCACTGTTAGTGGAAAACTAGTTAGAGTAGAATAGTGATATTGGCTCTGCTAAGGTGAATAGAATACTGAGGTTGCACTCTGTATTGGTCTTTCCTTGTCATAGCCTGATTCGGCCCTAGGTGGGTAGCTAATCTGCTCTATGACAAAGTTTAGTTAGCTAAAGATCATTAAGCAAGGCAATAGGTTTACACTCAGCCGATAGGATCAGTGACTAGTACTATCACCAGATGTGTTGTTTCTATCCTAGGTTCCCTACCAGATCCGAGGAAACTCAACAAGTTTTTTAGGAAAGGTTCAAATCCCATTCGGAAGAACACCAGTGGAACAGTCAAATAAAGTTTTGTACAGAACGTAACTGAAGCTAGAAGGAAGATGATTCACCAAAGAGGGGTGATGATTAATGATGCACCACACAGCATCAGACAGTAGTAACTAACCGAGAACATTGATTATAATAGTTACATAGTGTGATATAATCTCGTGTAATAGAACACAAGACATGATACTTGAGGCTAGATAGACACGAGTGAGGATCAAGTACATTACCAATTAACATTAATAACTGTGTACACATTACAAAGGACTTGTGCATTCTTTAGGAACTATAGGAACGGACATTCTGTAGGGTGCAACCGGTCCATGATTAACTGTTAATACCACCGGTGTCTATTTCGGAAGATCATGAAATGGGATTACCAGAGGTCTACAGAGGCAAATCAGTATCCAGCAGGATGGTTTCGGCACTGGGTGAGATGTACATGTTCTGACGTAACGTGCTGTGGTCTATCCTTGCTGGGATCAGCTGACTGGGTTGTTGTCTGAGAGTCCGATTCTACACACTTTATAGAACACGTCACACATTTTCTTCACATACACGTCTCATATACGTTACACTTTTCTTTTAATAAATTAATCTTTTTTAATTTTTAGAAGCAAGAGTTGTTGAGTATGTTGCGTTGGAGAAGTATGAGAGGGGGCTGATGAAGTGTTTTGGACGGAAGCTGGTGGATTCTCCAGAATATTAAAAAAGAGGAAAATATTATAATGTGGGTGTCGGCTCTCTTCACTCCAGGGACGACACTGTAAAGGAGGACACGACATTATTGGGGGCTCGTAAACGGGATCTTTGGACAGCGGGATCTCTCGTAAACGGGATCTTTGGACAGCGGGATCTCTCGTAAACGGGATCCTTGGACAGCGGGATCTCCCGTAAACGGAATCCTTGGACAGCGAGATCTCCTGCAAGCAGGAACCTTTGACAGTGGGATCTTCTGACAACGGGGTCTTTTGACACGGGATCCTTAGTTATAAGAGGGAGATATCATTTTGGAGAATACAGCTAGAGTGAATGTGGATAGGGGTTAGGACAAATATCTTACCTGTTCACACTTCACACGTCTGCATAGGTCTGTGGTCCTGATTCTACTCTTGTCACTGAGTGAATGTGCTGTGCGTGGTAATATCTAGATTTATAGTACTTGTTCATATATCTGTATAGTAATTTGCAGTTATATTGTACTAGACCTGCTAGCTTACCTCTCTGTATAATGGCCACCCCTAAACTAACCACGTTAGAATTAAAGGCAAAGGGGGAAGAAATGGGATTGGCGGGTTCTGCTCTAACGGATTACATACAGGAAGTGGAGAGAGAGTATCGTCAAGCAGAAAGGGAAGATCGAAAGGCCGAGCTGGAATTGAGAAGGATGGAGTTGGAACAAGCAGCTAAGAAATTGGAAGCTGAACAAGCAGCTAAGAAATTGGAAGCTGAGCAAGCAGCTAAGAAATTGGAAGCTGAGCAAGCAGCTAAGAAATTGGAAGCTGAGCAAGCAGCTAAGAAATTTGAAGCTGAGCAAGCAGCTAGGAAATTGGAAGCTGAGCAAGCAGCTAGGAAATTAGAAGCTGAACAGGAAGCACAGAAAAGGGAGCACGAGTACCGGATGAGGGAACTCGAGTTGAAGAGTCAATCTAATGGAGAAACTGAGGGAGCAGTTGGAGGTTCCTCCATCCCAGGCTCAACACCAGTAGGTGGACATGGGTACCATGCTATGAAGTTTCCTTTAGCGGTCTACGAGGAGGACAAAGAGAAGATTGACCAATACCTTTAACGCTTCGAGGCTATGTCAGTTGCTATGGGTCTGGAGCGTAACAAATGGAATCTCAAGCTATCCCAGGGATTACGCGGGACCGGCTACGAGGTTTATTCTCGCCTGCCACCAGGACATGAGAACAATTATGACGAGTTAAAGACGGCTCTGCTGAAACGGTTCGAGGTTACGTCACATACCTACCGGAAAAAATTTCGAGCAGCGAAACGAGAACAGGGGGAGTTGTTTGCCGCCTACAGTTTGCGTCTAAAATCTTATCTCCATAAGTGGATGGATTTGGCTGGGTTCGCACATGACTATGAGAGTCTGGAAGAGCTCATGGTGGTCGACCAGCTGAAGAAGCAAATGTCTAAACCTCTCAGGACGTTCCTGGGAGAACAAGGAGCGGAACGTATTGACCTCGTGACTAAATTAGCAGATCGGTTCATCGAGGTACATGGGGAGGCAGGGGAAAACCTTTCCACCAACACCAAAAGTCAAGAGAAACATGACAAGAAGAAAGCCAAAAACTCAGGAACCAAAAAGTGGGAACCTTATGTGCAAAAATCAGAGGATAGTTCAGAGAAGAAGAAGGAGGGAAGCAAGAGCACTTCAAGCTCTACACCTAAACGACCGTGGTCGGAGAAGTGGTGTTCAATTTGTAAGTCACCCTCTAACAATACGAGGGACTGCAAATTGAAGGCTAGGAACCCTCACTTTGCAGCATGTCAAGTGACTTCCAAGGAGGTTGTCACGGAAAATGTTAAGGTCAACAAGGAAGCTCGCCACCAGGAGAGCTCACTCAAGTCTGGCAATAGAAAATCTAGGACAGGGAAATGGTGCAACCAATGCCAGTCGAATACGCACAATGCTATTGACTATAGAGGAGAGTCAGGAGACACTCAATTCGTCGTGTGCCCCGGGAAACCTAAGGTGGAGCCCACCGAACAGGTCAAGGCCGAGGAAGAGACTCCAGACCAGGAAAAACCACCTGTAGTGGAATTGGTAGAGGTTAACGGTCGTCAAGTGGAGTGTTTATACGACACAGGACTGGACGGGGAGGCCGTCATTTCTGCGGATCTGGTACATCCAGAACAATTCACAGGTGAGACATTGGATATACAGCCTGCACAGAAGAGTGCTGTAGTCATGAAGTTGCCTATTGCTAATGTGGAGATTCGGTCAAGGTATGTCACCGGCACCATAAAGGCCGCTGTATTGACCGATCCCATTTTTCCAGTCATCCTAGGTTTCCGGTATGTCTTTCTGGGAATGCCCAGGGAGCCAATCCATATGGGAGCAATGCAGACTCGCTCTCAGACGAAAACGGAAGAGGCAGACGTAATTGTGACTAACCCAATGCCGGGGGAGCTACGAACTGCCCAGAGTGAGGATGATACTTTACGTCCTTGCTACAAAAAGCTGCAGAAAAGTGTTGATCCACCAGGACGGGGCAGTACTACATGAAGAATAGGATACTCTACAGGAGAGCAGGAAGGGGAGACAACATATACGGTCAGTTGGTCGTCCCGAAAGGTCACCGGTCCCAGATTCTTCAAATGGGGCATACCATCTCCTTTAGTGGACACATGGGTATTGCCGCCACCATGCAGCGGATTTCCTGCCACTACTATTGGCCGGGAATGACAGATGATGTGCGTCGGTATGTGAAGTCATGCCCTGAGTGCCAGAGGGTGGCACCGAAACACTGGACAGCACCGGTGGTGTTGGGTGAGATGCCCATCATGAACTCTCCTTTCGAGAGGGTAGCCATCGATATCGTGGGTCCACTTCCCAGGACTAGGAAGAGGAACATGTATATACTCACAGTGGTGGATTGCTGTACAATGTGGGGTGAGGCTATACCGTTGACCACGATTGACTCGAAAAGAGTGGCGGGCGCACTGATGGAGGCCTTTACCAGATTAGGCTTTCTGGATCAAATTCTGACGGACAATGGGTCTCAGTTTTGTGGAAAACTCATGGAGGAGGTATTTAGGGTATTTCATTCTAACCACATACATACTAGCCCTTACCATCCTCAAGCCAATGGACAAGTAGAGCGTTTCAACGGCACGTTGATGACAATGCTCAGGAAACTAGCGCAGGAAAAACCTGATAGGTGGGATGAATATATCCCAGCAGCACTCTTTGCCTATCGGGAAGTTCCTCATGGCTCAACAGGACTACCACCCGCTACGTTGCTGTTTGGTCGTCCAATCAAAGGACCGTTGGAAGCCATGTTGAGGAGTTGGACTGAAGAGGGGACGTCAGAAGAAGTGATCTCATCCTATAAATACGTGGAGGAACTGAAAGAAAAACTCCACAAGGGATGGACTCTGGCAAATCAAAACTTGAAAAGGCCAGGAAAAGACATGCGGCTTACTACAACCGTAGGTCTAAAGAAAGATCTCTAGAGGTGGGAGATAAAGTCTTGTTGCTACTCCGAACGGGAAACAACAAATTGGAGATAGGTTGGCAAGGACCATTTCCCGTGGAAAGGGTGATATCCAGAACCAACTATCAGATCCGGATCCGGGGAAAGTTGAAGATTTTCCATATCAATCTCTTGCGGAAATACGAAGAGAGACCCGGAGACAAGGCAGCTCACCTCATGGCAATGGCAGTTGCAGTGGAGACAGAAGTGGGAACCAGCGAGGGCAGGGAATATCCCTTGGAACACCAGGAAACCTATAGGGATGTGCAAGTGAACCCTGATCTGACCTCCCAGGAGAGGGAAAGGATAACCCAGGTTCTCAAGTCTCATAAGGAGATACTGACTGATAAACCAGGACGAACGAGGTTGGTTGAGTTCGAGATGACTTTGACCACACAGGAGCCTGTTCGCCAAAAGGTTTACCCAGTGCCATTCTCTAAAGAAAAGGCCCTGGAGGAGGAAATACAAAAACTGCTGGAGGATGACGTGATTGCACCATCCACATCCCCATACAATGCGGGGGTAGTTTTGTTACGCAAACCAAGTGGAGAACACCGGTTGTGTATAGACTACCGACTTCTGAACAGTCACACACAATTTCAGGTGGAACCTTTGCCGAATCCAACTCAGTTATTCGCTAGGCTCCATAAGGCTCGGTACTTTTCAAAGGTGGATCTGAGTCGGGGGTACTATCAGATACCAGTCAAACCGGAGATTCAACCACTGTTGGCTTTCAGTACACCCAGTGGACACTACGAATTCAAGGTCATGCCCTTTGGACTCAGCAATGCACCTAGTGTGTTTACACGCATGATGAGGACTTTACTAGATCCGTTACAGGATCCGTCCATCATCTCATTCATGGACGATATTCTGATTTCCAGTGACAGCTTGGATGACCACTTACAATCCTTGGAGAGAGTGTTTAATAGGCTCAAGGAAGCAGGGCTTACTACTCGTCCAACCAAGTGCATGATTGGTTACCAGACTCTGGAATTTCTAGGTCACACCATCACTCCAGGACACATTGTCCCAGAAGAGAAGAACCTGGAGAAAATTAGAAATGCATCAAGGCCAAAAACGAAGAAGGATGTGCGATCTTTTCTCTCGTTGTGTGGGTTCTACCACAAATTTATCCCACATTTCACTGAACTGGGAGCTCCGTTGACGGAAACCTTGAAAAAGGGATTCCCGGACCAAATCATTTGGACACCCGAATGTGAGAATGCCTATAGTCAGTTAAAGGAGGCCTTGATCAGCAAACCTGTATTACAGCTCCCTGACCTTTCCAAACAATTTGTGTTGAGAACAGATGCGAGTGCGATTGGAATTGGAGCCGCTTTGTTACAGGAAGGAAAAGACGATGCTTCGGTTTTGAAACCTGTTGCATTCGCAAGTAAGAAAATTCTACAGGCGGAGAGGAATTATTCAACCGTCGAGAGAGAGTGCTTGTCCCTCGTATGGGCAGTGCAAAAATTTCAGCCATATTTGTATGGAGTTAAGTTTCGAGTCCAGTCGGATCATCAGCCCCTGATGTTCCTGGCTACTTCTCAGAAGCTCAACGCCCGGTTGATGCGGTGGTCGTTGTTACTTCAACCTTATAATTTCACAGTAGAGTACATTCCTGGGAAGGAAAATGTTGGAGCGGATTTCTTGTCAAGACACCCAGCTCCTGAAGAAGAAGAATGAATCATCTGGATTAAACTCACGGTGGAGAAGAGTGAGATGGACTACTCTCTTAGGAGGGGGCCTATGTCACAAAATAAAACCGTGTGTTTAACCAGTTGCTTATTATAGAGGCTTTCTGATAAACCGGACTATCTGTTAAGCAACAAGTGTTTCAGCTAATACAGAGAAAACATTCATAGTTGTGGCTGCACGTGTTTCAAAAACAGGTCGGGCATATATAACAGCTGCACTTGTACATCTGGTTGACGGATTGGTCACACTCGGAAGTGAGGGAGACGAATCCCGACATCGCTTTGACAAGTCATAAACAAGTCGGATGGAAAAACGGAAGTACTCAACAGTGAAGTAAACAGTCCATATGTCATATAGTTTCCGGACATCACGCAGATGGGCAGATTGCTACTGACAGCTTGTTGAGAAAAACTGTTGTTGGGATCATACAGTAACTCGTTAGTTTGTTGGGGGAGTCGAAACAAGTGATGACAACTTTGACAGTGACTAGGCAAGAGAGAATCGATTCTTGACAATGGCTGATATGAAAATAAATAACACCTGCAGGACGTCACCCATATCACGTGACCAATTTTAGGGGTTTGCCAGAAAACCATGATTGGAGATGGGGAGTTGACAAAAACCGTGGATTATGATGGACGTGTTTGTGGGAGAGCTCTACAGTGTTAGAATAATTTAAGATTAACTAGCATGTGTCGTTATGGCAAAGTGTAGTAGCCATCCCGGGAATGAGGCGGTTTTGCATAAGGTAGTCAATATAGTCTATTAGTTCTAATTAATATAGACTGTAGCCTTGTTAAAACTATAGTGTGATGATTAGCACTGTTAGTGGAAAACTAGTAAGAGTAGAATAGTGATATTGGCTCTGCTAAGGTGAATAGAATACTGAGGTTGCACTCTGTATTGGTCTTTCCTTATCATAGCCTGATTCGGCCCTAGGTGGGTAGCTAATCTGCTCTATGACAAAGTTTAGTTAGCTAAAGATCATTAAGCAAGGCAATAGGCTTACACTCAGCCGATAGGATCAGTGACTAGTACTATCACCAGATGTGTTGTTTCTATCCTTGGTTCCCTACCAGATCCGAGGAAACTCAACAAGTTTTTTAGGAAAGGTTCAAATCCCATTCGGAAGAACACCAGTGGAACAGTCAAATAAAGTTTCGTACAGAACGTAACTGAAGCTAGAAGGAAGATGATTCACCAAAGAGGGGTGATGATTAATGATGCACCACACAGCATCAGACAGTAGTAACTAACCGAGAACATTGATTATAATAGTTACATAGTGTGATATAATCTCGTGTAATAGAACACAAGACATGATACTTGAGGCTAGATAGACACGAGTGAGGATCAAGTACATTACCAATTAACATTAATAACTGTGTACACATTACAAAGGACTTGTGCATTCTTTAGGAACTATAGGAACGGACATTCTGTAGGGTGCAACCGGTCCATGATTAACTGTTAATACCACCGGTGTCTATTTCGGAAGATCATGAAATGGGATTACCAGAGGTCTACAGAGGCAAATCAGTATCCAGCAGGATGGTTTCGGCACTGGGTGAGATGTACATGTTCTGACGTAACGTGCTGTGGTCTATCCTTGCTGGGATCAGCTGACTGGGTTGTTGTCTGAGAGTCCGATTCTACACACTTTATAGAACACGTCACACATTTTCTTCACATACACGTCTCATATACGTTACACTTTTCTTTTAATAAATTAATCTTTTTTAATTTTTAGAAGCAAGAGTTGTTGAGTATGTTGCGTTGGAGAAGTATGAGAGGGGGCTGATGGAGTGTGTTGGACGGAAGCTGGTGGATTCTCCAGAATATTAAAAAAGAGGAAAATATTATAATGTGGGTGTCGGCTCTCTTCACTCCAGGGACGACACTGTAAAGGAGGACACGACACCGACCCATCATAAATTACATCATCATCGTCTACAGAATTCTCGAATATCAAAGAATATCTTCCGCCCCACAACGGTCGGATTTTATTGTCTGAATTCCCTGTCTAGTTGGATGCAAACTAAAAAGGACGTACAGGTTGTAAGTCCTCAAGTGAACAAGATAGTAGTGTAGGCTACTAACTGCATCAAGCAGAAATTTATGCCGACCAGGTGGTAATGTGTTCATGTTCTCCTCGAGGCTGGTTTAAATAAATGTTCTTGGGTTCCCAGGTCGACTGAACAAACAATTGTTATCAGAAAGTCTTTTGGAGAAACAGCCGTCGTGACACTGACCACATGACCTATCGAGTGCCATGGGATCACTAAACAATGGGGCTAGCATGTTATACCCATCACGCAAGGTGATTGAAAGGGTCATTAACTTGTTTCTGTTTATAGGCATGGAAAAGTTGCCTTAGTTTCCCTATCTCTCCCATAAATTCATCTATGTGTCGTCGAGGTGTCACATGTAAATAGTTTCTTCATGAAAATATGTCACGGTGCAAGGCTTCAGGGATGTATGTCAGTGGGGCAATACTTTAATCTAGTTACCGAGTCGAACATCATCGAAACTCATTGCACATCGAACCATTCAGCCCATATGTGCTCGGATCCTCTCCTCAGTAAATCCCGCAACTTGTAGCGGCTCACGACACCAGTTCTGTGTTTGTTTATTCATCATCTTTGGCTTTCTCTCCCGTGTGTTGCCGGGGCCCATAAGGGAAGCAAAGAATAGCAACACTGTAGCCTACCACGCATATCGTAAGAGGCGACTAAGGAGGCTTGATGGTTCCGTCGCTCTGCTACTGAGTGAGTGCGTGGCGCGACACTGTGAGCTGTGAGTTTCGTGTGAAATGCTTTTGAATCTGCCCGAGGTTCTTTGGAACGTGACTGCAAGTTCGGAGCGATGGCAGGTGGCTATGTCCCAGAGCTGACCGTTTTTTTTTGCCTTATGAAGAAATGCGTGGCTGCTGGGCTTCTGGTTAACTGCCACTGCCATTGGCGATGAACTGCATTTTCGTGAATTGTGTGGGTGAATATCTAGGAAACATCCAGATAGAAAAATGACTGCCGATTCCATTAGAGATGTACTGGGTGTTTCGTGGGGGACTGGTGTTTTGACATTCTGGCGGCGGAATTATGCACAGTGTATATCTGTGCAGGCTGTTGTTTGTCAAGACTCCTGTCTTTTCCACTTTTCACAATGGGCAGTGGGGAGCATTTTGTGTGATATTCACTGGCACAGGAACGGAGCATAATGGAGACGACCCGTTGCTGTGAAGTTGGAACTGCAACTGACTGACTGACTGACTGACTGACTGACTGACTGACTTTGGCTTCCTGCATAGTGTTCTTGTTTTGCCACACCTCTTTTAACTTCCTGTTCTCGTAGTCTGACCATGGTTGTAGATTCACAGTCATCACTTGGTTCTCGCAAACGACTTACTTGTCGTAGAGCATTCAGTATATCAACCTGGTCGTCCGCCCTCCAAAGTAGAGTTACCAGCAAGCCTGTCAGCCTGTTCATTTCCTTGTACATTCACATGTGAAACTAATCTTTGTCAGTCGTGACCTCTCCAGAGATAACAACCACTGTCTCTATCCACCCAATCTCTATCTTCCTGGGGATACTCATTGAGTGTCTAAGGAAACATGCCCGAGTGAAAGTATGTGTCGTCTCCAGCCATGTTATAGCTTTACTTACTGCCATGACTTCCATAGTCAGATTACTTTTGGTCAAAGCAAAAGCACCAGCATCTTCCTTCACAATTCACCCTCCAGCCTGAGCTGTAAAGGCCCATGAACTTAACACGCGTCGAACGACCGACCCATTTGTAAATGACATCATCACCCTCTACATAATTCTAGAATATCAAAGCCTGTACTTCTGTCCCACAGCGGTCGGGTTGTATTGTCTGCATTTCCTGTCTAGTTGGATGCAAACTGAAAAGGACGTAAATAATTATATTGGCACTTGTACCCACTCCTCGCCATGTTCTAAGTCCTCAAGTGTACACAAAGCTATAATCTGTTATTCCTGTAATGGTATCTCTAACATATCTAACAGTGAGCCGAGGCAGCATAATGGCTAGACCCTCGCCATTGGGCCCCCTGGTCTTGAGTTTGACCCCCATCAGGTATGTTCAGAATTTACATTAACTTGAGCTCCCGGACGTATCCAGCCAAAAATATGTACTCAATATGTCTTGGGAATTACAGGCGGTCAGTATGATCTGCCTACATCATCTACCCAGTGCCGATTAATAAATCATTGGCACCTTGCCGTCTTAACAGACGGGTAGCGAATGTGACTGATAAGGCCAATTCGCGCTGTAAAGATTCGTCCACAGTGGGTGCATGTGAACACGTGGTCATTTCCAGCATCATGCATCATCTTACGTCTCACACGCTCGGTGTGTGACTTATTTGCAATAATTAATAAATTACAAAATTACAAATTACACGATTAATAAATACAAATATGGTTACAATGTCAAATGCTGCTTCAAGATTGCATGCATCATGTCTTTGCTTTTCTATTTACTTGAAACAGATCTAACTGTTTTCAATGTAATATGAGACAGAATTGCACTGCCGGGCGAAGCTTTTTTAATAGTATGTTAGTAAGTTACTAATGTCCTCTTTTCCTTATCGAGTATTGGATATAAGATGATGGCTTAAATTTGCATTGACCAGTCGAAATGCTATGGGTGATGTAGACACTATCACACGTGCAGCCTTTGCTTTCCAAACATTTCATGGTACCTATTTAGGCTAGTTGTCCTGAGAACCCTATTTAATTGTTTGTCCCCCCCCCCCTCACCCCCCACCCCCTCGAAAAAATAAATTCCCACCTTGATGGGAGTTCCAAGAAATAACCCGGCGAGCAGGAAATCTTGCTTACCAAGAGGTTACATTAATGAAGTCGATTCTCTGGCCTTTAAACTTCAATATGGAAAGTAAAGTACCTGTTCCCGCACGTTGAGGCGTTTTAGATATATGGTGATCGTCTCATCTTGCTTTTACCTTTTTTTTTAAAATTCGCATATCCTTTTACAGGACATCGCTGTCAACAGCAGCATCTTTCAGCTGTCTGTTGATTTCTTGGCAAGATTACGCTCAGTTGTTTGCCATTGCTTTCTGAGCGGCCGGCTCAGTTATCCCGCAAGTCACCAGTGGGGGACGAACCGCTCCCAGTTCTCGCCAGCTTCGAGACTCTGCGTGATAAACGGAGAAAGTGGTGTAACCCCTCGGCCAGAAGAGACCGGCTGCTTTGACCTATGGGCATTTAATTGCAATGTGGTCAACATTACTCCAGCCACCCGACATCCCAGAACGCTTCCAAGTACCGTTTTACACCGAATCGACCTAGGAGCCCAAATCAATTTTAAAAATATCCATCTCGATGTGGATTCGAATATAGGCCGAACACACGGCGGACAACCGGATGACTTTACCATGTCACAATCACGGCTCCCTGACAAGTAATGTACATAATTCTATTTGAAACAATTTACATCTTTTTTTCCTAGCAATATCCGTCTTATTCATGGTACTACGGTACAATGCAATCGCCATTTGATTTCGCTATGTACATTGCCAGTACTAGTACAACTGATACAATTTATGTACATACATTGAAATATAAATTCTAGAAAAAAATGCAAGCTATATAGAACAGCCTCTTGAAAAGAGATACTGCATTACAGAAGAAATATTGATTGTCTACTAGTGGTGTGTTGATGATGCAGTAAAGCCGTATATTATTGAATAAACTGTAATATAAAATTTCGTGACAGATATTAAGGCCAGGCTAAATGTGTATTTGCCTTCTTGCGCTGGAATGTATAATCACTTGAGTAATCGTATGTTAGTTCAAATGACATATGCAATAATGTAATTTTATTACTCTAAAAACCAAGGCCATGATCTGACTTTATCTAGTCAAATGGTAAGTAAAGGCCAGGTAATTGACATATGTCTGCTAACAGTAAAGTTACATTGTCTGCAGTCTTATTATAACGACGAGGAGACCGTGTTTTGTCAGTGGTATCTAAATGGTACATGTCTGTGGAAAGAAGATTGTGTACTATGGTTACATGATCAATACGCAAAGTAAAATTGTGTCTTTACAAATGCGACTGACTATTTCGTATAATTATGGAGGAGATACAATTATTTCACATCTAATTTAGGTGCATACGGTATATGGTGCTAGACATTTACACGTATAGACCTATCGACACGCTATGGGCGATGCAATAAATATCATAAATATCATCATTGTTTTTTTATCTACGAATTTTCTTCTGAAACCACAAATCCACTGCTATTAGATATTTCTCTGCCGGTTCTCTTATTGCATATGTTTCACATGCATGAAACATTGTGGTTTTTGACATGACAGATTTAAGTGCTGTCACACACAGAGTAGTGGATATGGATGTCAGTGTGACATGTCGACATGATAAGGATGCTTGAAGATCTACAAATTGATGGAAAAGACCTTAGACTTGTAAAAAAAAAAAAACACATATTGGAAACAACAAGCTGCCATCAGAATTGAAAACGATGTAGGTCAATATCAGAGGTGTGAGACAGGGATGTGTAATGTGTCCAGATCTTCTTTCCCTGTACAGTGAAAATATTTTCAGAAATATAGAAGATATGGAAGGAATCAACATTGGGGGGACGATACATCAATAACATTAGATATGTAAATGATACAGTCTTGATTGCAGACAATGAACAGGACATGCAAAATCTAGTAGATGCGGTTGTTGCACACAGTGAACAACTAGGGTTAGAACTGAATATTAAGAAGACACAGATTATGGTCGTCACTGGGAAGAAGGAAATACCACAATGTGATATACGAGTAAATGGGCATATTTTTAAGCAAGTGAATCTATACAGTTATCTCGGCGCAATCATAACATCTGATCGGAGGTGCCTTGAAGAGATTAGAACAAGAATTGCCATTGCGAAGGTAGCTTTTTGCAAGAGGAAAAACATAGTGACCAGTAAACGGATATTAATTGAAACGAGAAAAAGAGTGTTGAAGTGCTACATAGAACCTGTACTTTTGTATGGATGTGAAGCATGGGCAATAAGCAGTCAAGCTGAAAAACAGCTGATGGCTGTGGAGATGTGGTTTCTGTTGAAAATACAAAGAATACAATGGACAGACACAGCGCCGGATTTAGACTTGATAAGGCCCTAAGCTATTTGAACTATGGGGCCCTTTATAAGTCCAGATATTCTATGTCAGTGACAAATTGCTCACTCGGACAATATATTTTGTGTCCCCCTCTTTCTTGAGGGCCCCAAGCTATAGCTTGTGTAGCTTACACGGAAATCCTGCACTGGACAGACAGAAAAACCAATGAACAAGTCCTTCAAGAAACAAATGAAGATCGTAAACTGATTAGAGTCATTAGACGTAGACAGTCAACACTTTTTGGGCATGTTATGAGAAGAAATGAACTGGAGAACTTGGTGACGACTGGTAAGATCGAAGGGAAGAGACCAAGGGGAAGACCGAGAAGCAAATACCTGGAAGGCTTGGCCACATGGCATGGTCAAGACAGGAACACGTAGCTGAACCTTAACTCTGGTGATCGAGTGAGTTGGCAGAACATAACCGCCCACGCTTACCGGCATGGCACATGATGGATGGATGGTGTCCAAAGGCAAGTGGAAACAGTTGGCCCCTAATATAGTGGGGTTGGGGAGGGGGCACTTAAATATCAGACGATGTGTTACAAATGTTAACGATAATTTATTACCTTAAAATGATGACAGTTCCAAAGGTAATAATTTTCTTTGTCTTATTGTCCATGCCATGTGGCTTTGATGATCATGTCTGTCAGCCTTCTGCCTCATGTGTTGTCAGTAATTTCTGATACCGAAGTTCCGCAATACCTTGATATCGAACTGTCAAGCATCGTCTCTATTGAATAAATACCACGTATTTTCTGTCGCTAAAAGAAGTAGGTGAAACAATTAGAGATTAAAGGACGCTCTAGACAGCATGCAAATGTGGTCTGGCTACAGGAACAAGTGTACTTCGACGCACTAGAGACCTCTAACAAAAGGTGTCTTAATTAGCCAGGTCTCTCATCCCCCTGACCCCACAACTATGGAGTACCTGAACCCACAACTATGGAGTATAGACATAATTCGTATCTAACCATTGAAATAGCACCATAGGTCTCAGGATTTATATTAAACTAGCGTAGGTCAAATAACAACCACACATACACATTAGATCGTAATGCTGTGTCCAGTATAATAAAGAACGTTTAAAGAAGACAAATGATTGGTCGGTTCTAATTGTGTAGACGTATTACACATAAATATCAATTGGGGGACCATTTGAGACCACTAAGACAGTTCATAAATACATGCACATGTATTTTTTGGGTCTCATAGAAGTATGGGAAAGAATGAGAGACTAGAGGTCATACTAGACAACATACAAAGTGACAGCTGTTACCTCAAAATGAGCACATCGCCTTTAGATGGATCGCTCTGGGAACTAGGTCAATGGAGGAAAATATTCTAACATTAAGGGGATTCGACCACGTGATTGCCTGGCCAGCAGATAAGGGGAATGCCATGAAGCTATAGTGGCTCATTTACATTAATACCATGGATCAATGACCACCGACAAAGTCAAAATGACCCCTGGCCACATGACTGGCCTGACAAGCGGGGCCGACGAGAAAGCATTCATTATCCTCATCATAATGTGCTATGATGATACGCGTCGACGGTCATGTTTCGCCATCTCACTCGATCACCAGAGTCGTGGATCAGCTCTGTGTTCTTGTCTTGACTATACCACATTGTGAAGCCATCCAGGTATTTACCTCTGTGCCTCCCCTTTGTTGTTTTCACCTCAATCTTGCCAGTTATCAAGTTCTCCCATTTATTTCTTCTCATAACATGACCAAACAATTGTGACTGTTTGTGTCTAATTTCTCTAATCAATTTTGGTATTCATTTGTTTCTTGTACGACGCAGTCATTGGCTTTTCTGCCTATGGTAATCTTTACATTTTCCTCAGAAACATTTCCACAGCCATTAGATGATTTTCAGCTTGTCTGATCATTGAGCATGCTTCACATCCATAGTAAAGTACAAATTCAACGTAGCACTTCTACACTCTTTTTTTGTATCATTATTATTACTATTTTTAATAGATATTGTTATCCTTTTATTGGTCAGCATGTTTCCCAGCTTAGAAAAGGCTACATCAGACCATGGTGATTCTTGGTCTAATCTCTTCAAATCATCACGCATCAGATGTTATGACTGTTACGAGATATCTGTACCGATTCAATTCTTTATAAGACTATTCCCATTTACATTTGTATTACATTGCGGTGTTTCTTTCTTCCTAGCGACTACCAGAATCTGTGTCTTCTTACAATTTAATTCTAACTTAGTTGTTCACTGTTTTTAACAACCGCATCTACTAAATGTTGCAGATCCTGCTCATTGTCTGCCATCAATGCATGCAGAAAAAGAGGGGGAAATACATCAACCCCAAGCGTTCTGTAGTCAGCGCGATGTTGGATAGACTGTGATTGGGTTCCCACTAGGAATTCGATCCCGGGAAAGATCCGTGTACATGGACGAGCGTGTTGTATGTGGGCTAGAAGATACTATGTTCAGAGGCTAGACTATTCGAAGCAGCGGTCACGTTTGTCCTGTACGTTCACAGCTGTATATCGTGGGATAGACGTCGATGTTGTGAAGTGGTCCCGGTCTGCAGTTACTGATGCTGGTCAATCCCCACGTGGCAGACTATGTAGTGATCCAGCTAAAGTGGATGCCAGGAAATGTGCAGAGTGCGATGTTGACCACATCACCCATGGAGTGCTGTTTGCCCTAAATATATGGAACTAACTCTAAGTACCCTATGTAGCAAGCTCGTTAGCGTAGTTAATAAAGAGCTGCGCTAATAATGTCAAGGACGCGGTCAGACGAGGGTTCGGCGCCTGAGTTCTTCGTCTCGCTAAGTGAGCAAAAGCCTGACCAGCTATGTTTTATTTGCGCTCGCTCGCTTTGAACTCAAGTGTAGTCCATACACACTACTTCCAGTAGTGCTGAATGTCATTTTGCGTGTGGATTAGCTTTCCATATTAGCAGTGTCCCTCCCATTAGGCGAACCCACTCCGACTTCAGAGGTAGTTGTAATATGCGTCCCAAAGTCAAGGACGATAGGTCAACATTTTTTACTCCAATTGTCCGGTGTAGGGGATGAACCACTTACCTCGTTATCTGCACAACGGATATTTAAGAACTCGCGTTCTTATCCATTCGACCATGCTGACTTGTACTGGCTAGCCATTTCTCCTTGTATTCAAGAAATGTGATAGCCATATCACATCACAAACCCTTAGCAGCCAACTACATAGGAAACATTCTTGTTTACACGTTTCCGTAAACCCAATATGCCTCTTTCATGAAACTTATCCTTAATTACGTAACTTACCACTGTTTAACTTCCTGATGAGGAGATTCCTAAATCTGGTGTGGTCTGTGCGATGTCTGAGGGTGATTACTTGCACAGCCATATGAAGGTCAAGGTATGGGTTGTTGGTGTGGTAGCTCGGGTGTGACATTTGTTTCTGCTCGATCTTCTCTGGTATCCAGTAGTTCAACTGCATTTTACAACAACGTCATGACAACTTAAACCATTGATCTGACCGTGACCTCCAGGTTTGAATGTGTACTATTGGTCAGAATATCTTCCTCGTGGATTATGCGTCAATAGCAGGTGCGTTACGATGCCTGGAGCATTAAAGGTTTAATAACACAAGCAAACTTGTCCAATATCACAAGCAAACTTGTCCAATAACACAAGCAAACTTGTCGAATAACACATACACACTTGTCCAATAACACAAGCAAACTTGTCCAATATCACAAGCAAACTTGTCCAATAACACAAGCAAACATGTCCAATAACACATACACACTTGTCCAATAACACAAGCAAACTTGTCGAATAACACATACACACTTGTCCAATAACACAAGCAAACTTGTCCAGTAACACAAGCAAACTTGTCTAATAACACAAGCAAACATGTCCAATAACACATACACACTTGTCCAATAACACAAACAAACTTGTCCAATAACACAAGCAAACTTGTCCAATAACACAAACAAACTTGTCCAATAACACAGGCAAACTTGTCCAATAACACATACACACTTGTCCAATAACACAAGCAAACTTGTCCAATAACACAAACAAACTTGTCCAATAACACAAACAAACTTGTCCAATAACACAAACAAACTTGTCCAATAACACAAACAAACTTGTCCAATAACACAAACAAACTTGTCCAATAACACAAACAAACTTGTCCAATAACTCAAACAAACTTGTCCAATAACACAGGCAAACTTGTCCAATAACACAAACAAACTTGTCCAATAACACAAACAAACTTGTCCAATAACACAGGCAAACTTGTCCAATAACACAAACAAACTTGTCCAATAACACAGGCAAACTTGTCCAATAACACAAACAAACTTGTCCAATAACACAAACAAACTTGTCCAATAACACAAACAAACTTGTCCAATAACACAAACAAACTTGTCCAATAACACAAGCAAACTTGTCCAATAAAACAGGCAAACTTGTCCAATAACACATACACACTTGTCCAATAAAACAAGCAAACTTGTCCAATAACACAAGCAAACTTGTCCAATAACAAAAGCAAACTTGTCCAATAACACAAACAAACTTGTCCAATAACAAAAGCAAACTTGTCCATTAACACATACACACTTGTCCAATAACACATACACACTTGTCCAATAACACATACACACTTGTCCAATAACACAAGCAAACTTGTCCAATAACACAAGC
This sequence comes from Cepaea hortensis, assembly GCA_963921405.1. Taxonomy (NCBI): domain Eukaryota; kingdom Metazoa; phylum Mollusca; class Gastropoda; order Stylommatophora; family Helicidae; genus Cepaea; species Cepaea hortensis. The sequence goes on from OY992883.1 coordinate 103,708,447, forward strand.
AAACTTGTCCAATAACACAAGCAAACTTGTCCAATAAGACAAGCAAACTTGTCCAATAACACAAGCAAACTTGTTCAATAACCCAACCAAACTTGTTCAATAACACAGGCAAACTAATTAAATAGAACACAACCAAACGTATCCAATAGAACAACAATCTTATCCAATCAATCCTTCATGTGCCATGCCGGAAAGCGTGGGTGGTCATGACTCGCCATTTCACTCGATCACCAGAGTCGTGGATCAGCTCAGTGTTTCTGTCTCGTCCATGCCATGTGGCCAAGCCATCCAGGTATTTTCCTCTCGGTCTTCCTCTTGGTCTGTTCCCTTCGATCTTGCCAGTTGTCACTAAGTTCTCCAATCCATTTCTTCTCATAAAATGTCCAAAAAATTTTTGACTGTCTACGTCTAATTTCTCTTATCAATTTACGTTTTTCATTTGTCTCCCGTAGTACTTGGTCGTTGGTTTTCCTGTCTGTCCATGGTAATGTTTGCATTTTCCTCAGAAACCACATTTCTCCAGCCATCAGATGTTTTTTCAGCTTGACTGCTCATTGTCCAAGTTTCACATCCATACAAAAGAACAGGTTCTATGTATCCCCTCAACACTCTTTTTCTCGTTTCAGTTGACATCTTTTTATTGGTCAAAATGTGTTTCATCTTGCTAAAGGCTACTTTCGACATAGCGATTCTTGTTCTAATCTCTTCAAGGCATCTCCCATCAGATGTTATGACTGTGCCGAAATAATTGTACCGATTCATTTGTTGAAGAATATATCCATTTACTTGTATATTACATTGTGGGACTTCGTTATTCCTAGTGACGACCATAACCCGTGTCTTTTTACAATTTAATTCTATCCTTCTCATTGTCTGCAATCAATACTGTATCATCTGCAAATCTAATGTTATTGATGTTTCGTCCTCCAATGCTGATTCCATTTATATCCTCTACATTTCTGAAAATATTCTCACTGTACAGGGGAAAAAGATCTGGAGACATTACACATCCCAGCCTAACACCTCTCTTAATAGGCTAATATTGTCCCACTTCATTATCAATCCTTATGGCAGCTTGTTGTTTCCAATATAGGTTTTTTTATAAGTCTAATGTCTTTCCCATCAATTTGTAGATCTGCAAGCATATCCACCATGTTGACATGTCTAACTCTATCAAAAGCCTTTGTGTAGTCAATAAAGCAAAGATGTATATCCTTGTTTACTTCTATAGCACGTTCAATAACTGTTCGCAGCATATACACAGCATTTACTGTACCCTTTCCTTCTACAAACCTACATTGTTCTTCCCCTATTTCGTGTTTTATTTCTTCCTTACTCTTTGCATGATAATCCGTAGCAAAATCTTTGTGATGTGACTCATTATACTAATTGTTCTATGTTGATCACATTCCAAGGTTCCTGATTTCTTTGAGATTGCAATAAATACAGAGTTACATAATTCAGAAGGTATATCTCCAGTATCATATAATGTGTTCACCAGTCTGGTGACTTGTTCTAGTCCAAATTCTTCTAAAGCTTTAATCATTTCTGTTGTGATGTTATCTGCACCGGGGGCCTTGCCAGCTTTCATATGCTTAAGAACATTTCGAACCTCCATCTCCAAAATTGGCGGTGCTTCATTATTAAATCTAATATCATACTGTTCCTCTCTGTTATCGTCATAAAGGTGTTTCACATAATCTGTCCAAACATGTAGAATCTGATATTTTTCTGTTATGATTTTGCCATCTTTAGTTTTTAGACAGCCTGTTGATGTACTTGTTCTTTTATTAGTAAGATCCTGAATTCTTTTGTGCACTAATTTGGTATTTTGACTGTTGTGTTGGTTTTTAATTTCTAAGCACTTTTCCTCAAGCCATGCTTCGTTTGCCTCTTTACATAATATTCTGACTTGTCTGTGAATTTCTTCATATTTGGCAGAATTATTTTTGTTGAGTCTTCTTGATTCCATTAGGTGTAAAATTTCTTCAGTCATCCATTTCTTACGACCCACCTTCTTTAATGTTGGAATAGTTGTTTCTGCAGCCAAACTGATTGAATTCTTCAACGTTTTCCCATTGATCATCCACATCCTGGAATAGGATCTCTAGATCAGACAATATATCAAATCTGTTCTGTACTTCTATGTTGAATTTGTTTTGTATTTCCTTGTCATTACTCAATGTACACAAATCATATTTAGTGTTTCCTGTTATATACTTGACTTTCTTCAACTTTATCCTCAATGTTCCTGTGAGTAATCTCTGGTCACTATAACAATGAGCACTGGGAACTGTTTTTGCTATTGTTAGCGCGTTTCTAAATCTTCTGCTAATCAGAATGGAGTCAATCTGGTTTCTAATCCTGCTATCAGGACTCCTCCATGTCCATAATCTTCTAGGGTGTTGGTTAAACCAGGTGTTTCCTACAATCATTTCCTGTTCTTTTGCTCAATCTACGAGTCTGTATTCTCTTTCATTTATCTCTCCTAAACCATAGTTTCCTACTGTGTATCTATCACCTTGATTTCCTACTTTTGCATTGAAGTCCCCTATCATGATGTTTATTTCTGAATTTTTACATTTCTTTAAGGCAGACTGTGTAATTTCATACAGGACCTGAGGTTTGCGTGAGTATCCGTTGTCCCATGTCTGGCTTATTGGTGCGCAGACTGGTGGTTCCTCGCCGTACAGGCACACACCCTCCAACTTCGGAGAAATCGGCGATCCTACTGACTTTAGCCAGGACCCCGAAGGGACCTGTTGCCCAGGACGCTCGACGAGGACGCGTCAATAGGTCTTGGCCAATATATAACCCGGCCCTGGTGTCTTGGAAACTCCTCTGCGTCCCTTTCAATTCCTTGTTTTATGTTCTCTAATTTTTCGTCGTCGTTTAACGTCCTAACGTTCCATGTTGCTAGTTTTAACGTCTCCGTCCTTGTCTTGCGATGATCAGTCTTTAGGCGAATAATAATGTACTAGGCACTTCTAAAGAGGTAGTTTTAAAGAGGTGATGTGATTATCTACACGGATGGGTCGGTGTTGATAGGTAGGAGAAGTGCCTGGGGATTCTTAGCAAAAGCTAATGGGCGGCGTTTGGTGCAGGAGAGCCTGGCGTATGATGACACAACATCTAGCTTAAGAATGGAGGTGGAGGTGGTCAGTGCAGCTTTCCGCTGGATAGAGAACACGATACATACACACATTGTGATTGTAACTGACTCAGAAAGCATGCTGAGTAGGGTGAGGACAGGCAGGCTTCGTGCAGAGTGGCTTGCTTCGCTTCGGAGGTCACGGGTAGTAAGCATCACCTGGATCTTTTCTACTGGGCATGCCAGTGTGCTGGGGAATGAACAGGCGGACAGATTGGCTGGCTCGGCAGAACTTGGTGGAGTATTGATGCATGACAAGACAGATGTGGTTGCGACCTTGTGGGAGCACGTGTACACCTCGGAGGAGCAAATTGATCACCATAGTCTGGTAAGAATGAGGCAGCGAGGTGTGACGAGGGGATGTGGCCGACGCTTGACGCTCAGAGGAAAGGCGAGACGGACATATAATCAGATTGCTACTGGAACTATTAGTGTTGGAACTCTTCGATGGCTACTGAGGATGGGGACGGGGCGCTTATGGGAATGTCCCGAATGTTGTGTATTCAGCGCCAGTTGTTAAAAATTAACATAGCTTTTTTTAATATTTTTATAAGATAAATTTAGATATATGTTTTGACGTAATTGACTTCTTTTAAAAGGTGTTTCTGATGACAACACATAATATCGTTAAAACGATAATTATTGGAGCATAATTTAGTTATTTAAACTATTGAAATTAATTTAATTTTTGATGTTTTGATGAAAAACTCTATAATTTTAAAATAATAATTATCATGGGATAATTTAGATATTTACGTTTATGAAAAGAAATTTAATGTACGGGGGGAAGTCAATAAGTAAGTCACAAATGGTTTTTTTTTTTTTAAACATAACACATATGATAACAACTTGAAACGAGTTTAGTTTTATACATACATTGTCCCTTTATTTCTCAACATAATTTCCACCAACATTGATGCGCTTATCTCATCGTTTTATCAGTCCTCCTAAACCGATTTCATAGAACTGCGTGCTCTGTTTTCTAAACCACATTTTCACTTCACATTCACTTTCGGCTTCATTTGCGAAATTTCTCCCGCCAAGGTGTTTTTTCAGTGGACCAAAAAGGTGGAAATCGCTAGGGACTAAGTCGGAGATGTAAGGTGGATGTTCCAGAACCTCCCACCTTAGTTGGTTAATCCCATAACCTTCCCTGCTGATGGCGTAACCTTGAAGTTTTGGACACAAGGCGAAGAAGGATGTTTCCATTGCATTGAAGCACGCTTAGATTCGGGCTGGTAGTGATGCACACATGATTCGTCTCCAGTAATAATCCTGTTCAGCATGTCTTCTCCTTCATCTTCGTATCGACAGAGATGATGCAAGGACAGACCAAATCGGCTCATTTTATGATCCTCCTACAATTGTCTGGGTACCCATATTTAGCACACTTTCTTAAATATCAATCGATCATGCAATATGCTGTTTGCAGAACCATATGAGCACCCTATTGCAGATGCTACAGAGTATATCGCCTGTCACCTCTAATCATCTCCCCCACTCGCTGCACGGATGCTTCTGTTGGAATCTCAACAGGACGACCAGATCGTATTTCATCAACAATTTTAGAGTGTCCTTTAGAAAATATTTCTACCCAGCTATGCACCGCTCTACGGGACAAACATCTGTCAGCAAAACAGGAAGCATTTCCTTATGAATGTCCCTTGCAGGCAGTCCTCCTCCCTCCCCCCCCCCCAGATAAAAACGCACAACAGCCCTCTGCTCTTTGGTTGTACACTCCGTAAGTACAGTCGCCATTTCGTTTATGCACTGCGTTTATGCACCTAGAGCCACCTGACGAACGGGAATATAAAGTTTGATGTTGCTGTCACATAATGACACCTGTAGAAAACATCATCTACATTTACCTGCCATCCCACAGAACTGTGTGACTTACTTATTGACTCGCCCTCGTATATGGTCCTGATGATGATACTACGAGATAAATACTCGTGGATAATTTTGTAGTAGCAGGTGTTCGCGCAATGTGTGCCTTGTGAATGACGGGAATCTTTACTCACCTCTTGGCCTACTTGTGGTTGTTAATTATCTCCATGTCTCCACATTGCTGATTCTGTCACATCATACCGGCCCTTCTATTCTGCTCAGCTTTTATTTAATGCATGTTTATTAGTAATTGTTTTAGTAGTTCTCCATGTTTCTAATCAATACAGTGGTGCTGATTGAATATAATAGTGGATTAGTCTATACTTTGTGTTTTGTTTAATTTATTTTGTCATCCATACAATGCTCAGTGTTGTGCAAGCTCCTTTTGCCTTTTGTATTCTTATTTTAATATGTATATATGTTCTCCCACGCGTGTCTACGTTGCTACCTAAATGTGTATATGATTCTACCTTGTGAAGTCAGATTTCACATGGGCGATGGTATCATCAGATGCTTGGTTTGTTTTCAGTATCTGTGTCTAAAAATGGTAGGACTCATGTCTTGTGACTTCATATTTTGTGTTTATCTTGCATTAGCTTTCTTGTGCAGGACAATGATAGAAATGCCATAAGCGATTTTGAGATCATCAAGCTGCTCTGACAGATCCAATGCAAACTATTTCTGGTGGTAATTCGTGTTCTCTTCATAATCCAGTGTATATTTAGTAAGAATTATAAAGGTGAAAACAAGACATTCCTGCACTTATTAGAAATGTAACGTTCAGCTTTTCCCTCATAAAGAACTTTTGATACTTGTATATTTAGTCCCTATTAATTTAATGGTTTTCTATAATATCTCATATTGCATCATCAGTTTCCAAACGAATCACCGCTGGCGAAAGTCGTTTCACAGTCCACAATCCAATATAAAGTAGCGTGTTCAGTTCAATGACTGCTCTATTATTATGCCTAATGTTACTGTCTTGTCAAAGTAGGATTTGTGTGGTCGGAAGCCTGCCAATTAGTCCATTCGTTGATTGGTCATCTGCGTTTCTCAATCTCTCCATAGTGATCATATTGAATACTTTCAAAGGACTATATATTAAGATGAGTCTATTGTTTTGGATTCCTTCCTCCAGTCTGTTAGTATCTATGTTTTACCCCAGAATCTGTTAATTTATAAAGTAACTAATGTGGAATATTTATAGTGGTGTTAATAATTTATGTTGGGATACTATATGAACCAGCAGCTTTCTTACCCTTAAGAACCTTGATACGTTTTCTAATTTCTTCCATAGATAACTTCGTATAGTTAATAGCCAACTTTACTTACACATATTAGATATCTGGAGGGTGGGGGTGTGAGCGGCTGGGTGATGTGTAGGTGGGTGAGGGATATGTGTGTGTCGGAGCGGGATGTGTGAGTGGGTGGAGGATGTGTGATCGAGAGATGTTTGGTTAGGGGATGGGTGGTTTGGGGTGGGTGGTTGGGTGGTTGGGGGTGTGTGGGTGCGCATTGGAGGATGTGTGGGTGAGTGAGTATGTGTTGGTGGATGAGTAGAGGATGTGTGTGTGTGTAAGGAGATGTGTGTGGTGTGGTGGTTGGGGATATGTGTGTAATGTGTGGGTGGGGGATGTCTGTGTTGGTGGGAGATTTGTGTGGGTGTGGGTGGGGGATATGTGTGTGGTGTGTGGGTGGGGATATTGTGTGGTATGTGGGTGGGGGATATGTGTGTGGTGTGTAGGTAGGGGATATGTGGTGGATATGTAATGTGTGGGTGTGGGATGTGTGGGTGAGGGATACGTGTGTGTGGTGTGTGGGTGGTGAATATTGTGTGGGTGGGGCATGTGTGTGGTTTGCGGGTGGGGGATATGTGTGTGGTGGGGGATATGGGGTAAGGCATGTGTGGATGGGTGGGGGATGTATGTGTGGGTGGTGGGGTGTGTGTGATTGGATTGGGGGATGGGTAGGTATATATGTGTTTGTGTGTGTAGGTGTATGTTTTTTGGTGGGGATGTGTGTATGGGTTGGGGAAGTGTAAGTGATTGCGGGATGTGTGGTTTGATTGGGGGGATGTGTGTGTGGGTGGTGAATGTGTGGTCGATCGAGGTGTGGTTGAGGTATGCGTGGTTGGGGGTGTGCGTGGGTGGGTAAAGGATATGTGGGTGGGGGATTGGTGTGTGGGTTAAGTTCTGTATTTGGGTGGGCGCGGGATGTGTGGCTTGGTTGGTTGATGTTTGTGTGATTGGTGAGTGTCTCGGTTGGGAAAACGGGTGAGGTGAGTGTGTGAGGGTGGGGGATGTGTGTTAGGGGGATAGGTCTGTTGGTGGGGTATGTATGTTGTCATGGCTTGAATGACAGCCAGATAGAGTTAAAAGAGTAAGCAAGTGCACCAGAATAGGGAATTAGACGAAGCAAGGAAAGAAGCACAAGTGAGCACTTGGACAGAACAAAGCAGACGTCACAAGTGCGTAGATATTGACAACCAAACGGTTGTCGTCAGTTAGTGAGTGTTTAGCCGGCCAAGACACAAGACACGTTTTAGGCTCCTGCCTTCGTGGACGCAAGACACCATTTCAGGGTGGTTGCCAGCTTACGGTTTGAGAGATCTGAGTGATGCTTCTTAACAGGTAATACCAAACGATTCGTTATTAGAGCACGCGAGGAGGTTGGGGTCATGTTGCTTACACCTAGACACATCGACACTACCCACACAGGCGAGTTCACACTCCGCTGCCCAATAGTCCACCCAATTGTGTAAGGTTGATTTGTAAGACAGGCGTGAATGAGAGTAGCATGTGACGGACTGAAGCCTAGATCATCCTCTGCATTCTGTAACGTTTCATGATGCTTACCGACAATAAAGAAGTTGTCGTTCTCCTTATATGGTGTGATGGACTTGTTGATGGACTGACGTGAGTTGTGCTGTCATGTTTGAGTAGATAGTCAGCAGCCAAACCCAAGACACAACAGCCCCTAACATCCAGAATCGTGACATGGGTGCCTGTCCGGTTGAAAGTTTGAACCAAGAGGATCGTTTGGGAATTATATGAGTTATCATTGTAAGAAGGATAGTTAGTTAGTTAGTTAGTCACGGTTCCAACTTCACGGCAACGGGTCGTACCCATATTGCTCCGTTCCTGTGCCAGTGAATATCACAAAATGCTCCTCACTGCCCCATGTGAACAATGGAATAGACAGGATTGAAGGTCATTCCAACCGTTGCAGGAATACAATACAAGAATACATCTCAATAATACATACATTGTTGTTCAAGAGGATCACGCCGGTTTGACAAGGCTACAAACCAGGTGGCGTATCCCCGTTGTTAATTTGCGTTATAAAGAGGAGAACTGTTTTATTCATCATGTGTGTCCAGTTGAATACCAGGGACTCTGTTACTGTCATAACGGATCATAAAGTTTGGGCAGCGAGAGTGTTGTATTAGAGATGACTGGGGAATTGTGAAAGTATCATCGTATTGTGTCAGCTTTGCACGGAGCTCGTGGCTCTCAATGGTGTATTGTTGTCCAGGGAGCTTGATTTTAACTCATATGTCTAGGAGGTTTTCATAACGGATTGAATCAGAAGTGGCTCTATTAAGGGAATCACATTGTTGCAGTTTGGGTTGACGAGCCCCAAATCGATTTTCTGAAAATCCGCGGATCCATTCCTTGAAGAATCCCGAAACAACCACATAATTAATTAATTATTGCTCACTGGATTTAGGAGGCCTGGTGTTCCTTGCCAGTGAGAAGTCCTGATCGTTCGGGTCCCATCGATTGACGGACGTCGGTCGCGGCGATTGGGCAATCTTGAGCATAGCCTACGATGGGTAGCGTTGTGATGTTCTGTTGTGATAATTTGGTGTGTCCAGTGTGTGCCGTGTGGTTACACACCCGCTTCACACGCGTGATCCGGGACTGTTTCCGGATCCGCTCAGGGATATGCACTACTGACGAGCTCAAACGAGGGCGAAACTCGAGTATAGTGCTTCCATATTGATGTGGATAGGCGTTAGGTTCATACCAGAATGCGATCGGCGTTGCCAGTAGTGGGTTGTGCTCAATATTTAAATTTCAAATCCCGAAACAACCACATAATTAATTAATTATTGCTCACTGGATTTAGGAGGCCTGGTGTTCCTTGCCAGTGAGAAGTCCTGATCGTTCGGGTCCCATCGATTGACGGACTTCGGTCGCGGCGATTGGGCAATCTTGAGCATAGCCTACGATGGGTAGCGTTGTGATGTTCTGTGGTGATAATTTGGTGTGTCCAGTGTGTGCCGTGTGGTTACACACCCGCTTCACACGCGTGATCCGGGACTGTTTCCGGATCCGGTCAGGGATATGCACTACTGACGAGCTCAAACGAGGGTGAAACTCGAGTATAGTGCTTCCATATTGATGTGGATAGGCGTTAGGTTCATACCAGAATGCGATCGGCGTTGCCAGTAGTGGGTTGTGCTCAATATTTAAATTTCAAATCCCGAAACAACCACATAATTAATTTACGATAATTCTTAGAAATTATGACATGTCTAAAATTTAGTCGTTCATATGGATTATGGTTCGCATACTATCCCATATTTCGGGAAGTAAAAATAATTTAGCAGATTTACTAAGTCGATTATAAACATTCTATGTGAATAAAATATGCTTTTGTTGTTAATTTTAAATTTTGGTATTGGAGTAAATAGGATAAATGAGAAGACTATAATGTGTAAAATAATGTTACTTTATTATGACTGTAACTTACTTTTGAAACACCACATGTATGGAAACAGTTGTTTAAATATAAATAAGTCACTTGTTGTTGTTAATGTTGCAGATAGCAGTGAGTGAACACAGAGCGTATGTACGAGGAAATAGACAAGGATGACTGCAAAGGCTGTATTCAATGGATACAGGATAGTCGACGATGTTGCAATGTGACATTTGGACGTGTTCTTTAATTATTTTGGGTAATATTTTAGAAATTAAAACATATAAATTCTGTCGGTATTAGGTAGGAAAGCAAATGATGGTTGATAGTTAAACACTAACAGTATTAGTTTATTAGTGAAGTGATATTGATTTTAATTTTATCGTTATAATTTTATAATTATTATAATCGTTGATATTTATTATGTCAAAGTTAAAGCGCATACTTATTTATTTTGTAGCAAGTAGTTTTTGTTAATGCCGGTCTCTCTGGCTGTGGGGTTACAACACTTTCTCTCTGTAATCCCGTTTATCACGCAGAGTCTCGTAGCGGAGCGAGAGCTGAGGCGGTTCGACCTCCGCTCGTGACTTGCGGGATACTGAGCCTGCCGCTCAGAAAGCAATGGCAAACTACTGAGCGTAATCTTGCCAAGAGATCAACATACAGCTGAAAGATGCTGCTGTTGACAGCTAAGTCCTGTAAAGGATATGCTAAAAAAAAAAAAAAAAAAATGTTTTTGTTATCATCAATAAAAAGAATTTAGATGTGTTATTTCATGATGGATGAATGTAGAGATGGATGAATGAAAAAGAGTATATACAAATACACATACTTAAAATCAGACATAGATAGAAAGTCAACATTACAATTATGAGGACTAAGAACAGATATGAGATATAGCTGTAAGATTAAATTCCCAATATTGACATTGGATGATGGAAAGAGATGTTAACTCAGAGTGAAGTTGACATGATACATCTCTGAAATTGATGGGGATCAGCTATTGATTTCTTTTGACTCAGAAGGTCGTTGGGTTCACAACATAGAAGTGCATTTTGTTTCACCGAAGATACTCAAGGGTTACAGAGGTCTGAGGTAATTTTTGTCAAGGGGTCAGCATGAAACGCGAAAACGGCACTTTAATAATAGTGTCCGGCGGTGTTTGAACCTTGCTTCTTTTGTTGCAAGTAGTCAATCATGATAACGCGAGAACATCTCGATGATCATTTCTTTGGAATGTATGAGGTGGTAGTGATTGGGACTTGTGGGTTTTAATTCAATGTCTGAAGTCCACACGATCTATATTGTCTTAAGATGACATACTGAGTTCCAGAGATGACAGATTTGTAGTCGATCATGACTTACAGTAATTTACGTCATATTCATCATTGGCATACATGTCGAAGTAAAGTAAGAATAGGAAAATGAAGGACATTTTTTTTTATGGAGGGGGAATAATAGCTGTCATGGCTTGAATGACAGCCAGATAGAGTTAAAAGAGTAAGCAAGTGCACCAGAATAGGGAATTAGACGAAGCAAGGAAAGAAGCACAAGTGAGCACTTGGACAGAACAATGCAGACGTCACAAGTGCGTAGATATTGACAACCAAACGGTTGTCGTCAGTTAGTGAGTGTTTAGCCGGCCAAGACACAAGACACGTTTTAGGCTCCTGCCTTCGTGGACGCAAGACACCATTTCAGGGTGGTTGTCTGCTTACGGTTTGAGAGATCTGAGTGATGCTTCTTAACAGGTAATACCAAACGATTAGTTATTAGAGCACGCGAGGAGGTTGGGGTCATGTTGCTTACACCTAGACACATCGACACTACCCACACAGGCGAGTTCACACTCCGCTGCCCAATAGTCCACCCAATTGTGTAAGGTTGATTTGTAAGACTCAGGCGTGAATGAGAGTAGCATGTGACGGACTGAAGCCTTGATCATCCTCTGCATTCTGTAACGTTTCATGATGCTTACCGACAATAAAGAAGTTGTCGTTCTACTCATATGGTGTGATGGACTTGTTGATGGACTGACGTGAGTTGTGCTGTCATGTTTGAGTAGATAGTCAGCAGCCAAACCCAAGACACAACAGCCCCTAACATCCAGAATCGTGACATATGTGTCCATGGGTGTGTGTGGGTGGGGGTGTGTGGTGGGGGAGGGGGGGGGGGGTTGTGTTGTGTTTGTGGGAGATGTGACTCATAACATGGTAATTTGCATTGTTTATGTTTGCAACATTCATTTGACAATGTTTTTTTTTCTTCCAATGTGAATGTATAATGCAGTATTGATGAACGAAAGATGAGTGTTTGGGAGGGCCGAATGTAAGACGGGCCTGCGTGCCCAATTTGTGACCCTTTTAAAATAAAGTTGATTTCATTTGATTTGATTTGGTGCTTTGGTCTATCAGATGACTTTTCAAAATAATTAGCCCATCTGTTCATTTGATCTGCGATGATGGTGAGAATGTTTTAATATTATTTTTGGTAAGTCCGCTTTTTATTACATTTTTCTAATAAATTCATCGTTTTGCCGCAAGTCTCCCAACTTTAATTTTATTGCTGTTCCCTCAACTTCTATTTCAAGACTATCTATCTAATTAGATTCTGTTTATACCCTGTCCGCTTCTAACATCGTAATTAACTTTTGTATATTTTTGCAGGGTTCTCAAGTTAGAATGTCTAGCTTTCGTATTATTATAACTTTCTTCTTCGCTTGTGTTTTATATATTTTTATTGTTTTGGAATGTTGTTCTGTTGATAAAGACTTCGATCGAAACATTCACCTGTGTGTGTGTGTGTCTGTGTGTGTGTGGGTGGGTGGGTGGGTGTGAGTGTGTGTGTATGTGTGTGTGTGTTTTCCCGTGAGATTTATTTCTACTCAGACATGACTGTCAAGAACAATGTGTCTTTATTACATATGCTATCTCCATCCATCATGTGCCATGCCGGTAAGCGTGGGCGGTCATGTTCTGCCATCTCACTCGATCAACAGAGTCGTGGATCAGTTCCGTGTTTTTGTCTCGACCATGCCACAAGGCCAAGCCATCCAGATACTTGTTTCTAGGTCTTCCCCTTGGTCTGTTCCCCTCGATCTTACCAGTTGTCACCAAGTTCTCCAAATCATTTCTTCTCATAACATGCCCAAAAAATTGTGACTGTCTACGTCTAATGTCTCTGATCAGTTTACGATCTTCATTTGTTTCTTGAAGGACTTGTTCATTGGTCTTTCTGGCTGTCCATGGTATTCTTTGCATTTTCCTCAGAAACCACATCTCTACAGCCATCAGATGTTTTTCAGCCTGGCTGCTCATTGTCCAAGCTTCACATCCATATAAAAGCACAGGTTCTATGTAGCATCTCAACACTCTATCTGCATTAGACAAATCTGATTTTAATGAAAACAGGTTTACGTTGAAAATTTTGCAATCCTCAATAGTGTATTGTTTATTATTTAACAAAAATATGTTTGACAGCCAAAGTATACATTATTCATGTTGACAATAAAATGAAACAACAGGTATTGAGCAGAAATGAAACAAAACATCGTCATACTATACTTATACTGTGACACGAAAAACAGGAGACAACAACCCATGGTAACTTCATAGCAATCGTATTCTGCGACAAAGATGACGAAATAGTAAATTATAATATCTTCAAATTAACAGTACTCTGTGACACGGTTGTCGAAATAACATACCGTGATAGTAAGCAAGTAGTGAGAAAAGGGCGATATTACACAACTTAAAGCACATAGGGCGTATAGAAACTTGACGTTACTCGTATGTTGTGGCAACCAGCATCATCATCATGTGCGCTGCCAACTAGTGTAGTCATGTATGTCTGTACACGGATCTCGGTTCGTGGTTATCTGGATGATTGAAGCTGCCGATAGTTTTCCACGCCACCGTTACAGTCCAATTCCAATAAGCATCACGTCACTTGATCGGCCACAGCTTCTTTTCCCACTGATCTTTCAAGCTGTTACGATACGCTCCAATGCTTCACTTCTCATCTAATGACCAAAGAATTGCTTGCCTCTTTCTGATAATTATGAAACATTTGCTGGAGCAGTCATCGTCGACTCTCTTTCTCTCTGCTGATTTATATATTGATGAATATGGTATATTTTAAATCTATTTTTTGTTGCCCAGATGTTTCAACTATTACAACGTCCCTCTTTTTTTTATCTTCTCTAATGGTACGCAGCCGGTATCCGTGGCCTAGGAGTTAGCGACTTTCTCCGTAATCCCGTTTATCCACGTGAGCAAACGCAGCTGCGCGAGAATCGGCAGCGGTTCTCGCCGCTCCCGTAACTTACGGGGTATGTGAGCCGGCGGCTCAGAAAGCAATGGCAAAGCTACTGAGTGTAATCTTGCCAAGAAATCAACAACAGCGGTAAAATGCCGGTGTTAACAGCGATGTCATGTAATAGGATATGCAGACCAACAAAAAATGGCACATACAAGTGGAGTAATTTTTTTTTTTTTAGATACGCGTTATATATTTTCAATGTTTTATGCACTCTTCCAAAACATTTGAATAAAACAATAATTTGTTAATAAACGAAAAACTCATATTATAGTGAACTATTCGACACATGGCGTTTTCAGAGGGAGTCATTTGTTTGTGTTTGTTTTGAAACATGGAAACAGTTTTAAGAATGTGTTCTTATATTGCGTGCTCATTTTGAAATACAAAAATATGTTCACACTAGAGTTTACGGATTCAAACACACTGCCAGATGACCATAGGGCAACGAATAGATTACAATATGCTCCAGCAATGCTAAACTCAGGTTCGATCATCATAACGCTGTACAAGATAACACTAGGAGTATAGCACACAATTAAGATACTAGCGATCAGTGCAATCATTACCATAGCCTTTCCGTCTCGGTTGCTCATTAACTGCGATTTGTCCAAACCGATACTGGCCGACTGACGCCAAGCTCTCTTCTGCATTAGCTGGCGTATTAAAATCGTTGTAAATATTACAACAGCTACAAAAGACGAAAGTCCAAGAAATGACTGTAAGACGTAGACAATGTCTGTCAATTTCTGACTGCCGCTTGCATAGACTAGACCTAGAAGTGTTTTGTTCCTGTTGGAAGTAAACTTCCAGTTGATTGACGTCTTGCAGTAGAGCGGGGAAAAAGATGCAAACGTCAAGGTGTATATACACGTCATGACGTAAGTTGTTTTTCGTGGTGTGATCATCTGTTTGACGTGTAGAGGAAACGCTATACACATACACCGTTCTAGGGTTGCATAGACGGTAATGTAGCAAGTGATTTTTGAAAATACTACTCTGGGTATCCCCGCAATCATGTACTGAAACTCCGAGGGCACTAGTGGCAAATCCGCAGACTCAAACAACGGGTTAAAAAAGATACCCAACGTTACCTGAGACAGTAAACTACACAGATCTGACATAGCCATGGCGAAGAAAGTAATGTTCATGCTTGATTGAAGTCCTTGAATGTAAAACACACGCAAGTTAATCGAATTTGTAATTATTCCAAACAAAGAAATCATAGTGGATAAAAAGCCCAAGTTAAGCACTACAAAAATTCGTCTTTGTGTGTAGTCTAAAATCGCCATCGCAAAGTTAACGAAAAACTTACTATATTATAGTCTGGAATACCACGTATTTGATAAACTACAAATAGAAGAGTCTGATGAATGTATCCATGGAACTGGTAAAATGACAGCCAAACATATGTTACATGAGTGTCCAACATATGCAGAACAGAGAAAACTCGTTTGGCCTACACACGCTCCATTTGAAGATATAATTAATGGAGGTATCAAAAAGCTCAAGTTGACTGCTGCTTTCTTTGCATGTATTCATATTGACGTCTGGAAGTGAACGAACAAGAGGAAGCGGATTTAGTCTAGAAAATATGTAGCACAGTCTAATAACAAGATAGTATTGTAGGCTTTTAACTGTACCTAGCAGGCATTTATACTCACCAGGTGGTAATGTGTTCATGTTCTCTTCGACGCTGGTTTAAAAATGTTCTTGGATTCCCAGGTCGACGGGACTAACAATTGTTATCAGAAAGTGTTTTGGAGAAACAGCCTTCGGGTCACTGACCACATGACCTATCGAGTGCCATGGGAATCATTAAACCATGACGCGAGCATGTTATACCCATCATGCAAACCGAATGAAAGGGTCCATAACTTGTTTCTGTTTACAGGCATGTAAAAGATGCCTCCCTTTTCTCTATTACTGCTATAAACCCATCTATGTGTGGTCGATGTGTCACAAGTAAATGGATTCGTCATGAAAATTTGCAATTGTGCAAGCCTTCGGGTATATATGTCAGTCGGGCAATGCTGTAATCTATGTAGGCAATTAGTTACCTAGTCTGCAGACCATCCTCACTGCACATCGAACCATACAGACCATAAGTGCTCGGATCCTCTCCTCAGTAAATCGCGCAAAGTGTAACGGCTGTCGACACCAGTTCTGTGTTGGTTTATTAATCTTCTTTGAATTCCTGCATAGTGTTCTTGTTTGACCACACCTCTTTTAACTTACTGTTCTCGTAGTCTGACTATGGTTCTTGATTCACAGTCATTACTTGGTTCTCGCAACCGACTTACTTGTCGTGTAGCATTCAGTATATCAGCCTGGTCGTCCGCCCTCATAAGTAGAGTTAATTGCAAGCCTGTCAGCCTGCTCATTACCTTGTACATTCGAAACGACACGAAAATGAAACTAATCTTTACCAGTAATGACTGCTCCAGAGACAACAACCACTGTCTTGGGACCCACCCGATCTCAATCTTCCTGAGGATACTCATTGAGTCACTAAGGAAACATGCCCGAGTGAAAGTCTATGTCTCGAGCCATGTTATTGCTTTACTTACTGCCATGACTTCCTTAGTCAGACTACTTTTGGTCAAGGCAAAAGCAACAGAATCTTCCTTCACAATTCTCCCTTCAGCCTGAGCTGTAAAAGCCCAAGAACTTCTCACGCATCGAACGACCGACCCATCTGTAAATGACATCATTACTCTCTCTCTCTCACAGAATTCTCGAATATCAAAGCCTGCACTTCCGCCCTACAGCAGTCGGATTTTATTGTTGCATTTCCTGTCTAGTTGGATGCAGACTGAAAAGGATGTACATAACTATGTTGGCACTTGTACCCACTCATCGCCATGTTCTGAGTCCTCAAGTGAGCACAAAGCTATAATCTGTTATTCCTGTAATGGTATCTCTAACATATCTAACAGTGAGCTAGGCTGCATAATGTCTAGACCCTCGCCTATTGGCCCCCTGGACTTGAATTTAACCCCCATCGGGTGGGTTCAGATTTTAAATTTAACTTGAGCTCCCTGACTTATCCACCCTAAAATATGTACTAAATATGTCTTGAGAATTATAGGCGGTGTTCATGATACTGCCTACATCATTTACCCAGTGCCGATTACTAAATACAAATATGGTTACAATGTCCAATGCACCTTAAGGCTTGCATCAGGGTCTTTGCTTTTCTATTTACTTGTAACATATCTAGCTGTTCTCAGTGTAATATGAGACAGCATTGCACTGCCGGACAAAGCTGTCTTAATAGTATGTTAGTAAGTTATTAATGTCTTTTTTTCCTTGACGAGTCTTCGGTATCCGATGCTAGCTTTAATTTGCATTGACAAGTCGAAATACTATGGGTGATGTAGACACACGTGCAGCGTTTACTTTCCAAACATTTCATGGTACAAATTAGGGACGTTCATTTGAAACCCGTTTCAATGGCTTTATTATAAAAGCATGAAAGAAACATTAACAGGTGTGGTAAATTTAAACAAAGAATTCATTTTGAATGAATTATGCACCTTGGGTTGGTCAGAAGAAGTCGGCGTTGGCATTTAGGCAAGCATCCCATTGCTTAGGTAGGCGGCGAATGCCGTCCGCAAAAAAAGAATTGTGGTTGCTCAATGAACCAAGTGTTTACCGCGTTCATTACGTCTGCATCTGTCTGAAATCGTTGCCCCTTGAGAACTTGTTTAGAGGTCCGAACAAATGAAAATCACATGGTGACAAATCAGGACTATAGGCTGGATGTTGCAGAATTTCCCACTTCTTCCTTGTTAATGCTTCCTGCACAATCTTTGCGACACGCGGACGAGCATTAAGGTGCAACAAAATCACACCGCGAGAGCCAAGTCATTTATTCTTGATGGCTTTTTGCAGTTTGCCTAGTGTTTGCATGTAGTGGGTAGAGTTGATGTTGACACCAGGTTCTTTAAATCGGCCAACAATAACCCTTTATGGTCACAAAATGCGTTCAGCATAACTTTATCAGCGGAAACCTGTTTGGTTGAATTGTTTGGCTTTTGGTGATCTGGCATGAAGTAAGCCAATATCAGCCTATTAAGAGAGGTGTGAGACAGGAATGTGTAATGTCTCCAGATCTGTTTTCCCTGTACAGTGAAAGTATTTTCAGAAATATTGAAGATATGGAAGGAATCAACATTGGAGGACGATGCATCAATAACATTAGATATGCAGATGATACAGTTTTGATTGCAGACAATGAACAGGACCTGCAAAATTTAGTAGATGCGGTTGTTACACACAGTGAACAACTAGGGTTAGAATTAAATTGTAAAAAGACATAGATTATGGTCGTCACTAGGATGAACGAAATACCACAATGTAATATACAAGTAAATGGGAATATTCTTCAACAAGTGAATAGGTAAAATTATCTTGGAACCGCAATAACATCTGATGGCAGATGTCTTGAAGAGATTAGAACAAGAATCACCATGGAAAAAGTAGCCTTTAACAAGATGAAAAACATACTGACCAATAAAAAGATGTCAATTGAAACGAGAAAAAGAGTGTTGAGATGCTACATAGAACCTGTACTCTTATATGGATGTGAAGCTTGGACAATGAGCAGTCAGGCTGAAAAACATCTGATGGCTGTAGAAATGTGGTTTCTGAGGAAAACGCAAAGAATACCATGGACAGCCAGAAAGAGCAATGAACAAGTTCTTCAAGAAACAAATGAAGATCGTAAACTGATTAGAGACATTAGACGTAGACAGTCACAATTTTTGGGGGATGTTATGAGAAGAAATGATCTGGGGAACTTGGTGACAACTGGTAAGATCGAGGGGAACAGACCAAGGGGAAGACCTAGAAGCAAGTACCTTGATGGCTTGGCCTTGTGGCATGGTCGAGACAGAAACACGGAGCTGGTGATCGAGTGAGATGGCAGAACATGACCACCCACGCTTACCGGCATGGCACATGATGGATGGATGGATGGATCTAGCATGCTTCCATTGCATGCTCTCTATTTTTATGCTCGGCTCAAAGTTGTGACACCATGATTCATCGCCTGCGACTATGCGGAAAAGAATGCATCACCCTCCGCTCTGTGACGCAGCAAGTGGTTCAAACACCATCCCATGCGTTCTTCTTTTTTTTGGTCGGTCAACATCCGTGGTACCCACTGTAAACACACCTATCGATATTGCAGTTTCTTACTAACGACCTTTTGAATTGTCCCAATTGACACATCAAATTCTTTCGCTAGCGAACGTATGCTTCAACAAATGTACATCTGTACTGCTGCATCAATTTTGGCTATGGTTTTTTCTGTTGCAACAATATGCGCTTGACCCGGCCGTCGAAAATTTGTCGTGACCTTAAGTCCTTTCCGAAATATTCGTGCCCAGTCTGTCACTGTTGTCTTCGACACACATTTATTACCGTACGCTGTCTGCATTCTTCGATGAATGTTCACTGGTCGACATCCTTCAAATGATAGAAACTGAATCACCGCTCTTTGAGCTTCTTTGGACGGATTTTGGATCAACCCTGCCATTTTCTCAACTGTCATAAACCGAACCTATGCATCATGGGATGATAAGCACTTGCACTTTTATTCATTGGTCAGTACTTATCACATGACAATGACATGATCATGTTCAACGTACGCAATTACGCGCGGTGCGGCACGAACGAATTTCAAATGAACGCCCTTTATATTTTAGGCTGGTTGTCCTGAGAATCCAAGTCAATTATTTTTCCCACTCTCTCTCCCCCCGCACCCGCTTTTCAAAAAAAAAACAAAAAAACAATACTACCTTGATGGGAGTTCCAAGATATAACGCGGTGAGCAGGCACTCTTGCTTGCCAAGAGGTTACATCAATTAAGTTGATTCTCTGGCATGTAAACTTCAATGTGAAAGGTCAAGAAGCTGTTCCCACACTTTGAGGTATTTTACGTATATGGTGCTCGTCTCATCTTGTTTTTGACCAATGGGCACTTAATTGCAATATGGTCAATATTACTCCAGCCACCTGACATTCCAGAACGCTTCCAAGTACCCGTTTTGCGCTGAATAGACGTAGGAGCCCAAATCAATTTTAAAAATATCCATCTCGATGTGGATTCGAACATAGGCCGAACACACGGCCGACAACCGGATGACTTTACCACGTCACAATCACGGCTCCCTGCCAAGTAATGTACTTAATTCTGTTTTAAACAATTTACATCTTTTTCCTAGTAATACCCGTCTTATTCATGGTACTACGGTACAATGCAGTCGTTATTTGATGTCGTTGTGTTCATTGCCACTACTAGTACAACTGATACAATCTATGTACATAAATTGACATATACAATCTAGAAACAATGCCAGCTATATAGAACAGCCTCTTGAAAAGAGATACTGAACTACAGAAGAAATACTGATTATTCTACTAGTGGTGTGTTGTTTATGCAATAAAGCCGTATATTATTGAATAATCTGTGATATCAAGGCTCATGACAGAGACTTACGCCGGGAAAAAATCTGTATTTGCCTTCTTTCACAGGGATGTATAATCACTTGACTAATGCTAGTTTAGTTCAAATGACAGATGCAATAATGCAATCCCTTGTTACTGATAATTGAAGTTAAAATCATTACTCAACAAAACAAGACCATAATCTGACTTTGCCTAGTCAAATGGTAAGTAAAGACCAGGTAATTGACATATGTCTGCTAACATTACAGTTATGTTGTCTGCAGTCTCATTATAATGACGAGGAGACAGTGTTTTGTCAGTCGTGTTTAAATGGTACATGTCTGTAAAAATAAAATTGTATACTATGGTTACTATTATGGTAAAGTAAAATTGTGTCTTTTCAAAAATGACTGACTATTCCATATAATTACGGAGGTGATAAAATTATTTCACATCTAATTTAAGTGCATACATTGTAACAAATTAACATATTGTCTGTCTAAAGCAAAATGACATGTATTCAAGGACTCTGCTTTACGAATTGGGATACACAAAGTATATGGTGCTAGACATTTACACATATAAACCTATCGACACGCTATGGGTATGGCAATAAATATCACAAAAATCATCATTGGTTTTTCTGACGGCATTGGTATTCTATACATTTTCCTCTGACACCACATATCCACTGCTATTAGACGTTTCTCTGCTGGTTCTCTTATTGCTTATGTGTCACATGCATGAAACATAATGGTTATTGTCATGACAGATTTAAGTGCGGTCACACACAGAGTAGCGGATATGGGTGTCAGTGGCCCAAAGGCAAGTGGAAACAGTTGGCCCATAATTAAGAGAGGTTGGGTAGGGGGCACATAAACATTAGGCTGTGTGTGAGAAAAATTTTAACGATAATTTATTACCTTAACATTATAACAGTTCCAAAAGTAATAATGTTCTTTGTCTTATTGTTCATGCTATGTGGCGTTGATGTTCATGTCTCTTTTGCTGTCAGTAATTTCTGATACCGAAGTTCCACCCTACTCTTATACCAAACTGTCCAGCATCGTCTCTATTGAATAAATACCACGTATTGTGTGGCGCTCAAAGAAGTAGGTGCAACAATTAGAGATCCCTAGACAGCATACAAATATCGTCTCGCTACAGGAACAAGTGTACTTCGACGCATAACCAACAACAGACTTCTAACAAAAGGTATCTTCATTAGCCAAGTCTATCATCCACCTGAACCCACAAATATGGAATGTGGAAATAATTCGTATCTAACCATTGGAATAGCACCGTGGGTCTAAGATTGATTGATTGATTGATTGGTTGATTGATTGATTTAGGAACCGACATCACAGCATTCGGGGCAATCCCATAAGCGCTCCGTCCCCATCCTCAGGAGCCAGCGAAGAGTTCCAACACCAATAGTTCCAGTAGCAATCTGATTATATATTCGTCTCGCCTTTCCTCTGAGCGTCGAGCGCCGGCAAAATCCCCTCGTCACTCCTCGCTGCCTCGTTCTTGCCAAACTATGGTGGTCCATTTGCTCCTCCAAGGTGTACATGTGCTCCCACAAGGCATCAGCCACGTCTGCCTTGTAATGCATCAGTACTCCACCAACTTTTGCCGAGCCAGCCAATCTGTCAGCCTGTGGGTCTAAGTATTTATATTAAACTAGTATATGTCAGGTAACAAACCCACAAACACATAAGACCGTAATTCTGTGTCAAGTATATTAACCAACTTTTAAAGAAGAGAAATGATTGGTCGGTTCTAATTCTGCACACGTATTACACATAAATATCAATTGGGGAACCATTTGAGGCCACTAAGACAGTTCATAAATACATACACATGTATTGTTTTGTGCTCATAGAAGTATGGGGAAAACACTAGACAACATACACATTGAAAGTTATTGTCCCGAACCTAGGGGAGTTTATAACATCAGATGGAAGTTGTACAACAGAGATTAAAAGCAGAATAGGGCAAGGAAAGGCCGCATTTAAGAAAATGAAGAGTATCTTATGCAATAAGTCACTATCACTGAATGTAAGAAAGATAGTGCTGAAATGCTACGTAGAACCAGTTTTGCTGTATGGCAGTGAATCGTGGAATGTAAATGAATAAATTAAGAAGAAATTAGAAGCAACAGAGATGTGGTTCCTGAGACGAATGTTGCGAATTCCTTGAACTACCAGAGTAAATAACAACGACTGCCTGAGACAGGCTAATGAAACTAGAACATTATATACAGCAATAAGGAAGAGACAAACATCTTTCTTCGGTCATGTGATGAGAAGAGAGGCACTGGAGAACATCATGACAACTGGAAAGATCGAGGGGAAGAGAGGCAGAGGCAGATCAAGAGAAATGATGCTGGATGGATTGAGACGGTGAACGCCTACTTCAGATGGCAGGGCAATTGATGATAATGAATTCAGAACGGGATTCGAACATGTCACCTCAAAATGAGAAAGCGCCCTTAGCTGGATCGCTCTGGGAACTTGGTCAATGGAGAAAACAATTCTCACATCAAAAGGATTCGACCACGTGATTGCCTGGCCAGCAGATAAGTGGGCTGCTACGAAGCTATAGCGACTCATTGTACATTAATACCATGGATGATGATTCAACGGCAAGACGGCGTTTACCTGCAAAGCGTTGGGGAACGTAATGAGCATGGCAGGCACGTAGAGCGACCTGCTTATCGATAGCGCCTGTATTCTTCTCCAGTCGTCTTGACTTGTCTTGCCACTGGACTCAGATGGACTCAGGCGAGAGAGCGAGGTCGACGAATTGCGCAACTCTTCCTCACTTTAATCCAATTCATCGCGCGAGTCATTCTTCATCCAATTCATATATCACCTTCAAGCCCTGTGGCGATGGGCGAGCGGCGAAGCAGCAGGCATGGATACGGTGGCAGTCGTAGTCGCAGACCTGCACACGTGCGGCTCAGGCCATATGGTCGTCTTCTACTGACCGGAGCAGCAGTGGGATTTTGCAGCCACCTGAGTGACTGAGCAGCCCTCTATAGGAAAGCACTGCTCACCTCCATAGCATGAGGAAGGGGCTAGAAAAGGTGCCCTAAACATTGTCTGCTCCATCATTACCTAACCAGCTAGCCACGGTTGGTGGGTACTCTATACTGTGGTCGGCATACAAATAACGTTTTTAAGGCGAGCTGTGTTGTGGTAAACGCTCCCAAGGCGGCCAGAGGAAACGTTTTAAAGACACTGAAAATCTCACTGAAAGCATTTGGAATTCATCTTGACACCTGGGAGACTGCTGCTAAAGACCGTAATTCGTGGCGTACATCATTACATAAGGGTGGAGTCACTTGTGAAGCAACCAGGACTACAAGAGCTGTGAAGGAAAGGCTGGACAGAAAAACCACTGTAGGAGATCCTCCTCCTAGAACGTCAAGCATTCTTTGCCCACATTGTCAAAGAACATTTCGAGCCAAAATAGGCAATATCGGCCATCTTAGAACTCACGGCTCCATCCTTTCAACTCTACTGAATGAAATGAACGGTTATCTTCATGCTTGATGGAAAAACATCAATACTATGGATCAATGACCACCGACAAAGTCAAAATGACCTCTGGCCACAGGACTGGCCTGAATAGCGGGGCCGACGAGAAAGCATTCATCATCCTCATCGTCATGTGCTATGTGCGGTTATGTTTCGCCACCTCACGCAATCAGCAGAGTCGTGGATCAGCTCTGTATTCTTGTCTCGACTATACCAACATTGTCAAGCCATCCAGGTATGTAAATACTTCTGTGCATTCCCATTGTTCTTTCCTCCTCAATCTTGCGAGTTACCAAGTTCTCCCATTTATTTCTTCTCATAACGTGACCAAACAATTGTGACTGCTTCTAATCTCTCTAATCAGTTTTGGTATAATTTGTTTCTTGTACGACGTAGTCATTGGCTTTTCTGTCTATGATATTCTTTGCATTTTCCTCAGTAACATGTCCACAGCCATTAGATGGTTTTCAGCTCGTCTGATCATTGAACATGATTCACATCCATACATAAGTACGAATTCATTGTAGCACTTCAACACTCTTTTTTGTTTTGTTTTATATTATTAGTATTATTACTATTTTTAAAAGATATTGTTATCATTTTATTGGTCAGTATGTTTCCCATCTTAAAAAAGGCTACTTTCGACCATGGTGATTCTTGTTCTAATCTCTGAAAATCATCTTACATCAGATGTTACGACAGTTCCGAGATATATGTACCGATTCACTATTTTATAAGAATATTCACATTTACGTTTGTATTACATTGTGGAGTTTCTTTCTTCCTAGCGACGACCATAATATGTGTCTTTTTACAATTTAATTGTAACCTAGTTGTTCACTGTGTTTATCAACAACATCGGCTAAATGTTGCAGATCATGCTCATTGTCTGTCAGCAATGCATGCAGAAAAATAGGGAGAAAAACGTCAAACCCAAGCGTACTGTAGTCAGCGCGATTTTGGACGGACTGTGATTGGATTTCCACTAGATATTCGATCCCGGGAAAGATCCTCGCTTACGTGGTCCGTGTACATGGACGAGTATTCAAGGTGTCGTATATGGGCTATGAGAAACTATGTTCAGAGGATAGACTATTCGAAGCGGCGGTAATTTTTGTCCTGTACGTTCACAGCTGTATATCATGGGATGGACTTCGAGGTTGTGAAGTGGTCCCGGTCTGCAGTTACTGATGCTGGTCAACCCCCATGTGGCAGACTGCAGTGATCCAGCTAAAGTGGATGCCAGGAAATGTGCAGAGTGCGATGTTGACCACATCACCCATGGAGTGCTGTTTGCCTTAAATATATGGGCCTAACTCCAAGTACCCTATGTAGCAAGCTCGTTAGCGTAGTCAGTAAGGAGCTGCGCTAATAATGTCAAGGACGCGTCGGGCGAGCGTTCGACGCCTGAGTTCTTCGTCTCGCTAAGTGAGCAAAAGACTTGCCAGCTATGTTTTATTTGTGCTCGGTCTCCTTACACTCAAGTGTAGTCCATACACATTACTTCTAGTAGTGTTGGATTACATTTTGCGTGTGGATTAGCTTTAAGTATTAACAGTGTCCCTCCCATCAGGCGAACCCACACCGACTTTAGAGGTACTTGTAATTTACGTCCCCAAGTCAAGGACGATAGGTCAATATTTTTTACTCCAACTGTTCGGTGTAGGGGCTGAACCACTTACCTCGGCATCAGCGCGCGTTCTTATCTATTCGAACATGCTGACTTGTACTGGCTAGCTATTTGTCCGAGCATTTACGAAATGTGATAGCCCTAATACATCACAGACCCATAGTAGCCAACTACGCAGGAAACATTTATGTTTACATGTTTCCGTAAATCCGATAAGCCTCTGTATGAAAATTGTTCTTAATTACGTAACTTACCACCGTTTAATGACAGACAAAGAGAAAATAAAAATTACAACAACAGAAATGAGATTCCTGAGAAGAATACTCAACGTATCAAGAAGAGATAAGATCAGAAATGAAGAAATTAGGACTAAAGTGGGGGTTATAGCAGCACTAGATTCTGTTCGAAAACAGCAAGTCAAATGGTTTGGCCATGCAAATAGGTTACCAGTCAACAGCATGCCACAATAAGCAATGATGTACAGACCAGATGGAAACAGAGGAAGAGACCGACCACGTAAACGTTGGACGGAGGGAATAGCAGAGTCCATGGGATTATCGATACATGAAGCCCATAATCGGGCACTCTCACGATGTTTATACTTCACCTCGAAACCGCAAGGTACAAGAGAAACGTGATGAGATGATATGATGAGACCACCGTTTGACTTCCTGATGAGGAGATGCCTAAATATGGTGTGGTCTGTGCGATGTCTGAGGGTGATTACTTGCACAGCCATATGAAGGTTGTGGTATGTGTTGTTGGTGTGTTAACTCGGGTGTGACATTTTTTAGGCTCGATCCTCTCTGGTATCCAGTAGTTCAACTGCATTTGATAAAAAGGTCATGACAACGTAAACCGTTGATCTGACCGTGACCTCCAGGTTTGAATGTGTACTATTGGCAGAATGTCTTCATCGTGGAGTATGCGTCAACATCAGGTGCGCTAAAATGCCTGCAGCATTAGTGATTTAATAACACAAGCAAACTTGATCATGAAAACAAACAAACTTGTCCAATAACACAACCAAACCTGTCCAATATCACAATCAAACCTGTTCAATAACATTAGCAAACTTGTCTAATTACACAAGCAAACTTCTCGAATAACACAAACACACTTGTCCCATAACATAAGCAAACTTGTCCAATTACACAACCAAACGTGTTCAATAAGACAAGCAAACTTGTCCAATTACACAAGCAAACTTGTCGAATAACACAAACAAACCTGTCGAATAATACAAACACACCTGTCCAATAACATAAGCAAACTTGTCCAATTACACAACCAAACGTGTTCAGTAACACAAGCAAATTTGTCCAATGACACAACCAAACTTGTCCAATTACACCAGCAAACTTGTCGAATAACAAAAGAAAGCTTGTCGAATAACACAAACAAACTTGTCCAACGACACAACCAAACTTGCTCAATAACACAACCAAACTTTTTCAATAACGCAAGTAAACTAATATAATAGAACACAACCAAACGTATCAAATAAATCAAACATCTTATCCAATAGCAAAACCAAAATTATCCAGTGACTGTAAAATTTCGATACAAGTAACTACAATTGAAATACATGCTTCTGATACGCTTAATAACATGTTGATGCGATGGCATGGCAATGATCAGACCAGTCGTCATATGTATCTAAGGTATATCTATCCTTGCTCTAATCAGTCCAATAACCTGTGAGGCAAAATGCGACCTCGCAGTAACTTCTTGTGTAGTAAACAGTCTGTCATTTCCCATGAAGATTGAAAACCAATAAATTCAATTTGTAAATGTGATGTTAGCTCCCTTTTGGGTAATTTTATTATTTGTTGGGAGCTACTGCATTCGTGTATGTAAGTGTGGAATGTTTTTTGTTTTGCATATCCTTTACAGGACATCGCTGTCAACAGCAGCATCTTTCAGCTGTATGTTGATTTCTTGGCAAGATTACGCTCAGTAGTTTGCCATTGCTTTCTGAGCGGCCGGCTCAGTATCCCGCAAGTCACCAGCGGGGGTCGAACCGCTCCCAGCTCTCGCCCCGCTACGAGACTCTGCGTGATAAACGGGATTACGGAGAAAGTGTTGTAACCCCTCGTCCAGAGAGACCGGCTAAGTGTGGAATAAATAATCCAAATTTAGAGAAGGCGCAATCATGGTTTCTCCCTTAGTAACACGGCAATTCATCATCCTACAGCCTGAATAGAGCATATTTGTATGCTGCATCCCTAGGAATCACAACAGTAAAGAAGCATTTCAACCGGTCTCTCTTACTTTGGCTGATCTCACAGCTCCGGGGCTCCCAAGAAAAAAAACTATAAAGGGATCAACTACATTGTTCCAAACTAGGAACTATCATACTAGCGAAGAACATAAAATATTCTGAACGTACACAACAACCAGAACCAGTTACAGGAGTAAACCGATCTTCACCTCCGGCTGTAGCCATCTCTCAGTGTTCAGAAAACACTCAACCTCTGCCCACACCACCTGTCAGAATCTCTAATGTCTCCAACCGAGATGCAGTAACATCGTTACGCCCGCCAGGCGAATAGTTGCCAACCGGGATGCAGTAACATCGTTACGCCCGCCAGGCGAGTACCAGTTAACTGCCCACAGGTTGCTGGCTGACGTGATAGTCAGCGGTCAGGCAAGAACAAAGCAAGACGCACGCAGTCCTCGTGAAGCCAATCCACAGGGCAAGCGCTGTGCGGGAAACCGGCAGACAGCTTGGGAACTCGGACATGACAAGACGTGTGGGTTGAGAAAGGCTTCGTGTAGTTCTGTGCCCGAAAGTCGAGTGCTTGTATATCTTGTGAGATAGACTGTGAAGCTGTGGGTTTTGTCTGTAAGTGTACTGATGTATTGTATATGTATAGTAATGATCATCACATGCCAAACTAGATCGTATTGCATGTGAATTGTAAATAAATCCATTGAACTTAGTGTCATTGAGTGTCAAGTCCAATCCTTGTGTACTTGTACTTGTCTCACATATGTTAGGTCCAACGAGCCAGGTTTAAGATCCTCACATGTGTGAACGTGGAAGGCTCGTCCTCTTAGATTGTTTGAACGTGTAGAGCTCATCCTCTTAGATTGTTTGAACTTGTAAACATGTAAAACATCGGTGATTGTGTAACTTGTCGCCATTTTAAACTTGTCGCCATTTTGACCTTGTCGCCATCTTGTAAACGTGATGTAAGTGATTTACCATCATAATTGTAGATTGTTGAAATATATCTAGATTGTATTTGTGAAGTTAGTTGTGGAAAGCAGAAGGTTTGGGAAAGAAAGTGACTTGTGATTTGAAAAAAAATGTTGTTGACCGACGACATTACGACCTACAATTACACTCAACGCCATACAAACCTAATCAAAACTTAGTGACAAGCATACACATCACATAAAGGAAGATTCTAACTTATTTCCTCCCAAAAAAAAGCAGGTTTTCTGTGCCATCTGAAACCGTTGCCAGTAGAGGTCATTTATCCTCGAAGTAGCGACCCTACAGTTCCTAGCCCATGTGTGAACCGTTCTCCACCGCATCCAGTACACTTGAGTATATTTTTTTGTATATACTTTCGGATGCAAATTTGGGCATAAATTGTAAGTTCAACAAGATTGTAAATTTGTTACATTACTAACACCTTGTAACAAACTGTGTGTCTGATTACTCATTTTCATAGAAACATTCCATCATGTCTTCGTTAAACGACTTCATCGAGATGGGTTTAAAGCTAAAGTTAACTGGCGACGAGTTAACAAAGTATAGAGTGAAACAAAATATTCTGAATACCATGAACGCGAGGAAAGAGCGGCTGAAAGAGCATTAAAGCAGGCAGAGGCAGAAACAGCATTAAAGCAGGCAGAGCTAGAATTATCTGCGAAAACGAAACAAGCAGAGTTAGAATTATCTGCGAAAACGAAACAAGCAGAGTTAGATACTGAATTGAGGAGGGCAGAAATAGCAGCTCAAAGTAAACGAGAGGAACTTGAACTACAACTCAAAATTAAACAGCTTGAAACAGATACTGCCATAGACAAAGAGTCTAAGAAATCTGAAAGACTGGAAAAAGAAAACCAGTACAAAAAGTATCAAGGTATTGTGAGAAATTATATCTCAGGTGACTGCATTGCAGCTTTCACCCAGATTTTTGAAACCTTAATGGACAACTATCAGGTCCCAGTTTCTGAATGGAACATTATTTATATGAGGAGTTTGTCAGGGGAACCTCTGAAAGTCATAGAGACTATCCCCAAAGACCTCAGAAAAGATTACCACTATCTAAAGTTAAAAATTATGGCACATTTTATGCTAGATGAGGCAGGTTACAGAGAACAGTTCAGAAAATTGAGTCCAAAACCTACTCAAACGTTCTCTGATTATGTCTCCGTAGTCCAAGACGTATGTACAAAATGGTTTTCAGCAGCCAAAATAAATAAAGACTATCAGAAGTTAGAGGACCTCATCATCAGGGATAAAATCATCACATCCCTTCCATTATCATTTTCAAAATGTTTGCTAGAGAATGAATGTACGAGTGTAGAACAGATTGAGAAACGTGTTTCGGCTTACTATGCAGCCAATAAACATTGTTTTGCGAGTCAGGCTACTGATACAAACTTCGTAGCAGCTGCTAACTATGAAAAACCTCGATCAGAACCCTACAATAGGCAAAGAACATATAAGCCTACTTCTGAGAAATACAATCATTGTAGATTTTGTAACATTTCACACCACCAAGGTGAAATGTGTGACAAGGATCCGGCATACATTACATACTTACAGAACTTCATAAATAGTCAGGATAAGGAACGTAAAACCTTTAAAAAGGCACGAAAATGCTTCCTCTGTAAAGCGTACGGCCATTGGCGTCATGCGTGTAAAGGAAGGCAAATGACCAAGAAAGCAAATGCCGCCTTATTTGACAGTTCATCATCAGATGAAGAACATTCAGAAAATCACCCTGTGAACTCAGCACAGGCATTTGACATGTTTAATTCACATAAATGTACTATTTGTAATACCTTTTATGAAGATGGCATTTTAACATGAGGCCACTCCATTCCTATTGCCAATGAGGAAGCTAAATTGGTAATAGATTCCAAAGGCAGAATAAACATCCACCAGGGATATGTGAATGGCAAGCCTGCTACAGTCCTTCGTGACACCGGAAGTTCTCTTATAGGGTTAAAGAGAACGTTCATAATGCCTACAGACTATACAGGCAGGCACGTAACATGCAGAACATTCTCTGGAAATATCGAAAAGTACCCATTAGCATGAGCATATATTCAGACACCATTCCTCACTGGGAAAGTAAAATGCGCTGCATTAACTAACCCTGTGTGTGATATTATCATTGGGAACTTACCAGATGTGAACGATATGCTTGCCATTCACCATACCATCCTCACTCAACGGGAATCATAGAAAAGTTTAACGGTGATTTGAAGCATATGCTTGCTAAAGTCACGCAAGAATATCCCACAAACTGGGACATATATTTGCCTGCTATACTCTTTGCTTATCGCGAGGTCCCACATTCTAGTACTGGATTCTCTCCTTTTGAACTTATCTATGGTGCCAAACCGCGAGGCCCATTGAGTATTTATCATTCAATGTTAACTGAAGCCACCCCTTTACTTAAACCCATATCATCATACGTATATGTCACATCATTGCGTGAAATAATCATCAAATCTTGTACTATTGCAAAAGAAGCACTAAAACTAGCTGGTGCTACATATAGACAATATGCAGACAAAGGTAACAGGACAATAACGTTGACACCGGGACAGGACGTACTTCTTCTCTTACCTAGTGACCGACATTTATTGACTGACTCTTGGCAAGGACCATTTAAAGTAATAAGACAGATTTCAACGGTAGACTATGAGATTCAAATAAAAGACAAACATAAAATATTCCACACCAATATGCTAAGACCTTACTACAACAGAGACAACGAACAAGACGATACAACAGCCTGTATAGTGATAATAGACCATGAAGATGACGAAGATAGAGACGAAATTCCAACACCTGCATTAGACACGACAAACCGCTTGAAGGAAATCAAAATAAACCCAAATTTAACTCAAGCAGAAACAGACAGCTGCAAACATCTCATACAACAGTACAACACCATCTTCTCCAACAACCCATGACAAACAGAATTAGTACAACATCACATCACGCTCACTTCAAACACACCAATAAAATGCAGACCGTACACCATTCCATTGCATTACAAAGAAAACTTACATCAAGAGATCATTAGCTTAGAGAAAAACAACATCATTAGACGATCCCAATCACATTTTTCGTCTCCAATGGTCATGGTACGCAAAAAGGACAACACGATAAGACTCTGTGTAGATGATCGAAAATTAAATAAAATAACACTTTTAGATCTGGAACCAATGACCAACTGCGAAGATCTACTGACAGAACTGACAGACTCTAGGTACTTTACGAAGTTAGATATGACTAAAGGTTATTGGCAGATAACGGTACACGAGCAGAGCAGACATCTAACAGCCTTTGCCACACCTTGGGGACTGTACAAATGGTGCAAATTGCCATTTGGGCTAGTCAATGCCTCAGCAACATTCATACGAATGACACGACTCTTACTTGTGGACATAACAAACATTATCTGTTACATGGACGACATTTGTGTTCACACAAAGACGATGACAGACCACATAAAGACATTACAACAGACATTTGAACGGATCAGACAGCACGGACTGACTGTGAAGCCTACAAAAGTTGACATAGCCTATCAAGAAATCTCCTTTTTAGTGTATACAATATCTAATGGCTTTGTCACGACAGACGATAACATCGTGTCTAAAATACTGAAACTCTCACTTCCGACTACCAAGAAACAAGTCAGAAGTGTATTAGGACTATTAAATTATTATAGGCAGTTCATACCAGATCTTGCTGAACTGACAGAAAAATTTACTAACCTACTAACGAAAAACCAGCCTGAAAAGATTGTAAACAATGAATGCCTAAAATTTGCATTCCATAAAGTGTTATCTTATTTTTCTGAGAATAGTTTAAAGAATCCCATTCTCAAATTGCCAAATTTACATATTCCTTTCAGATTACGCACAGACGCGAGCTCCGTGGCGATTGGGACAGTTCTGTTACAAGAACATGACAACATTCTACACCCTGTATACTACGTCTCTAGAAAATTTAAACCAAGAGAACGCGCTTGGTCGCCACCACAATTAGAAGCCCTTGCTCTAGTGGTAGGTATAACTAAATTGTCCAGATTCCTCCTGGGACGGCATTTTATCGTAGAGTCCGACAATAGTCCATTAAAATGTATTACTTCAGGAGTACCAACAAACCAGATGATAGCGCGCTGGTCACTTTTGCTTCAAGATTACAGCTTTGAAGTGCGACATATCGCTGGCAGAACCAACACGATTGCTGATCTTTTGTCCCGTTGTCCGAACGACCCAGTAAGCACTAATGTCTGAGTGCAGTGTGTTAAAAAAACACTCGGACCAACACATCCATCAGTGAAGTTTTTTTTTAGGAAAGCTGTGTACATCTAATATACGATGTGATAGGGTTCATTCCCACTGCAAATATTTCTTCTTATTTTATTGTTAGTGTAGTAATCGTCTTGAATAATTGCGTAGTGTGTGTTAGAAAGCGAACAATATTAATTGTATATATTATGAAATAAGAACAGTGCCACATGCGCTCATAACTTACCTCTAGCGAACTATTCAAGTTATCAGTGGTATCTGCGAGTGGAACATATCCAGTGATATTTTAATCCGTGAACGAAAGAATGAACTGAACTGTGACATTTACACCACTGCAGTCAATTGCAATCCAGAAGTTTTCCAGCAAAACAACGAACACATTAACTATCAGAACAATTTCACATTCCGAATTGCTACACCAGAGCGGAACAAGTGTGTGATAGAATTTTTAACAACATCAGCTGTTCGTGTGTACTTCCGGAGAGTTTGTAAATTTAGACCAAAAGTAGCAGACGATAAACAAAAACCTTAAATATTTATGAAGCTTCTAAAATAATTATGAAACACCAATTTCGAATACACGAATTGTGTATTAGTATTTTTCGACAAGTGTAATCTTAGAATCATATCTTGAATAACTTATTCACTCTATCGACATTTTTTTCGCTAGTATGGAAAAGCATCAAGCTATGAAGCTGAGAAATAGAATAATAATTGTAATAAATTAGATGTGAGATCTTTTGAAATTATGTCCCTTTCATTTAATTGTTGTTACAGTATTACACTAAGGGCGGTAAATGGAAATGTATTCGAATATGTGTTGTATAAAAATAACCATTGTGTTGCCAAATTATTGACACTCCAAGAGGTCATCAGCTGGGCATGGTGTAGGGTTACCGACGTTGTAGACCAACGGAAGAGCTCCCGGCCAAATGAGGTCGGAGCTCGAGCGTTGAATGCGGCTTATAAAAAGACGTATTACAATCATACCTGATGTTTTTTGTTGCAAAAAGCATATTATTTCTTTTTTTTTAAAGAGGTTGCGAGGTAGTTGCATTGGATGCTGGTGCTACCGATCTGACTGGGTCAATATTGCAACTTAGGTGATCATCCATCGAGGGGATGAAACTTGGAAAGTGGTAAAGATTGAACACCACATGACTTAACATACAACGTGCATTTCTTATGTATTTCTATGCCAATGTACATGACAACAGAAAGGTCGATTCTGACATGGTTAAAATATTAACCCTTTATCTATGTAGAGTATACATGAAATATACAATCTTTCATGAATAAGCCCCCGGGGGGGGGGGGCGGGGGAATCGTGTCAGAATCTCTAATGTCTCCAACCGAGATGCAGTAACATCGTTACGCCAGCCAGGCGAATAGTTGCCAACCGGGTTTGCAGTAACATCGTTGCCCGCCAGGCGAGTACCAGTTACCTGCCCGCAGGTTGCTGGCTGACGTGATAGTCAGCGGTCAGGCAAGGACAAAGCAAGACGCATGCAAAAATGACCGATAACTGGCATCTTTGTATCAACAATGGCAACATCTGTGTAGCAGTATTTGTAGACTTAAAAAAGCCTTTGATATGGTAGATCATGATATTTTAATTAGAAAATTAAAACAAATGAAGACTAGCACCAATATGGAAACCTAATTACGTCATTTTTATCTGACAGACAACAAGTAGTGTACTTCAATAACTGTCTATCAAGACCAATACAACTTAATTTTGGTGTGCCTCAGGGCTCAATACTAGGTCCGCTGCTTTTTGCAGTGTATATTAACGATCTTACTTTATGCCTCAATACTTCGTGTGACCTATTTACGGACGACGGCACTATTTACACTAGTCAAGAGAGCCTTAGTGACTTAAAGAGCTCTTTACAAAACGAACTTGACAACTTTAGTAGATGGAGCAATGAAAAACACATGTTAATTAACATCGACAAAACCAAATCCATGCTAATAACGACCAGACAAAAACTACAGACCCTAGCCATAACTGGGACACCGCTCGAGCTCCACGTGGACACGTTACCTATAATTAATGTAAATGAACATAAAACATTAGGTCATTTAATTAACAGACATTTAAACTGGAGCTCTCATGGTCACGTTCTTACCAAGAGAATAGCACAAAAAGTTTACCAACTTGCTAAAATCAGCACTTTTTGGATGAAAGCACACGAAAAATATTCTATGCATCCTATACCCAATCATCTCTCGATTATTGTTTCACAGTCTGGGACGGTTGCTCTAAATCAAATATGAAACGATTGTGTTCGCTTTAAAACCGCGCTATACGTCTAGTTTCTAGCATAAAGTACGTTAAAAGTAATAAATTATACAGCCATCTACAACTTCTACCACTTCGAAAGCGCTTCCTTTTTAACAAAGCCAAATTAGTGAATAAAATTATATCTGAAAATACCCCAGAGTATCTTCTACCGTTAATTCAATCTAATGCAATGAAGAGTAAGCGGTTAAATTTATTACAGGTTCCTAAGCCTAGATTAGACTTATACAAAACTTGTTTCGCATATTCTGGTGCTCACTTGTGGAATAGTCTTCCACCAGATCTGAAAACGCCAATGAGTCCCTACACATTCAACCGAAAACTCTTTCAATACTTACTTCATACCGACTATATGCCTCCATAAGTCACCTACAGTATCATTTTTTTCACTATCATTCTTCACTGTATGTGTGTGAGCGAGAGAGTGGGTGAGAGAGTGAGTGAGAAAGAGTGTGTGAGGAAGAATTAGTATGAGACAGAGAGAGTGAGAGAGTATGCATGTGCGTGTTCCTGAGTGGGTGTAAAAGTGTGTGAGTGTATGTGGACGTATGTGTGAGAGATTGAGTGAGAGAATGAGTGAATCTGAGAGAGTTGGTGTGTTGTGTGTCAGCCTGTCTGTGTGATCGAGTGAGAAAGTGAGTGAGTGAGTGTGAGTTAGAGAGTCAGCGAGTGAGTGAGTAAGTGTGAGTTAGAGAGTCAGCTAGTGAGTAATTGAGTAAGGGAGCGAAAGTGAGTGAGAGAGAGTTTGTTGGTTTGCGTGTATGTGCGCGAGTGAGTGAGTGTGAGAGCTAGTGAGTGTGTAAGAGAGAGTTTAGTTTAGTTTAGTTTTTTTTAGTTTAGTTGATGGATCAACATCACGGCACAGGGGTGTAACCCATAAGTGCTCTGTTCTCCTCCTAACTCAAACTTGAGTCTGAGAAACTCAGCTCAGTGCACGAACTCCGTAGCACCGCCGAGGATCCTGAAATATTTTGGGTAGATTTTTAACTCGAAATTTTGCCCGGGTAGCGCCGTTAGGCTACTCTTTTTCGATTTCCAACTGCCAAGGGATATTTTACATGCGCAACAATTGACACGGGCGTCCGATCTCATTACCCAGAGACCAGGGGAAATTACTAGAAGTCCACGAGAAAAAATCCCGGCATCACCGGGGCTTGAACCCGGGA
The DNA here is from genome assembly GCA_963921405.1 of Cepaea hortensis. Taxonomy (NCBI): domain Eukaryota; kingdom Metazoa; phylum Mollusca; class Gastropoda; order Stylommatophora; family Helicidae; genus Cepaea; species Cepaea hortensis. The sequence continues at coordinate 103,745,129 of OY992883.1, forward strand.
CCTCCAGCACTCGAGGCGGACACCATACCTCGAGTCCACGAAGCCCACCCCCCCCCCCCCCCCCCGTGTAAGAGAGAGAGAGTGAGAGTGAATGAGTGAGAGTGAGTTAGTGTGTGTGTCTGTTTGCTTGTCTGTGTGTGCGAATAAGAGAGTGATTTAGTGTGGTTTAGAGAGTGAACGAGTAAGTGAGAGAGGGAGAGAGAGAGCGAGAGAGAGAGAGAGAGAGTAAGAGAGTGAGTGTAAGTGGGAGAGTGAGTGAGAGATTGAATGAGAGTGAATATGTAAGTATGTGTGTGTGTGTAAGTGAGAGCGTGTGTGAGAGTGAGTGCGTATAAGCATGAGAGAGAGAGAGAGAGAGAGAACGAACGAACAGACTTTATTTTCAAAGGGTAACAAATTGGGCACGCAGGCCCGTCTTACATTCGGCCCTTCCAATCATTCATCTTTCTTTCATCAACGAGAGAGAGAGAGAGAGAGAGAGAGAGAGAGAGAGAGAGAGAGAGAGAGAGAGAGAGAGAGAGAGAGAAAAATAGTGAATGGGAGAGAGGGAGAGAATGAGACAATGAGAGAGTTAGTGTGCTGGTGTGCGTGAAAGAAAAATAAATAGAGAGAGAGAGAGAGAGAGAGAGAGAGAGAGAGAGAGAGAGAGAGAGAGAGAGAGAGAGAGAGAGAGAGAGAGAGATGAGCGCAAGCAAATCCTTATGCCATATTTTTTTTTTCTGTTTTTTCATCTTTCATATTAGCGTTTTTACTGCCAATTGAATTTAACATGCACTACTTATTTTATCATGTTTATGTCAATTCTAGGAATTATCTTAAAGGAATGGACCACTATTATACCATATTTTCTCACCATTTTCCATATTTCCCATGTTTTCCCATTGTTTCCCAATTTTGAATGTTCTTGTGAGGATGCTCACGATAGTCGACAGTGTGTACGTGTAAAAAGTGTGGGAGTTTATTCATATTAGTTTTAGTGATTATGTGAAGCAGCGTGTATATGTGTGGAAAGATGGGTGTGTCTATGTGTGTCTATGTGTGTATATGTGTGTGCGTGTGTGTGAGTGTTTATATGTGTGGATGTATGTGTGTGTGCATGTCTGTATGTGTGTATGGGTTATATGTGTGTGTACATGTGTGTATCTGTGTGTGCCTCTGTGTTTGTATGTCTGTACGTGTGTTAAGGCGTGCGTTCATGTGTGTTCATGTGTGTTTATATGTATGTGCGTGTGTATATGTGTGTATGTATGAGTGTGTGCTCGTGTATGTATGTGTATATGTTTGTGTGTACGTGTGCATGCATGCAGTGTATGCGAGGTCGTGTGTTATGTGTCTACGTGTGCGTGTGGATGTGTTTAGGTGTGTGTATGTGCGTGGGTATATGTGTGTATTTGCGTGTGTATGTTGTGTTTGGGTGTGTGTGTAGTGTGTGTGAGAGAGAAAAGAGAAAGAGAGAAAGAGAGAGAGAGAGAGCGAGAGAGAGAGAGAGAGAGAGAGAGAGAGAGAGAGAGAGAGAGAGAGTTGAGCGCACGCATGTCATCTAACATGCTGTTCCATATTTTTTGTGTATTCTTATTTTCATATTATCATGTTGAATGACACTTGATTTTAACATGCATAAAATGAACACATGTAAGTTACTGTAGAGTGAGTGAGAGAGAGAGAGAGTGAATGAGTGTGAGAGTGTGTGTATGTAAAAGAGAGAGAGAGAGAGAGAGAGAGAGAGAGAGAGAGAGAGAGGGAGAGAGAGAGAGAGAGAGTTGATCGCACGCATGTCATGTAACATGTTGTTCCATATTTTTAATGTATTCTCATCTTTCATATTACGAGGTATCATTTTGTATGCCACTTGATTGTCCTGTAACATGCCATTTCATATTTTTTTTTTGGGTGTATTCTCATCTTTCATATTGTCACTTTGTATGCCATTTGATTTTATCATGTATAAAATAACATTACTGTGATGTAAGTGAGAGAGTTAGTTTGTGGGAGAGAGGGAGAGAGAGAGAGATAGTGTGTGTGTGTGTGTGTGTGTTTGTATGTGTGTGTGTGTGTGTGTGTGTGTGTGTGTGTGTGTGTGTGTGTGTGATAGTGAAAAGAGAGAGAGTTGAATTGCATCACAATTTTTTTCGCTACACAATGTATATGTACAGTTTGTTTTTCTTTCTATTACAATTTTTTTGCGAGAATGCTCACGACAATCGTCAGTGTCTTAAGTGTGTGTAAAGTGTGGAAGTTTGTTCTTATTAGTTTCAGTGATCATGTGAGGCATCATGTGTGTGTCTAGATGTGAGGATGTATGTGTGGGTGTGTATGTGAGGGATGTGTGTATGTGGGGGTGTGGGGAATGTATGTGTGGAGGGGTTGTGTGTGGGGGATGTGTGTGGGTTGATGGGTAATGTGTAGATGGGTGAAGGGATGTCTGGTCGGTGGGGTATGTATGCGTGTGTGAGGGATGTGTGTGTGGGTGGGGATATGTGGGAGGATGGTTGGAAGTATGTCGGTATTGGGGGGTGTGGGTAGGGAATGTGTATTTGGGTAGGTGAATGGGTGTGTAGGAGATTGTGTGGGTTGGGGGATGTGTGTGTAATGGGTGTGGGGGATGAGTGTGTGGGGGGGGGGGGTGTCTGTGAATGGGATATGTCTGTGTGTGTGGGAGTGTGTTAGTGTGGATGGGGTAAATGTGAGTGGGTGGAGGATGTATGTGTGAGTGGTGAGGATGTTTGTAGGTGGGGGATGTGTGGGTGGGTGGGGAAATGTGTGTGTGGGTGAGAGATGTGTGGGCGGGGATGTGTATGGGGAATGCATGTGGGGGATGTGTGTGTGTGTGGGGTGAATGTGTTTATGACTGGAGTTTTGTGTGGGAGGGGAGATGTGTGAGAGTTGGGGGAGGTGTGGGATGTGCAGATTGATGAAATATGTATGTGAGGATGGGGATGTGTGTTTGGCTGGGTGGTTGGGGTGTGTGTGGGTGGGAGGGTAGATGAGAGATGCATGTGTTGATGGGCGGGTGGGTGATGTGTGGGTGTGATTGGTTGATGGATGAGTACGTGAGTGGGTGGATGTGTGTGAGAGATGAGTGTATGGGTGGGGGATGTGTATGTTTGTGGGAAGATGTGTGTAAGCGGCGAATGTGTGTGGTGGGGTATATGTGGGTGGTGGGGTGTGTGTGGGTGGGAGGTGTGCCATTTTGGGTGTTTATGCGTGGGGATATGTGTGGGCAGGTGGGGAGATGTGGGGGGATGTGTGTATAGGTGGGGGTGTTTATTTAAGAGGTGGCGGATATTGGGTGGGTGAGTGGGTTTAGGTTGGCTGATGTGTGTGGATGGGTGGAGAAAATTATGAGGGGCGGGATGTGTGTGTTGATATGTGCGGGATGTGTGGGTTGTCGGGGGTATGTGTGTGTGTGTGGTTCTGTGATGTGTGTTATGCTGGGTGGTTGCGGGTGTGTGGGTGGGTGGTGGAGAATATGTGGATGGGTGTGTGCGTGTCGGTTATGGGATGGGTGGCGGATGTGTATGTGGGTGGGGAAGTGTGTGTCGGTGCGGGATGTGTTTGTCGATAGGTGCGGGATGTGTGGGTTGGCGGAAATATGTGTGTGTGGTTCTGTGATGTGTGTTGTGTTGGGTGGTTATGGGTGTGTGGATGGGTGGTGGAGAATATGTGGATGGGTGTGTGCGTGTCGGTTATGGGATGGGTGGCGGATGTGTGTGTGGGTGGCGAAATGTGTGTGGGTGGGGAATCAGTGGGTGAGTGGCGGTATGTATGTTTGCCTGGGTCTGTGTGAGTGCGTGGAGGTATGTGTGGGTGGCTGGGGGAGGTGTGATGGGTGGAGGATGTATGGGTGGCTGCGGGATTTGTGGGTGGCTTCGGGATGTGAGGGTGGACGGGGGATGTGTCTCACAACTTTGCAATATGCACTGTTTATGTTCACAACTTTAATTTAACAATGCTTTTTTTTATTTCCCGTGTGAATGTATCATGCGTAATACGCATTGTTTATGCTTACAAAATCCATTTGATAATGTTGTTTTTTTTCCCTATGTAAATGTAACATGCACATTTGATGAATGAAAGACGAGTTATTGAAAGGGGCGAATGTAAGACGGGCCTGCGTGCCCAATTTGTTACCCTTTTAAAATAAAGTTCATTCGTTCGTTCGTTCGTTCACAATACTACTACCAAATTTAAACCGTGTTCTGTTATCGTCATCACGTGTCTTGCTGGTAAGCGTGGGCTGTCATGTTTCGCTATCTTACATCGTCACAGTCGTGAATCAGCTATGTGTTGTTGTCATCGCGACAATACCATTTGGTCAAGCCATTAGGATCTTTACTTCTCTGCCCTCCGCTTGTTCTTTCCCTCTCAATCTTACCAGTTGTCACCAAGTTCTCTATTTTGTTCCTGCTCATAACGTGCCTAGGAAAAATGTGACTGGTAGTCACACAGTCTACTTTCTCTAATCAGTTTGCGATTTTCATGTAATTCTTGTCGGACTTGCTCATTTGTTTTTATGTCTGCCCATGGTATTTTCTTGCATTTTCCTCAGTAACCACATTTCTACTACCATTAGGTGTTTTTCAGTTTGTCTGCTCATCGCCCACTTTTCACTGCTATACACAAGAACAAGTTTTATGTAAGACGTCAACACCCTTGTTCTCGTTGCAAATGATTTTTCTAGTTTGCAAAGGGCTACCTTTGCCGTAAAGATTCTTGTTCTAATCTCGTCAAAACACCTCTCTTCAGATGTTACGACTGATCCGAGATAGTTTTACTGATTCAAGAGTTTAAGAATATTCCCCTAATATTACATTCTGGTATTTCTTTCTTCATAGATACGACCATAATCTCTGCGATCTTACAATTTAATTCTAACCTTATTTGTTCACTGTGTACAAAAGTCATATCTACTAATGGTTGCATATCCCATTCATTGTCTGCAGTCAATACTTACCTTTGCCGTAAAGATTCTTGTTCTAATCTCGTCAAAACACCTCTCTTCAGATGTTACGACTGATCCGAGATAGTTTTACTGATTCAAGAGTTTAAGAATATTCCCCTAATATTACATTCTGGTATTTCTTTCTTCATAGATACGACCATAATCTCTGCGATCTTACAATTTAATTCTAACCTTATTTGTTCACTGTGTACAAAAGTCATATCTACTAATGGTTGCATATCCCATTCATTGTCTGCAGTCAATACTTACCATCCACATATCTAATGTTATTGATGTTACGTCCCCAATGGTGATTCCTCTCATACCTTCTAAATTTCTAAAAATATTGTCACTGTATAGGGAAGAAAGATCTGGGGATATTACACGTCCCTGTCGCACAAAAGTCATATCTACTAATGGTTGCATATCCTATTCATTGTCTGCAGTCAATACTGTACCATCCACATATCTAATGTTATTGATGAAACAAGCTTAACGTACTCTGCAGCTCAGCTATGGAACAATCTTCCACAAGAAATCAAAGACATCACCAATCCCTATTCATATAATCGCAAATTATTCGAACACTATCTCAATACGGATTACCTTCCCCCTTAATAATTGAGATAATAATAATAATAACAAAACCCTAGTATAACAGCCAATCCCCTTTTTGTAGGCCAGTATATTCCAAATGGCTAATAACAAGTGTCAGACCATTATCTAGTATTACTGTGTCGTGTAGTTTTGATGTTTGCATTTTGCCCATGCCTTTATAATGCATATCTTTTATATTGTTGCTGTTCTTTGTTAGCCTTGAATGATGTGTGAATGAAATAATGTATGAAAGAGAGTGATAGAAGGGCAGAATGTTAGACGGGCCTGCGTGCCCAATTCTTAACCCTTTGAAAATAAAGTTTGTTCGTTCGTTCGTTCGTTCGTTCGATGTTACGTCCCCAATGGTGATTCCTCTCATACCTTCTAAATTTCTAAAAATATTGTCACTGTATAGGGAAGAAAGATCTGGGGATAATACACGTCCATGTCGCACACCTCTTTTTGATAGGCTGATATTTACCTACTTCATTATCAATCTTAATGGAAGCTTGTTATTTCCAATATATGTTTATTTACAAGTCTATGATTTACAATATTCTCATTTAGATTAGTTCACATCTTAATGTTACAAATGTATCGATAACCAATATTTAAATTTGTCATATATGCTTTGTTGTACTAGTGGACATAACTAACGTCACTACAAAGTGGAGGTCCAATATCAGCCTTGCCAACCCTGCTGGAACCTGGACATGGCGAGGAGAGCCCTTGAATACAGTCTGTGTCTGTAGAATAGCACCTTGGTACCAGGACAGAGGGAATGTCTCTACACCAAATTCATCCTAGAGACGAAAGCGCATTTCAATGCTCACAGATCTGAACACTAAAGCCTTGGACTAATAGTTGAAACGTGCAATCTTTCTGATAAATCACAAACAAATCGAGCTCTCTCTCTCTCTCTCTCTCTCTCTCTCTCTCTCTCTCTCTCTCTCTCTCTCTCTCTTTCTCTCTCTCACACACACACACACACACACACACACACACGCGTATACACTCAACTAATTTTGTTTAGCCACAAGTCTACTGATGAGGAGTTACATATTCGTAGCTCATAATCTAATTTGTGGGGAACAGGGGGTAGAGGGGAATATTTCTCCTCTAGACGCTTACGCGAGGTCTTCTTGTATTTTCAGTGTGTGTAGGCAACCAGAGGATGCACGTTTACTACAACGCTTACTACAACGTTTATAACAACGCTTAAGTACACACATACACACATTGGCACCTTGCCGTCTTGACAGACGATAGTTTGTGCTTTAAAAAGGCATAATAACTTTTAACTATGGCGGTAGCGAGTGTGACTGATAAGGCCAATTTGCGCTGTAAATGTCCGTTCACAGTGGGTGCATGTGAACACGTGGTCATTTCCACCATCATGCACCATCTTACGTCTCAAACGCTTGGTGTGTGACTTTTCTGCAATAATTTTCTCCTTTGACTTTATTCCATTTCTGATATTTGCCCTCCATGCAACACGTTCAGCGGCGACTTGCTCCCAATGTGCATTATCAATGCCTGTATCAATCATGTCCCGCTTACACACATCTTTGTATCGTAGTAGAGGCCGACCCTGAGATCTCTTACCCATCTGTAATTCACCAAAAAAGATATCCTTTGGTATTCTACCATCATCCATCCGCCTAAGATGTCCTATCCATCTAAGTCTACGAAGACTGAGCATGGAATAAACTGTCACACAACCTGATCTTTCCAATACTTCAGTATTTGTGATTTTGTCTTGCCACTTAATACCAAGAATTCTTCGCAGACACCGCATATGAAAGCTGTTTAAATTGTTCTCTTGGTGTGAGTAAGTTGTCCAGGTTTCACTGCCATAGAGAAGAGTACTAAGGACACAGGCTTGATAAACAAGGACTTTTGTTTTGGCAGTAAGCTTCCTGTTCTCTTTTTCTTAACCTGTTCATTGTTGTTGCTGCCTTACCAATCCGGATGTTGATTTCCTGATCTAGGGATAATTTGCTATTTACCACCGATCCTAGATATGTAAAATGGTCTACTATCTCTAGTTCGGCGTCGTCAATAAAGATTGATGGTACCCCATGTGCACCTTGTGACATAATCTGTGTCTTCTTTTTGCTAATTGTTAAACCAAATTCAGAACAAGCATTGGAGAATGCAGATAGTAGACATTGCAATTCTTCCTCAGAGTGGGTCGTAACTGCAGCATCATCTGCAAAAAGCAACTCTCTGATCAGTACCCTCCTAATTTTGGTCTTAGCCTTCAATCTCTGAGCATTGTAGAGGCCGCCATCTGAGCGTGAGTGAATGTATATACCACCATCCTGATCACGAAATGCATATTTCAGTAGAAGTGAAAAGTATATTCCAAAGAGGGTGGGAGCTAGTACACAACCTTGCTTAACTCCACTCTTGATTTCAAATTCTTCAGAAGTTGCACCATCAAACTTGATTATACCCTTCATGCCTGTGTGGAACGATTCCACAATGGACAGAAGAGTTGGTGGGCAGCCAATCTTCTTTAGTGCTTTGAACAGACCCTCACGACTGACCAAATCAAATGCCTTTGTGAGGTCGATGAAGGCAATAAACAGTGGTTGATTCTGTTCACGGCATTTTTCTTGCATTTGTCGCAATGAGAATATCATATCAGTGGTAGACCGGTTCTGTCGAAAGCCACACTGTGATTCGGGGTAGACTTGATCTCCTAGGACTTGAAGTCTGCGCAGAACAATTCTGGCAAATACTTTTCCAACAATACACAGAAGTGAGATACCCCTATAGTTGTTGCAGTCGCTCCGATCGCCCTTGTTCTTGTACAGTGTTATGATGCTTGAATCTTTGAAATCCTGTGGGACTTGTCCTTCACGCCAGCATAGCTCTATTAGCTGGTGGATCTGTATAGTGAGTGTGTCTTGCCCACTCCTGATAACCTCTATTGGAATCCCATCCTTACCTGGAGCCTTGCCAGATGCAAGTTCATTTATAGCACACTTAACTTCTGTTATGGTGGGAAGTGTGTCCAGGTGGTCAAGAGTTGGTAGAGCCTCTATGGCGTTGAGGGCATTATCCGCTAGTTTGGTCTCACTTGAGTAAAGCTCCAAATAGTGCTCTACCCATCTGTCCATCTGCTGTTTCTTATCAGTGATGACTTCTCCAGTCAAGGTTTTCAATGGTGCACTTCTTTTGATCACTGGACCACAGGCTTTCTTTATTCCTTCATACATGCTTCTTATGTCTCCCTTATCACTTGCGATTTGAATGGACTCACATAACTTGATCCAATAATCATTTGCACACTGCCTGGCAGCCTTTTGCACATCCTTCCTAGCTTGCCTTAGCTCACTCAGAGTGTTACGCGTTGGTCTTTCCTTGTTTCTTAAGAGAGCTTTCTTCTTCTTATCAATCAAGGGCTGCAGAGTCTCGCTGTTGGCCGCAAACCAGTCCTGCCTTTTATGATCCACAGTGCCGTAAACCTTTACGGCAGTTTTACAAAGAGTTTCCTTAAGTTTATTCCATTTATCATTTACTGTACAATTTTCTGGTGTATCAGTGAAAGCGTCTTCAAGTTGCTGTTGAAACTGAAAGCACTTTTCAGGATCATGAGTGTTAATAATATTAATCCTGGGGCTAGATTTGTGTTTAGCTGTGTAGATTCTCTTTGGTCTCAGTCTAACCCTTGCAACAACCAAAGAATGATCCGTATCACAGTCAGCACTGTGGTAACTACGAGTCAATGATATATGGTTCAGATGTTGTCTCCGTGTGATGATGAAGTCCAGCTGGTGCCAATGGCCGGATCTTGGATGTTTCCATGTGACCTTATGCATCTCTTTTGTTTTAAAAAAAGAGTTTGTAATACATAGGTCATTACTGGTGCAATGCTCCAGCAGCCTTTGCCCATTTTCATCCATGCGACCGATGTTGTATTTTCCAAGGCACACTGGCCATGAACTCGAGACCTTGCCCACACGAGCATTGAAATCACCGAGCATATAAATGTAGTCGGATTTTGGAACTGCCTTGATCACAGAGTCTAACTCCTCATAGAACAAATCCTTCACATCATCAGAGGAATCGAGTGTCGGTGCATATGCAGTAATAATGGTGGCAAACCCACAAGAGGTTGCCAAGCGCAGGGATAATAGTCTTTCATTTCCTCCTGCTGGAATTTCAATCATTCCCAGTAGCGAATTCTTCACTGCAAAGCCCACACCGTGTTGCCTCCTTTCCGCCTGCCCTTTACCCCTCCAGAAAAAGGTGTAGTTGTTTTCCCTGAGTGACCCTTCCTCAGCGAGGCGAGTCTCCTGCAGGCCAGCAATATCAATGTTAAGACGATTGAGTTCGGCATCAATCACAGCCGTTTTTCTCACATCGTCAATATTGGTCAAGTCAGTGGAAAATCCTGGACACATGGTTCTCACGTTCCAGGTTGCAAGCCGTAGCTTGAGGTTTCTATTTATATTTTTATTTGTACCTGGTGCATTGGTTTTACAGCCTGCGATTCAGATTTTGTCCTAGCCCCAAGCACCCATTGAAGCAGGCAGGCTGTGGCGGATCAGCACCCAATTGGCTGGGGGCTGCCCAGCTTGAGGCGGGCGGTAGCTGATCAGTGACACCTATAGGTGTCTCCCACCGTCAGAGGCAACGCGTGGCGCCCCATGTCTACGCCAACTGACAAGGACTTATAACCCGTAACAGTTGCCTCTCGCTTTGATTCCGAGACCAGTTAAGACCAGGGATGGAGTTATTGCCTCTCCATAGCACAAAGCCTGGGCTAAAATATAGAGATCATGTGTTGCCCATGCAGCATGATCCCTCTCTCGGCCTGCCTAGTTCACTCCAGAGGAAAGGTAACACCCCTACATCTGGAACAAGACAAGCTGCAGAAGCTGCCGGATCAGCAAAGCAATGCTCTAACTGTCCGCCTGTCGGAGCTTCGATCCTAGACCAGTCGCCAACCAAGGCTTAGGGCCTGGTCTGCCCTGCCATGACAATTTTGTCTTTAGCTTGCATTTCCTCGCACCAGGGTAAGGCTTGTACCCTCCCAATTGCGCTCTTCCGCCCGAAGCCGTTGGCACAATGTGGGGTGTCGGGTTTGGTAAGCGCCGCCCAACGTTCGGCGCTAACAGAAACCAGGTAGTACCGTCTACTGTTATACGGTAGCTCAGTCATATCTGACTAAGACCTGACTGCAGCTTAAGTACAACACTTAAGATAACGCACGAGTACAACGCTTCAAATAGCGCAACTCAGAACCTGTGTCTGGCTAACCATAGCACCACACAGGACATCGTACCAAGCTGACAGAAGAGAGTGCCTGAGGTGCGAGACCAGGTTGTCAACATCCCCGCGTAACCAGCAGACGGTAGCATTATAGAACCAAATCCAGTCATCACCCGGTATGAGACGGAGAAGGAAAGTGGTAAAGTCTACAGCTGTCGTCACTAGAGACATTCAATAGAAGCTAAGTAAGCGGGAGAGTTCTTTTCCCTAGCCAACACCAGATTTTGGTCGAAAATAATGCTTGTGATTTCAGAAGACTATAAACGATTATGAGCGAAAATTGTTATCTGCCTTTGTTGTCTTAAATCAAGTCTTTCAATATTTGTTAACTCTATAGTGGAGGAGGAGGTTAATCAAATAAACTCATAAATTTTGTTGTATAGTTTTTCAACAAAGTATTAGTTATTTTCACTTGTACTAATCAATAGATAGACTGCTAGACTCCCCCGACGTGTCTCCGCCTTGCCGTGGTGGGGGAGCTTGCGTGTCCCATTGACCCCACATGCTATGTCGATGGATGAAAACTACATATCGGACAGCTTATGGGATAGGGGCCAGACTAAGCGAGACACAACCTGCTGCTCTGCAGGTAGACAGAGGATAGCAGTCAAAGTTTAAATCAGGCGCATGAAGGCAGAAGTTCTTGGTCCGGACACATACTCTAAGGCTCCATGTCGAGGGTTGAGGCTGAACGCCTCTAAGCCATAAACCCTCTGATGTGAAAGCCGGGCCGATACCCACCTAACGAAAAATGGAGGTGAGTTACTGAGCACGCTACATGTCCAGTTCAGATACTTGTCCGAAGGCTCTCAGCTGGGAGATATGAAGGATCCCAGGATGAGAGGGCCTGGCCGTTTCTCGCTCACTGCTGCACGGTGGTAAGGTACTGAGCCGGCAGCACAGGTAGCCTACCTCGTGAGCGAGTACTAAAAGGTAGAAGAAGTGCCCAAGTCGAATGAAATGGTTACTAAAACTGCCTGTATCTAACTAATAGAGAGTGTAGACAAAGGTGGAAAAAAGTCTCAATAACACGAAATGGAACGCACGGCTAGCGAATCCATTGCGTGGTCCGAAGTCCAAAGCGAAAGCTTACTTAGTGGATGCCGCCCGCAGACTGACCGTTCCTGGTGTGTGTTTGAGTGACCAGTGGCAAGCGAGATGCCCAATACATAGAAGTGAGGAACTGAAGCAGCCATGAGCAGGACGTGGCAACTCCTCGTTTGAGCCCAGTCTCAGAGAAATAATTTCCGGCTCTGCAATTATGGAAGCCTCCTTGGATAGCGGGGGAATGCTCATGGTGTGCCCCTGCCTTCCCTTGAGGGTTGACCGTGATGTCTTTGACCGTTCTATCTTGACCAGCTGAGATGATGGCGACATCACAACAATAAGTCTAACGTGCCTCAAAACCCGAGGAAGGCTAACCTCATTAAAAATGAGGAAGTCAAAAGTGCCGTCCTACTGGTGGCAAAATAAAAATTGGCACTACGCATTTACGTCCGAGTGAAATGTCTCGTCCGACTGTCTCTCGTGCTAGGAACAGCTCTGACTATCTAGTTTCCGAATGCCGCTCTTGTTCGGAACAGCTCTGACTAGGTAGTTTTCCGAATGTCCGACGTGCCTGGAACAGCTCTGACGGGCACAACGACAAGCACTTGTCCGAATCGAAAACTCGCTGAGTGGATATCTTCTGCAGACTTGTCTAGTTTGTGCGTGAACGGCCCGGGGCGAACGAAATGCCCAATATATTGAAGTGAGGAATTAAAGCAGCCATGAGCAGGACGTGAGGTTTCCCTCGGTGAGCCCAGCACCAGGGCGCTATGTATCGGCTCTGCAATTATGGAAGCCACCCAGGATGGCGGAAAATCCCATGGACTGTCCCTGCCTTCTTTTGAGGGATATGACGTGAAGTCTTCGACTGTTCCAACTTGACTAGCTGGGATGTGGACGGTATCACAAAAGTGAGAGTCTTCCAGTAATGATAGCCTGGTCAAAATTGCACGCTAAAAATCGGATGTGTTGGCGTAAGGGTTTCGACCCAAGGGTGCCTAACGAGACACACAGCAATCACATCTGGAAAAAAAAAAAAAAAAAACACTCCGGATGAACGCAAAGAAGAATAAGAAGACTGCTAGATATAGCGATGTTCGTCCATCATGAATGACGAGGACCATTCATTACACTACATCTTTAGACGAGGAACGAATGACTTGCGCTTTGGTTTTATATAGCGAGGAAGTGGTCGCGCAACTTCGTCGTCCCCGCTCTCTCGTCTGTGCCCGTCTGGCTCCAGTGGCGAGCATGGCAAGACGACTGGAAGACGGACACAGATGCAGTGGACGTTAGGCTGCCACGGCCAGTTATCCCTGTATATATTGGCTCTCGAGAACCTCGTGCAAACGGCCCTTCCGTCAATTCCTTTAATTTTCAGTTTTAAGACAAGCGTAGCGACAAGCAATGAGCGTATAATAACTGATAGGATCAACAGGATTTCCTTTGCCGAAGACGGACTGACCGCCAGAACAGACCACACACATATAAGGCGAGAAGCTGCCCACAGAAGATATTGCTCGTCTAGGTTGCGAACAGATCTCCCGATTTACGGTTGAGCCTCACCAGCGCACAAGTGCACATGGCGACTGACAGGACAGACGTCCACGCACACGCAAGCCAAGAGTAGCATCTCTAAAGTGCGCCCTCCCGGTACAAGGTGATACATGCAAAACCACTGGACGCCTACCGACGAGCTTTCAAGCTACGCCGGCAGGACTGACCGAAAAAAAGCTATACCAGCTTACTGACTGCAGGCCCACTACTCATCGAGAGAGAGTGGGCGCTTATCGAGACTTTGTCGAACGGTCGTACAAATTTTGCTCTTTTGCCCGCTCAAACCACGACCCTGGCTGCACGATGCGGTTACATTCTTGAAACGCCTGCCTCGCTAACTTACGTTGGCTGGGAAGATCCCAATTTGGTGCACCTCACACAGCCATCCGAGACAACGAACGCTAGACGCGGAACTGATCTAGCGAACCAGACCAGAGTTAATGATATAAAGTTGTTTATTTATTTTATGACTCTGTTGTCTTGTTTTATGACAGAACACTGGGAGTCTAACTTTTCGCAGGCGTTGTGGCATGGATACTTTGGCCTTCTGTCTCGAATCCTTTATACAGCGTCCAGCTTAACCTTCCAGTCCTGCACAACTGTAAGAATAATTGATTTTCCGCAGGAACTGGTGTTCATACCTTCCTAAAATTATAACAAGCCACCTCATCTACTATTCTTTCAGTGGGTAGACAGTCCCACAGCGTCAGTCTAAGTGCCTTCTTTATTCCACGTGGAGTTCTCTCTCTCTCTCTCTCTCTCTCTCTCTCTCTCTCTCTCTCTCTCTCTCTGCTTTCGAAGACCATTCGAGAACCCAATGGAAAGATTGAGTGACAAATATCAAATATGGGAGAATAGCCGATTGTAGACTGACAGGATCCCCAGCTTGAAACCGACAGGTGAAAAAGCAGACACTAGAAATCCAAGAAATCCAATATGTACATGATGATTTCTTCAAATAATTCTTTATAGCTCTGCAAATGAAATCTGATACTACAGATTGTGGATATTGTCGCACAATTAGTTTAATGCGTCGTGTAACTAAAATGTTGAAGAGACTTATAATAAGAAGAATAAGAATTAAAATATATTCAGAAATCAGAGATAAGCGATGTGGATTTCTGGAAGGTAAGATCACAAACAAGGCACTATACATCTTAAGAATATTAACAGAAAGAATGATTGAAATGAACAGCGATCTGAATATGTGCTTTACTGACTGCACTAAGATATCGGGGGAAAAAACGAAGAAAGTATTAGAGTATTAGAATGTTGGAAATGTTATTAAACACTGCTGGTAGAAATATAATTTTGCAAAATATTGGCAACAAAAAGCAGCCATAACAATTAACAGCCACATTGGAAGTGATCAACACACCAACCAAGGTGTTAGACGGTGATTATTAGTATAACCTGACCTTGAGAACTTTTCAACACACTAAACAGGGTTTTAGACAGTGTTGTTTACCTACACCTGACCTTGGGAACTGTTCAACACATTAAACATGGTGTTATACAGTGATGTTTAGTATAACCTTACCTTGGGAACATTAAACCCAATAAGCAGGGTGTTAGACAGTGTTTTTTACTATCACCTGACCTTGGGGACTATTCAACATACTTAACAAAATGTTAGTGTTGTTTAATATAACCAAACCTATGGAACTTTTCAAAACAATAAACAGGGTGTTAGACAATTCTGTTTACTATCACTTGATAGTGAGAACTTGTTGACACACTAAACATGGTGTTAGACAGTGCTGTTTAGTATAACGTGATACTGGGAACTGTTCAACATACTGAACTAGGTGTTGGTGTTGCTTTGTATAACCTTACCTTGGGAACTATTCAACACACTAAACAGGCTTTTAGACAGTGTTGTTTTGTATAACCTGACCTTGGGAACTTTACAACACACTAAACAGGGTATTAGGCAATTTTGTTTACTATGACCTTACCTTGAGAACTGTTCAACACACTAACAATATATTAGATGGTGTTTCTTTACTATAGCCAGACCTGTTAAGTTTGTACAACGAAATAATAATGAGATCTATTCAAGATATTTCAGGAATATCTGTTGGTGGGAATAATTAAAATAACCTGCATTATGCTGGTGATGCGGCCTTGGTCGCTGAAATGACACGCAAATACACTAAATAATAGATACTTTTGCAACATAAACGTTCAAAACAAAATACTTAGTGTAAATATTAAATAACCAAACAAAGAAGCACTAACAAACAGAATAAACTGTAATTACAAAGAAACATGTCTTCCCCAAAGAAACGTGAAAGTAAATGGAATCAGTCTGAAACAAGTCAATGTATTTAAGTATGTGAGTATTTTAATAATAGAAAATGGACTATGTTTTAATGAAGTTAAATGTTATCTGGTAATTGAGAACTAGTTACAGCCACCAGAAGATGACATTCAACGTTCTTTGGCCTTGTCATGAGAAACGGAAACCAGACACCTATAAAATGATGACCTCGTTAAGATGGTCGTCCATCTATACCCATACATATAGAATATTGGATATCATTCGTTAAATTGGATATATCTTTCAATCGTTATATTTTCTAGTGTGTCCCTTTTTACTTCTATGTCTTTCCGTTACTAATATGAGTACCAATTAATACGTATAAATTTATGCACCATGCTTTGTCATAAGTTTTGTTTTCTGTGTTCACAAAGTTAATCTTTATCGGTAATTTAGTCCCACATATGGGCCTAGAGGCACATGTGGGCTTGTTCAGTCCCTTTAGTGGTCTAATTATAATTAGTCTATCGTGATTGGAGTCGATGAAAAGAATTAGCCAAAATGGTATGAAGCAAATTTCAGAAAACAACAATTGAAGAATGAGCCTTCAGATAGCTAGTGTGTCGTGCGAAAGGAGGCCGTTGATTTTACGGCTACCATTCTGCTCTATCATCTTTTCAAAGGTAACCTATGTTGTAACTGTAGCCGAAGCGACTGTATAATGCGTTTCCTCCAAGACCCTAATCTGCCACGTGTCTTCATACTTTGATAATGGCGATTTGCATATGCACAATAAATTTGGTTGTCCCGAGAACGCCAAGAAAATGCATGTCTGACAATATTTTGTAACAAATAGTGTAACTATCTTCGCCTGATTAACTTACATATATTGTTTATGGAAGCCGGCTCCCTGGCCGAGGGGTTAGCTGCATTTTCCGTTAACTCCGATTACTCTCGTGGTTGACGTGAACGCACGAGAATTAGAAGTGGTTCGAGTCGCACCAGTGACTTATGAGATTATGGAGCCGGTCTCTCAGAAAGTCGTGGCATGCTGATGAGCGTAATCTAGCCTAGGAATCAACATACAGCTGAACGATGCTGATGTTGACCGCAACAGAATGGAAACGAGGGGGAAAAAAATTGTTTATAAAAAACTTCATGAAAGTTCAGAATGTGACGCTTCTTGAGTCAGGAAACGAAATATTTGCATGAAAGTAGTTCTGTAATTTGTACTCATTTTAGTGTACAAGAAAATATTCACGCTTGAGTTTATTGTTTCAAATAAACATCCGAATGACCACAAAGCAAAAAACAGGTTTTTATAATTGCCAGCTACACTAAACTCAGGCTCGAAGAATGTAGCAATGCACAACAAAAAACTTGGAGTGTAACAAATAACTAATATTCCAGCGATAAGTGTAACCATTGCCATTGTTTTCCTGTCTCTAATGCTCATTGACTCAGACTTTTCTGAACCCATGTTGGCCAATTTACGCCAAGTTGTTTTCTGCTGTAGCTTCCGTATTAACACTATAGTGAATATCACAACAGCCACGAAAGATCCAAATCCTATTATGGCTTGCAAAATATACACAGCCTGTGTTGGTGCCTCACTGTCGCTTGCGAAAATTAACCCAAGCAAAGTTTTGTTGCTCTCCGGATAAAACTTCCAGTTAATTGATGTTTTAAAGTACAATGGTGACAAGGACGAGAACGTCAGTATGTAGATACACATCATAGCTAAGGCCGTTCTTCTTGGTGTGATCATCTGTTTGACGCGTAGAGGGAACGCTATACACAGCCACCGTTCTAGGGTTGCGAAGACGGTAATGAGGCAGGTAATTTTGGAGAAAGCCACTCTTGGCAAAGCCGCAATCATGTACTGGAACTCTGAGGGCATCATTGGCAAATCCGCGGACTCAAACAGCGGGTTGAAAAAGATGTTGAACAACTCTTGTGACACCAAACCACACAGATCGGAGACGGCCATGGCAAAGAAGGTAATATTGATGCTGGAGTTGAGTCCTTGTTTCTTGAACACAACTAAATTGATAACGTTGGTGATTATTCCAAACAAGCCAACCAAGCTGCAGAGAAAAACGTAGTTAACTACAACAAAAATCTGCCGCTGTGAATAGTCAATCACCTCCATTATGGGGAGTTTACATACGTTGCGGCTATATTAGGAATTCAAAACAATGTCTTCACTTAGGAAATGTAAATACAGTAGCCACAAACAATATACTGCACGATTTAGTGACTGGCATATTTTGCTGCATCTCGTCAGGTGAATACCGCAGAGCTACAAATCATATGACTTGAATAAATGAATAACACTGCTGCTTAAACAATTAAAACACATAGTCGCAAGTAGAGTTCGAATGTGGAACATCTGTTGTACCCACGGTAATGTCAAATGTATCACGAACTTTTTATATTTGCATAAAACTGAATGTCTAACCACATTTGAAGACACAATTATTGTTAAATCACCGGTAACTGTTTTGCCTTGTTTGTGAAATCTTTCCCGCAAGTACCACAAAAGATGTGGGCTTCCGTGGCTTAGTGGTAGTGAACGCAGTTACAAAATTTCGACACCCTGGATTCAAAGTCAGACGCAGAACCTTTGAGAGCAGATGGCTTTGCGTCGCTTTTCACAATTGTACGTGCGTCAGCCCTTCAGAAAGTAAATGCAGACTTGTGAACATAAAATTGCCTGGAAATTTACAAATAACGAATATATGATGATGTTAATTGTGATGTTTTATAAAGGAATGCATATAACTTCATCATCAAACAGGACGGGTTTTTAAACCTAATTTTAATTTATTGTCCTAAAGTGTTTTTTTTTTTTTCTTTCTCAGTTATTGTTCATTTCTCTATGAAGATTACCAATGCAATTGACACAGTTGTGTATGAATGTGTGTTTGTCAGACTTACCTTCTGTATTTGTCTTTTTCTTTTGATTAATTTTAATTCCTGTTATTGTATTATATATTAATTACTGTATTGATAATATGCCAGATGCACTTCAGGATTTGTAACACAGTGCCCGTAGTGCACAATTTGCTGCCTTCCGGCTAAAGCACTGCCATTGTCTCTCATGTTATCAATAACAGCCGGTCGTCTATTGGCCATTTCGTTTTATTTCTAAGTAGAACGAAAACATATGACAGCAGTTAAAATAGGAAGTAAAAGGCCCATTTCGTATAAACGTAGTAAATAGGTACCCAATATCGCTGACAGGGAGATATGCATTGTAATGTTAGTATTGAATGCGGCGTTGGGTAGTGAGATAGCAACCATACTAGTGTTACAATCCTTACAGTTGAAGATGCATCTGATGGATATTGAACGATATGTATTTTAACTTTTCTCCTTTGACACATCCTGACTTATTGTCAGTATGTTTGAAGTCCACATTACAGTAATCATAGTCTTTGCCACGTTTAAATATAAGTAACTCATATGTTAATCTCCCTGCAGAATAGCAAATAAATCGATGATGTACCCTATAATTATCTTAATCTTCGTGACCAACGGTTAGTATGAATGTTAATATATTTAATGGTATACTTTTAGTTAACGGTAATATTTTTCTGCTCTACAGTAACAGAAACCATGAATGTTATTGTATCATTAAATATGTACTTTTTTGTAGTGTCAATTACAATAAAGACACACAAACACCCTATCATGTTAACCACAGCATACGTTACCCACATTAGAATTATGTAACTACGAAGACTAAACATGGCGGGCCGTGTATAATCAATGTATATTATATGTGTAATTTATGGTAGAGAACGCCGAACTGAAATGTACAATTATTTCTTTGAAGCCGGAAAGTTTTCAATGTAAATTGTGTGTAATATTGGTAATTTAGTTATAGGCTCTTGGTTTCAAGAATCAGCATCATAGAACTTTGAGAAAACCCATAGATGCTATGTGTTTCGGCAAGTTTAGTCAGGTGACATGCTGATCCTCGCAGTAACAGGCTGATTGTAAATACTTCGGATTCGTCATACAAATAAACTACTTCTTGCTGGAAGCACACTTACATAAGTATTAATTACTCTAAAAATATGTTGCTTCCTCTGCTATTGTACCTTTAACTAGCAGTCTCACATGGGTACATTTCAAGCTATCTCCGCTGACCACCGAGAGGGTTCCAACCACTGATGTCATTGAAGTCAAAAGATTTGCTCTCTCGTTGCCTGACATTGAATCTCGGCCCGAACTGGTATTTTAAATATTATTTAATTCAGCTGTAAGGAGGTCCAATTCCAATGTAATTTTCAAAAACAAAAGTTCCACATTCGGTCTCGTTTAACCTGCTTCCTCAGCGATAGTTATTGTTGAGATCCTTAATTTTTTTGGGTTTTTAACCCTGTTTTTGCCTTGTGCGCTCTTACGAGTGAGTCTTTACTCGGACTGGTTACATAAGCGTTTGTATCTGTGACGTCAGCTGATGGATTGGTTGGCGACTATCCTTTGTGCCCGTCTCCTCTTATGGTTTCTTTCGTTAGTGAAGGCTCCTGACTCAACTGGTTGCAGTCCTTATAAGGGATTTTTATTTGGTCTTTTTGCCTCCTTCTTTGTGTATTGTCTATAGAAGCTTTTCGATGTTTTCATGTTCCTCCTTGCGCCTTTTTCACTTTCGATTTTGAGTTTCTGTTGCCTTTCGATTTCTTCCTCCGCGGTCAGCCACGGGACTATCTCTCCGTCTTCTATATAGTACATGTAGCCAGGTCCGTCCTAAACGTCATAGTGTGTATCTGGGTATTCTATCAGTTTTCCCCTGAGTTTCTTGGGCTTCTTCTGTTCTTTTTCTTTGGTAAAAGGAGGTCAGCAGGGTCGAATAGATAAGAGGAATCGCTCTTAAACTTCATGTGTGCTAATGCCTAGGTAGCGTTCAATTGAACTAAAATGTTAACTTTTTGTTCTTGACTTGAGGGAGTAAATTACAAGTAACTCGGACGTCGAAGTTGTTTCGCCTGATGGGACACCAGTAAAATGAAAAGCTAATCCACACGCAAACATCAGTCCAACGCACAAGATGGAGCAGCACGTGTATAGACAACGCTTGAGTTCAAAGCGAATTATCGCAGCCAACAAAACAAAAATCAGTAAAAGTTTCTTTTGTGAAACTGGTCCGATGCAGGGACAGGTAAAGTGTAAAGGATCCGTTTACTAGATTTGACCCGTGTTCGGTATATACAGCTAGACCGATATGTTACAGACAAGCCAGGTCCCAATGAACGAGATGGGCAAAATCATGCCGGTGACCTGACCTCTCAGCACACATTGAAGGCTGGTTAGACATGGTGTCCAGATGAAGTCAAAAACATGCCCATCCTTAGGGACATTCGAACACATGTCAGTCTGGGCGGCAGGTAAGTGGTCTAGAAACTGCGCTACTGCCTCTGAAGAGACAATATCCAGGGTATAAAAATGTGCTGTTGTCACAGCAATGTGATGTGCTATCTATACTATACGGTCACGGCCAGTCACTGAAGTTATCGATGGAGTGAAAGGGAGTTAGTTCTGACTGAATAACTAGTCAAATAACTTTTAACAAAACCACACAACATATTAAAACACACAGAGCAAACAACAGCTAGCGTCAACAGAGGACAGAATGCAGCAGAATGTTAGGATTACTAAACAACACATTAAATTAAACAAGACGTAACTAGGCTCATCAAACCCGCATTCCAAACGAAACATAAAAACATTATATTGAGTTGAGTTGAGTCAAGAACCGACATCACAGCACACGTGATATTCTGATACACGATGCATCCTCATCTTAACAACCAACGAAGAGTCCCAATGCTAATAATTCATTAATCATGTGCCATGTCCATAAATTTGGGCTGTCATGTTTCGCCATTTCACATGATCACTAGAGTCGTTGATCAGCTCCGTGTTCTTGTCTAATATTTTGCATTGCTGAGGGTCTGGAGTCATTTAACGCACATGGCTGCCTCTACAGGTCGAGACTGCTCCCGTGTAGCACCTGTTAACGCAGTTTCTCTGATTCTCTATTGAACGAAACATGACTGTCTTGGCATTTGCAAAGAAGATTGTTTGCCATTGCTTTCCTTCCCAGCAGTGACCATACTGGTCGATGACCATACTGGTCGATGAGCATACTGGTGAAGTGCTAACAATACTATACGGTCACGGCCGGTCACTGAAGTTATCGATGGAGTGAATGGGAGTTAGTGCTGACTGAATAACTAGTCAAATAACTTTTATTAACAAAACCAAAAAACATATTAAAACACACAGACCAAACAACAGCTAGCGTCAACCTAGGACAGAATGCAGCAGAATGTTAGGATTACTGAACAACACATTAAATTAAACAAGACGTAACTAGGCACATCAAACCCGCATTCCAAAACGAAACATAAACACATTATATTGAGTTGAGTTGAGTCAAGAACCGACATCACAGCACATGTGATAGTCTGATAGACGATCCATCCTCATCTTAATAACCAAGGAAGAATCCCAATACTAATAATTCGCTCATCATGTGGCAAGCCCATAAGCTAGGGCGGTCATGTTTTGCCATTTCACATTATCACTAGATTCGTGGATGAGCTACGTGTTCTTGTCTAATCTTTTTGCACTGCGGAGGGTCTGGAGTCATTTTACGCACATGGCTACCCCTACCGGTCGAGATCGCTCCCATGTAGTACCTGTTTACGCTGTTTCTCTGTTTCTCTATTGAACGAAACATGAATGTCTTGGCATTTGTAAAGAAGGTTGTTTCCCATTGCTTTCCTTCCCAGCAGTGACCATACTGGTAGATGACCATACTGGTCGATGAGCGTACAGGTCGATGGCAGTAGCCAATGTCTCCAAAAAATGTGATTCTATGCCTACAATACTAATAATGCCAGTTACAACCTGATTATGTGTCCGTCTGCCCGTTCTTGTGACAACTGAGTGCCTGCCAGATTCTCTGGTCACTTCCTGACACACTATTCTCTCCAGGCATTGATGATGTATCTGTTCTTCTACACTATACACATAATGCCATATGATCTTGGCCACATCTGCCTTATCATGTACCAATACCCCATCTAGTGGTGTAGATCCAGCCAATTTGTGCACCTGGTTATTTCCCACCACACCAGCATGTCCTGGGGAACAGATCCAATGGATACTCCCTATCATTGATATTTTAATTGGAGATTGCCACTCTTCATTAAGCATACACGTCTTCACACTGTTCAGCATTTTCTGTGAGTCCGTTACGATTTCGACATGTGTGTGCTATTTATCCTCCATCCAGCCGAACTCAGCAGTGAGTTTTCAAACTAGATACTATGGTGTCATGTACCAGGTTCTCCTGCACTAAACCATTAACCTTCGTTACGAACACACAGGCACTTATTTGGCACACATTATATGACACTCTTGGCCACAAACTATTCTGAGTCTTCAGTAAGTGATGAATATAGACATATAGAGACAAACAGAAACACATGACCAAGAAAACAGAGCAGACAATGAAAGCGTATAGTTTCCACTACCAGACACTCGAGTCTATGACATAATCAACCACAAACACAATAAAACAAATACCTGCAACATAAAACAAAAATAGAGAATAGTGTACACGTTTAAAGTGCTGACAACCTTAGAAAGTGAATTCACCTTAAGATAGAAACACACACACACACACGCACACAAATACACACATTCACACACACCCTTCCAAGTATCTCATTATAAAAGGCCAGCAACAGTGGGAACGAGTAGATTATACACTGAACACATAATTACATATCCTGTTGCAGCTCATAAAATGGTCCAGTAAATGCTATGTTAACCAACACTGGTGATGTCATGAATACGGTTCAATTTGGCTCGTCGGCTGCTAAGTGTGTGGGGGTAGAGATTGTCCATCTATGTCATCGTACATTCAGGTCTACAACCTGTGTTGGCCCTATCACATCACAAACCCACAGCGGGAAACTGTTTCTTGAGGAATTTTTAAAAGAACGCCTTTTCGTGGTTGTTTGATAAGACCTACTGTTAAGATCCAAATAGAAGACACATTTGCTTCCCCAAGGCTTCACCGTGTTCGTCTTCCCTGGGAAATAAATAGGGTACCTGCCAGGTATACCAATTCAGTACTCTAAAGCCAACACACGGGGATAACGTACCGGCTTTCTTCCAAACTAACACAACTGTCAAAGCCCAAGGATTGGGAATGCCTTTGATTATCTGCTTGACCAAGAGGGACTGGAGCTGGTCCTGGAGACGTACTTCCGTGTAGAACGCTTGTAGAATGCGTTAGTAGAGCTGCTTTATTGGGGTGAAAACTGCCAACTGCATGAAATGGGTCATCCTGTCAACATACTCTACACTACCGTCAGCCATCGTAACCGGACTCCTAGTAAGTTTTAAGAAATAGCTCTCATCGTAGTTACTTTCAAAGTCACCTACTATGAGGCAACTAACTGGCTGGTTTCTCGTTCTCATCGTCTGGCTGTGTATATATCTCAATATTTTGGACACCAATCATTGTACAATGTCTGGACAAGTAAAAATGTGCTTTAAATAGCTTTATCATAAGAACTTGTGAGTGAAACATAGCGGGGTATTCATAGAAATATTACTCACTTTAAAATGGTTGATATATGCAACAATCTTAATGTCAGTATATAATAATATTAATTTAACATACCAATAACATAATATGTATGTTACATGTGTGTGTTTTGTGAACCTAATATATGTACCTTGTGTGTGGAATGCAAGTTATGAAAGGAGAGGGAAAACGACACCATTGTACATTTAGGGTAGATTGCAACCATTGGGAACTGTGTATCAAAATAGTATCATATCATTAATTGTAGTGCGTGATATTGACAGATTCAACTAAAGCACATCTTTCTTTTTCGCTGGTCCTACTGCTTGTGTCGTGCAGCGTCGCAGAAAGAAGGCTGATGTAATTTTCTCTAATTTGTGTGTCTTTTTGCTTATACAGCTGAAAAACAGCTGATGGCTGTGGAAATATGGTTTCTGAGGAAAATGCAAAGAATACCATGGACGGATAGAAAAACCAATGAGCAAGTCCTTCAAGAGACAAATGAAGATCGTAAACTGATTAGAGTCATTAGACGTAGACAGTCCACTAGATACACAAGACAACAAACAGAAAACAGACACGTGCATTCCTAATTAACGCATGCATTATTTTACGTAGACAGTCACAATTTTTTGGGCATGTTATGAGAAGAAGTGACTTGGAGAACTTGGTGACAACTAGCAAGATCGAAGGGAAGAGATCAAGGGGAAGACCGAGAAATAAATACCTGGATGGATTGGCCACATGGCATGGTCGAGACAGGAACACGGAGCTGATCCACTACTCTGGTGATCGAGTGAGATGGCAGAACATGACCGCCCACGATTACCAGCATGGCACATGATGGATAGATGGATGGTTGCTTGTACAAACGTCATATTAGATTTCTTCAATGTTCAGTGTCTCTTTTACTCCATGTAGCTAACTCTTTCTGTGTTGCCTTCTCGTCTT
This sequence comes from Cepaea hortensis, assembly GCA_963921405.1. Taxonomy (NCBI): domain Eukaryota; kingdom Metazoa; phylum Mollusca; class Gastropoda; order Stylommatophora; family Helicidae; genus Cepaea; species Cepaea hortensis. Next base: position 103,770,389 of record OY992883.1, read on the forward strand.
GTATCGTTAAGCGCTCTAGCCGTTGGCTGATATGTAAATTTGAAATATTGCCATGACGTATTTGAATAAAGAAAAACAGGCTGCTAATAGCAATTAGTTTTATATTATTTCAGATGGAATAATTCATATTATGCTTACTTCTTGTTATACACCTTTAAGAGACAGTGTGATAGTTGAATCTGGTTATCTCAGTGGATGGTGAAAAGGGTCAATAATTTACTTGGCGTGACGTAGAATTTTATGTAAAATAAAAGTAGTTTTTGTAGGCAAATTAGGAGAAAATATTACTGTCAGATGTGTCTTGTAGAAGAAAATATTGCTATCAGATGTGTCTGGTAGGAGAAACTATTGCTGTCATGTGTGCATGGTAGAAGAAAATATTGATGTTAGATGTGTTTGGTAGGAGAAAATAATGACGTCATATGTGCTTCGTAGGAGAAAATATTGATATCAGATGTGCTTGGTAGGAGAGAATATTGCTTCAGATGTGCCTGATAGAAGATTTTGATGTCAGATGAGCCTGGTAGGAAATATATAGCTTTCATACGTGCTTGGTAGGAGCAAATGTTGATGTCAGATGTGCCTGGTAGGATAAAATATTGATGTCAGAAGTGTTTGGTAGGATAAAATATTGATATCAGATGTGCTTGGTAGGCATATCACGCATAGCCGTATTTGAAATTGGGGTCTTCTTGTCAGTAGTGCGTGAGCCACATCTTAAGAGGTAATTACAATGAGGCGACCGCTGTCACTCGTGCTATACATTTGACTGCAGACACGAAGAACTTCCACTGGGATGATTGTTTGAGACGGAATTTATGTAAACAAGATGTAGTCTTTTCAAGCTCCTTGCCCATCAGTAATTATTACAGAATAACTCGTTGTAGTAGCTACCCATGAGGTAACTGCTGTTAGTGCTAATGCGAAATGCTGGCTCACTTTGGTTTCATATGTACGTAGTATTTATAATGAAATTATCATACAAGAAAGTTGTATGTGGAAGTTGTTGAGATGCGGTTTTGTAGATACATCCTGAGAACATCCTGAACGGATAGAAAGTGTAATGCAGACATCTTGAAAACAGTTAGCTCAAACGAGAATCGGTTATTCGCATTAGAAGAAGACATTACAAATTCATTGATAATGTCCTCATAAAGAGAAAGCTAGAGAACCCAGTGACATCGGGTAAGTTGGAGGTGAGAAGGGTTAGAGGGAGAACAAAAGAAACTATTCCAGATATGATGGCATCACCACGGAGGAACATCAGTATCGGAGATGACTGGCAGTTCATTAGACTGAAGACTGTGGACAAAGATGATCACCAACGCCATACAGCTTGCACTAAGAAGAAGCAGAAGACTAGAGTGAATGATGCAAGCGATCATTTATATTTAGTGGAGTTTTATTTAAATAACACATTTCAATGTCTTGAATGTTTTGTTTCTACGAGTTGTTTTATATGTAGGAAAGATAAATACACAATTTATCAATAGTTTCTAAGAAAGCACTCTACAACACAATCTTCCTACCAACTCATTGCTACCAATGCCAAACCTGGGCAATGACAGAAACAGAGACAAGGACAATTATTTAAACATAAATGAGATTCCTGCGAAGAATACTCTTTGTATCAAGAAGAGAGAACATCACAAATGAAGAAATCAGAACTAACGTGGGGGTTATAGCAGTGTTAGGTTTTATTAGAAGGTAACAAGTCAAATGGTTTGACCATGTAACTAGCTTACCAACTAACAGTTACCACAACAAGCAATGATGTACAGACGAAATGGAAGCAGGAGAAGAGGCCGACTACGTAAACGATTGACGGAGGGATAAGCAGAGTCCATTGGAATCTCGATATGAGAAGCCCATAAACGAGGAGTCCCCCGCCGTTTATACTACACCTCAACACCGTAATGCACAAGGCGAACACGATGAGATGAGATGTGATGAGTATTTGTGATTCATTATGGTACTAGAAGTACAAGCAGTGATGTTTGTTTCCACTGCAGGTGATCCTCCTCCTGGAACGTAAAACATTCTTGTTCCACATTGTCAAAGAACATTTCGAGCCAAAATAGGCCTTATCAGCCATTTTAGAACTCACGGCTCCATACATTCAACCCCACTGGATGAAATGAATGGTCATCATCATTCTTGATGGACAAACAACAACAACACAGAAGTACAAGCAATAGATAATAAGAAGCAAGCTTCCTTTGCTGTATCGTATTTGATTGAGATCGGTGGGGCATTGGCAGCTCTGGTACAATACACATGCTGTAAGATAATGCACGCATTAATTAGGGATGCACGTGTATGTTTCCTGTTTATTGTCTTGTGTATCTAGTGGGACATGCTTCATAGTGATGAGGGGAGGGACGTTTATAGAGCAATAAACAGGAGTTAGGTGTTTCAGATAAGACAGGGGCGATTGAGGTGTATCTGTTTGTAATGCTAAGGGAAACTGCTGTTGCTGACATGTCTGTTTTATTGCCACGAATCAGTTTAGGACAGATAGGAGAGAGGGAGTAGTCTAAGGAAAATAATCCAGAGTTATCGGAGAGAACTGAAATTGCATCACTTAATGCCACAATAGATTTATATAAATGGGGGAAAGGCAAAAGTAAAGGGAAATAAACCGAGTAAACACCAGTACGAGTTAGACTCCGTTTACGCATGGTCACTGAGTCGGGCCGAGTCAACGATTCCAGTCTGCCCCCTGAGCCACTTAGTGATTTGTCCAATCCCTTTCATACTTCAGCTGAACCCCGGGTCGCCCTATGTCTGCGTGCGCCACACTTGACGCAAGATGTTGTTGTTTTTTTTGAGCGGTACTCGGCCAGACTTGGTGACTTTGCGTGGTGGGAATCTAAATCGTACTGGTGTTTATTCGGTTTATTTCTCTTTACGTCTGCCTCTCCTCCACTTATATAAATATATTGTGGCATTAACGGAAGCAATTTCAGTTCTCTCCGATAACTCTGGGTTAATTTCCTTAGACTACCCCCCCCCCCCTCCGCCCCCTCTCCTATCTGTCCTAATATGGCTCGTGGCATATAGACATATTAATTGCATTTTTCTAAGCATATTACCTACAGTACTTTTGTCCTTTCCCTGGTATCAATACTTACTGAATGTTTGCTTGCGTAATTATTAGATTTCTTTTGTTTTCATTCCAGTTACTTTTCCTTCTTTTTCGTTTAACTTTGTTTTGTTTTGTTTAGTTGTGACTGTTCTGCTAGGACCTGCATTTGAATTATATTTGTTACTTCTGTCTGTTAATTGACAGGGCATTGATAATAAATAAATTGTGTAATGATCCTGAGATCTGTGTTTCATCAAATGTTTCTTGTTGTAAGGATGTGGTATGAGGATGCGTTGACTCGTCAGGCTAATAAGCCTTCGTCTTCATCTCTGGTTTTTCTTTCTGTCTCACATTCCCCCCTGCACCCATCTCGCTCTCTCTCTCTCTCCATCTCTCGTAATCTCTCCTTCTCTCTATCTCTCTTTCTTTTAAAATAAAGTTTGTTCGTTCTTTCGTTCGTTCTCTCTCTCTCTCTCTCTCTCTCTCTCTCTCTCTCTCTCTCTCTCTCTCTCTCTCTCTCTCTCTCACACACACACACAGTATCTTCATTCCTATATATATATATATCAGCATCTCTCTGTGTCAGTCCGCACCACACTATCGCTATGACTTTATATTTCGCTTTGTATTTCTCTCTTTCTATCAGTGTCCTCTGTTTCTCTGTCTCTGTCCCTCTTTCCTCCCCTCCCTGATTCCACATATATTTCAGTATCAAGTAAGCTTGACTCCAGACCCATGTGATGCAGTTTAATCCCTATCGATGCGGTGATGTTTAAACATTTATTTAACCGGACTCCTTGATCTTCCTGAACGAACACGGGTACCCGCAGATGGCAAGTGGAGTAAAGGCGACTGGTGTAAAAGTGACCACAGCACGCACCGCGTGTCCATTAGTCTATATAACAATGGGGCCTCGAGGCGTCTGATCAGGTCCTTAACTGGACTTTAATCAGTCTAGTTCGTTATTCAAATCTTGTGTCAGTATTTGCAATATTATCTGTTGTATTAATTTCACTGTCTGTTTTAGTTCACTCAGTGGTCCATATAGTTTAACTTCCATTGTTGCTTCTCTGGATCAGAAGGCCAGACTAGATAGTTCTTGGACTGATGGACAAACATATATCACCACAATAGATCTCTATCCTCTGGTGGATTTCTCTGTTTAATACACCAGCTGCTAATATCAAGCTGCTCCTGTTTCAGACATGACATACCGAGGATTAGCCAGATATATGCATACATAGGACACTCAGTAGCGTGACTCATATATATTTCATGATTCTCTAATTAGCGTGATTCATACACATTTTATGACATTCTACACTGTCATATATATATATATATATATATATATATATATATATATATATATATATATATATATATATATATATGATGACACAGTAAATGATATGGCTCTTTATAAACGTGACACAACTCTCAATAATGTGACTCATACATATGTCATGGCAGTCTAAATGCTGTAACTCATACATATGTCATGATGTTCTAAATTGTGTGACTGATTCTAATGTAGAGGAACATTGAATAACAGAGGACACACGTATATCGTAGCAACAAATAATTTACTTTGAAAACATGTATACATCTGAAAACAGATAAGACTAGCTATAAAATCATTCTAACTTTTATTATTCAAATCAAAAGACACGCGTCATACCGTTATAATATTTCAATGTAATTGCACATTAGCTCTGCTCTGTGAATAAAAATAATAGAAAATAGTGTAATATATGTGAATTCAAAACTTCAGTTAACTGATAATATACACATGAAGGACTAAACTTCAGCATTGATCAGATGCTTAAAAGAAGCAGACACATTCTAGTGAAACAGAAAGGGAGGAAACGAGTATATTTCTGAAAAGACATACATTAAAGCAAGCACGCGTGGAAAAGTTATTTCCCATAAAATCTTAGCCAAAAAGCCATTATCATGCGTTATCGGTAAGCGTGAAAGATCATTGTTCGTCGCCTGCCACGATCCTCGGTGTCGCGAGTTCTTGACCTGGTTATGACATTCAGTTAAGCAGTCTAGGTTGTAAACTATATGTTGTTCTATTTATTCCTTTCTATCAAGTTGACCAGCTGTCACATATCATTATCATCACGTAACATGCCAAATGACGACAGCGCCCGTGTTACTCCACAGATCTCGGTCATTAGCACTCGGTATCATTTCTAGTGATGATATTTCCTCATGCTTTCGTCTTGGATAATCCGGCATCATTGCTTCGCCCCGGCTCCGTCTCGCTTGTCGCTGATCTTGCTAGTAGTCTCGATGTTCTCCACTGACACTATCTCATTTATAACAATACACAACTGTTTATCTCAAGTACATATATGTATATAATGAACTGCTTTCATTAGACTCTCCCAGGCAATTGTAGTAAGCTAATATTGCTATCTAAGATATTCGAATAATTCGCCTCAGAAAATACATTTCGCTGACCAGAAGTTGTATTTTTCTTTAAAATTTGTTCGTTTGAATTCCAAGATTCACTGTCATATAGTAGAACAGCAAGTACCTTCAACTAAATGGATTTTCAAAAAAAATGAAGGTAAATGAGTGGCAAATACTGACATTGGGGTGTACGTTAATATGCCTGTGCATATTATAATATGTAGCTTAATAAGATGGGGGGGGGGGGGGGGTCTCTTAGCATCATTCCATTTCAGAAACGTTTCAGACAATTCAGAAAATTTCCCGGTATCCAATTTAGGATTCTGGGACTGAACGTTGACCACTGTTTTGGCTGGCACTAACAACTATACCACCACGGCTGCATAAGAAATATGTTTTTTTTTTATTGTTGTTGTTTGTTTTTTTTAAAGTTAGTTAGTTAATTAGTAGTTAGTTAGTTAGTTAGTTAGTTAGTTAGTTGTTCACAGTTCCAATTTCAGAGCAACGGGTCGTCCCCATTATGCTCCGTTCCTGTACCAGTGAATATCACACAAAATGCTCCTCACTGCCCATTGTGAAAAGTTGAACAGACAGGAGTCTCGGCAAGCCATCAGCCTGCACAGGCACACTGTGCATTGTCAGAGTCTCACATGGAGTCGGTAGAAACATAAAGATAGAAGGGAATTAGATAAGGGGCATAACCCCAATACAAGGGAGACACAATCGAATGCTCGAACAATCTAGAGCCTTCGAGAAGCATAGGTCAGTTCGCCTACAGCTCCGTGGACACGCTGACCGCGTGCCAGGACCTGTTCCACGAGAAGCTCAAGGAGAGTTACAGCCTGTGTCCGACCGAGACACGTTAGAGGGCAGACGCCCACTGGACATCGAACAAGCAACAGGGCTTAACTTAAGGGGGACGTGTTAGATTGAACACAAGTGTATTTAGGAGTGTTACTCACTAGATAGATAGATGATAGAGTTTGTTGTAATGCTCATGTATGATTGCTTTATGATTGCTTTGTTATAAACTCCTGTGATATGCAATTCGAACGTAGTTTGCTGCGAAAACCATTCTTCGCCAGCTTACTGTAAATAAATGGTATCAGATAGTATCAGAACGGAGTTTGTTGCCTGTATGAACCCAGGTTTCATTCCCCTAGGTATCTCGGACGGTGACAGGCTATTTGGGGGCCAAGCCGGTTTTGGCAAGCGCAAGCTTCACTTCCCGACAGCTCTTGGTTTTGCCAAGTAAAATATATCAACTTTCGTACATAACAAAGTCTAGAACTTTGCAGCTACTATCGTATCATCTATTAATGAGCTATTGTAGTCCCTCTAGAAAAGTATGTACGAATTATGTTCATGAAATTTGACATTGACATGACTGGACAATTACAGTGACAATTACTAATGGTTCTTTTTTTTATTCCAACATCAGATTGTTCCGCGAAAGATTGTGTGTATGTAAACTGTTCTCCAGCAGTGGCGAGAAAATAGGGGAACCAAACAACACTACAGCCAAGAAACCAGTAAATAAGATAAGTCCCATTTCATGCTCATTGCATCTCTAAACGATACTCACCATTTTTTTTTCATTGATGTAACATTTTTTCTATGTATTGCAATTTATGACATATACATGCAAATTTTATGACCATTGAATTCATTCTATAGAAAGAGTGAATGTGAATAATTAAGGGATATAACCAATTTGTGTACACCTAAAAAAAATTTCTAAGGGATTTAATTACTACAGATTTATCATTAGCTAAATTTACAAGATGTCAACATTAGAACATTGCATCGAGTTAGGAATTAAACTAGGTTATACCGCTGATAAACTTTCAGAATGGGCACAAAAGACAAATTTAGAAAACATAGCACGAGAAGATAGGGCAGCGGAAAGAGAAGAGAAAAAGATGCAGATGCAAATAGAGGCCGAAGAGAAAAAGATGCAGGCAGAGAAAGAAGAGAAAAAGATGCGGATGCAAATAGAAGCAGAAAATAAAAAGTTAGAGATCGAAGCTGCTAGCAAACAAGCTCAATTAGACGCTGAGAATAAAAAGTTAGAATTAGAGACACAATTAAAATTAAAACAAATGAAAATTGATTCGAACTTGGAAATTTCGTTAAACAAGTTAAGGAGTAAGGAAGAGGAACAAAAATACAACAAATATAAAGGCTTAGTCAAAACTTTTTGTTCCGGGGATTCAATAAGTGCATACTTAGAGAACTTTGAGTGTTTGATGTCATACCATAACGTTTCAAAGGTCGATTGGGCGTTTATTTTGATGAGGAATTTAGCATTAGAGCCCTTAAAAGTGATAGAAACAATTCCACAAGACATGAGGAAAGATTATGATTATTTAAAACAAAGAATACTACAACATTTTCACTAGACACAGCAGGCTATCAGTTGCAGTTTTCAAAATTAACACCATCCCCCAACCAAACGTTCATAGACTACGTGTCTACAGTCCAAGATATTTGTACAAAATGGATAACCTCAGCGAAAACAAATAACAAATATGATAAACTAAAAGACCTAATAATAATAGATAAGATCATGAACACCATACCAACTCCTTTCTCGAAATTTCTAAGACAAAGTGATTGTAAGACTATTCAAGAAATCGAAAATAGAGGTAGTGCATATTTCACAGCTAACCGTGATATTTTTCAACTAAATATGAGTCAGAATGAAACAACAGCTGTCACAAACACCAAATATTCATAACCAAATGAGAATAGGTTCAAACAACGCTCTAAATTTACAAAACCAGTCCTGTGTCAATACTGTCATTTGACCCACGAACAGTACGCAATTTGTGATAAATCACCAACCTATCCACATCACCTTCAAATGATGGTGGACAAACAAAAGAACAAAAGAAACGCGTACAAGAGAGCAGTCAAATGTTACTTTTGTCTAGCTTACGGGCATTATTCAGGACTTTGCGACGGTCGCAAGATGATGAAGCAGGCCAATGCTGCATTGATAGATACATCTACGGATGAAGAAATCGAAGAGCTGAATGAATGTGACATCCAGAGTGAAAGGCCAATGAGTCAGGGAATGCGGTAGAAATCATTAACACCATCAATAACAACACCTGTAATACGTGCAGAACATTTCATTTGGATACCACTTTGAAATGTGGCCACACAATCCATATATCCAACTAAATAGCCAACGCAGCCTTAACATCAAAAGGCAAGTTAAATTTTGTAAAAGGATTTGTGAATAACAAACTATGTACAATCATTCGCGATAGCGGAGCGACTCTTTGTGGAATTAAAAGAACATTAATTAATGACAAAAACTACACACACAACTACGTGACATGTCGCACATTCGCAGGCACCATCGAAAGATACCTCCTAGCACTGGCCGAAATTCAGACACCTTTTCTATCAGGACAAGTGCTATGCGCAGTATTGGAAAAACCTTGTGCTGATATTATTCTTGGAAATCTTCCTAATATAAGATCCTGTTCTAAAGAAGAAATCAGGAAATGGGAACAGAAAAACGGCATCCAGAAAGCAAACCGTGATCCCAGAACTAAAGAACACATTTGCATGTCTCAAACTGCCAAAAGCACAAGGGAGACCACCGATGACGGAATTCGAAATAAATTCACAGAGGTGCATAACACAGGGGCGGTCGAATCTGTCAACGACAACATCAACATAAAACCTCGAATTGAGGATGCCACCGAAACGCAAAATTGTGAACCTGTAAATGTGCAACAACAGATAGAATACACCAATGTAGTGACAACAGAAATGACGCATATAACCCACATAAACAACTCAACAAAGACAACAGGGGACACTAACCGTACGAACAAAAACGACATTCACAAGAACAACGATGACAATTCTACTTTAACGACAGATTCTCGTAATAACGGAAATGACGAAGTCAACGACACAATAGCAACAACTCTGCTTAATCATGACAAACAGCTTGACGAGTCATTACAAACCGACTCGACTTCTTTAAAATACTCTCAACCGAAATCATATTATCTGACAAATAACAATAACAAAAGCACAGCAACGACAGTACTTGTTAACGACACTACTGCACAAGACAATGAAGACAACTTCACATTACAGACAGTTTCTCGTGAAGACAAAACCGCAGTTACCAAACCAACAACTGAGAGAACTCATAAGTTCCAACTTTATGAGTCGAAACAATTTGTTTCTCTGAGAACTAGAAACAATTACGGCATTAATTCCAAGAAACATAACCAAGGAATCCAAAGATATCCAAGGGACACTACTATTGACAAAGAAGTATTATTAGCAAACAAGTGTCATCATATGTGTTCATCGCAAATTTATCATCGATCAAGGACACATAAAACTAAAACAGAAACAACACATAAACCTGCAGAAAGTTATATAACTACAGAAATAACGTCATCATTCAACATTCATGCAAGCAAACGGTATGCAAATAAACAAACACAAACAATTGACTTCACACAAAATCAAAGTCAGAAACGTTTGCATACAAACAAACTGCTTTATCGCCTGAACAAAAACACCAAACGATGCGGATCTAAATCCATCAGCACAAATACTACCAATTTTAATTCACCATCCACCACTTTAGCAGACAAATACAACAAGGTCTGTGAAACACACACCTTAACTAACAAGACTAAACAATCACATTCACCAAGCAGTAGAATGAACAACGACGAATTACTGACACTCTTGATACTTTTGCTGTTAACCCAACTTCAATCAACATTACCTACCTTTCAAAATGTATCATTCACCACTATCCGGATAACAAACAAATTGTCCATCATATTTACCATCTCATTCATATATCAGTCAACTTTGCGCCAAATTGAAAGAGCAAAAACCATGCTACAGTTCATTAACTCCTGTTGGTGCATAGTTTTTCATATAACTTTGAGATATGCCTATAGTGAATTCATTTTCACTCTTACATTATTTAGACTTATTTTTACATCGATACCGATACAATTATGTAGTATGTGCAAATGTAAGAGTATCCGTTTAGAGGATGCAATTTGCAAATTGAAAACCATTTTTTCGAATCCACCCATATTGAAATTACCAAACATAGATTTACCATTTATATTAACTACAGATGCAAGTGCGATCGCCATTGGAGGATGCCTGATGCAGGAATACGAACACGTGAGATACCCAATCCTGTATGTCAGCCGTAAACTGAAAGTAGCGGAAACAAAGTATTCGACAGCTGAATTGGAGGCACTAAGTTTGGTTTTTTGTGTTACTCGTTTATCTATTGATTGATTGATTGATTGATTTAGAAACCGACATCACAGCATTCGGGACATTCCCATAAGCGCTCCGTCCCCATCCTCAGCAGCCAGCGAAGAGTTCCAACACTAATAGTTCCAGTAGCAATCTGATTATATGTACGTCTCGCCTTTCCTCCGAGCGCTGAGCGTCGGCCAGATCCCCTCGTCACACCGCGCTGTCTCATTCTTACCAGACTATGGTGATCCATCTGCTCCTCCGAGGTGTACACGTTTATCTAAGTTCCTCTTAGGTTCCCATTTCGTTGTTCTGACGGATAATTCGCCACTGCTGGTGATTAAAGAAGGAAACCCCAAGAACCATCGATTAGCAAGATGGTGTCTTCTGCTTCAGGATTTCGACTTTGAAATCCGTCACATTAAAGGTACGGATAATATAATACCTGACATATTATCACGGCTAACCAATGCACCAGCAGATTAACACTATTTACATTAATTAGTGGCCATATGATAAGCTGTGATATTTTAGTCTGTTGCATAAAAAAGTATACCTCTACACTTACTGTAGAACTTTAATTTGGAATTATCAACAGCGGATATAATACTCTACTTATAGCTATCACAGACATGAAACTTTGAGAACCGTTAACTATATTGAGCCACATTGGCAATTAGCAGTACATCAAAAACATTCCGAACTGTGGATATTAACATTTGTGAAGTTATTTCATCAATCACAGAACTGAAAGGTACCATGCGAATATTAATAACTGTAAATACGCATGATTTCCATTGACTCGCAAACTAACGGAACAGAACATCGCACATACAAGCAGCGATATACCATGACTATGACGACATATGAGAGATAACACAGGAATGTGACACCAAAACGTTACCTACGAACTGTAAAACATTATTGGAACAGCACACGGACGACAAAACGACAACACACGGATCGTCGTTCGAGTTAATTAATTTAATGTTATTAGTTAAATATGTATTACATTTGTGCTTTGTTGTATACAGAAAATATGTGAACATGTAAATTATACATTTTCTATCATAATATGTCACAAACATTTTCATTTATAGTTAAAATTCCCTTTCAATATAATGGTTGCAATTTAACTTATAAACCATTTCCTATCACCAGTACACATAGTACTTGGCGCTTTGAATATAGCATATCGCCATTTTCCTTTTTCTAAGGGTGACAACAATTACCTCACCTTAATTTGTATATTTTAACAAATTATTATATTGAATGAAAGGTGTGCGAATCAGAGAGTGAATGAAATAAAGGAGAGAGCGATATACTGAGCGGACAAATTGTACGCAAAAAGTATTTATTTTAATGTGTCTGCGTTTTGAGTGTAAAATGTAACACTTGTCTAAAATTGTGTATACATGTTTAGTGTTAGATAAAATAGGTTCACTCTAAGAATCACTGTTTGAATACCCTGTACATGCGTTACACAAATAGACGTAATTCATGACAAGGGATATTCCAGCTCGTGACACTTAGAGATGTACTACACACCACATACACACAGGTAGCACACATTTCAGACATTAGATAGGACATACTCATAAAACTAAACACTAACAATTAAATCACACAAATTTTAATAGAGCAAGTAACAAAGCAGTAAACACACTAACAAGCAAACAGGAACATTAGCAGTTACGGGGGAGAAAACAAAAGTGCATATATATATATATATATATATATATATATATATATATATATATATATATATATATATATATATTAAGCACTATAAAACATACGGAAGTAAAAGTGTATCAAAATACACATTCAGGACAAGAATTGCAAGTGTTCTTAAATAAGCCAAGACAATTTGTCTTGTTAAACCTCTCTAACACAGAGTTTAATATCTGGGTATCAAATGGATACTTGAGAAGGGCGCGGTTGCAAATACAACTAGAAGCGTCAGGGTACTTCGGTCGGATAAGCATGTTTAAGAATATGGAAGAGTTAGGGGCTCTTTAGCAATCACCCTGGATTGTTGTGCGGGGAAATACATGAGTTAATAGTGCAAATATATAGATGGCAAGGTTCCCATTCACGAAACTACCAAACACCAACTTCATGTGATCCTATGACAGAATTAGTGCAAACTAATTACCATATACTAACCCATAGAAGCGGGGGAAGGGGACCCCTGTCAGAGTCTCACATGGAGTCGGTAGAAACATAAAGATAGAAGGGAATTAGATAAGGGGCATAACCCCAATACAAGGGAGACACACTCGAATGCTCGAACAATCTAGAGCCTTCGAGAAGCATAGGTCAGTTCGCCTACAGCTCCCTGGACACGCTGACCGCGTGCCAGGACCTGTTCCACGAGAAGCTCAAGGAGAGTTACAGCCCGTGTCCGATCGAGACACGTTAGAGGGCAGACGCAGGCTGGACATCGAACAAGCAACAGGGCTTAACTTAAGAGGGACGTGTTAGATTGAACACAAGTGTATTTAGGAGTGTTACTCACTAGATAGATAGATGATAGAGTTTGTTGTAATGCTCATGTATGATTGCTTTATGATTGCTTTGTTATAAACTCCTGTGATATGCAACTCGAACGTAGCTGGCTGCGAAAACCATTCTTCACCAGCTTACTGTAAATAAATGATATCAGATAGTATCAGAACGGAGTTTGTTGCCTGTATGAACCCAGGTTTCATTCCCCTAGGTATCTAGGACGGTGACAGTGCATAATGCCGCCGCCAGAATGCCAACACAAAAGTCCTCCACGAAAAATACAGTTCATCGTCGATGGAAATGGAAGTCACCAGAAAGACTTCATTGACCCGGGTTTTTATCCCACATGGCTCGGTCTCTTTCCGCAGGGCGAAACGCCGAAAGCACTGCACAAAGCACAAACTCCGTAGCTACCAGGAGTCTCCTGAAAAATGCATTCGTGAACCGAAAGGGCAAACCAGTCAATTCAGCGACAGCCGCCCATTGTTCAGAACACGCAGTCACTGTGCAAAGATCAGTGGACAGATGTAAACGCTTCCACACGAATTTCGCAGCTCACAGTGTCGCGCCACGCACTCACTCAGCAGCAAAACGGCGGAACCATGTACTGCCAGTCCAACATGAGGAAAATGCGAATGTAAACCGTAGCCACAAAGATCAATTGATTCTTTTCATAAAAAAAAATTGAAATAACAATATAAAGAAACATTGCTTAACTAATTGGATAAATGTAAATATCTAATGACAATTATAATATCAGATCGCATAATATATTAAGAGCAGAATACTTCAAGCAAACACTGCATTTCAGACAGGGAAAAGTATCTTATACAGTAAGTCACTATCATTGAATGTAAGACAGAAAGTGCTTAAATGTAATATAGACACTGTCTGTTGTCTGGAAGAGTATCTTGAAAGGTAAATGAACACATTAGGAATAACATGGAAGCAACAGTGATGTGGTTCCTGAGACGAATGTTGCGACTACCTTGGACTGTCAGAGTAACTAGCAACGATTGCCTGAAAGGGACTAATGAAATTAGAAGATTATATACAAGAAATTAAAAAGACAAATAACCTTTTTTGGTCATGTGATGAAACGAGAGGTACCAGGTAATGTTATGACAACTGGAAAGATCAATGAGAAAAGAGGCAGAGACAGTCTAAGAGAAATTATCATGGATGGACTGAGAATGTGACATGGGGGATAATCATCAACAGAGTTGGCCCAGAACACCAAAGACTGAGATCTGTACATAGACATGGTCACATACGCAACCTGGCAGGGCACAGGATGACGACAATATCCTGGACGATATTGTAATGAGCGAGTTCCATTCTTTGGAATCTTTCCGGTTCAAACAATTCTCTGGAAGCTATTCGAATTCCATCGTTGTTGTTGTTGTTGTTGTTTTTGTTGTTGTTGTTGTTGTTGTTGTTGTTGTTGTTGTTGCTGCTGCGGTTGTTGTTGTTGTCGTCGTCGTTATTGTTGTTGGTGTCGTTGTTGAAGGGTATATATACCTAACTGAAGTGCCGGATGGAAAACAAGAATCCTGCTTTGCGAAGCTTTGACCCCAGATGTATATCTCAGCCAATGAAGCTACTTTAACACTAATCGAACCTGCAAATTTTGAGTAATGCCTGCAAATTGAAAGGAGAATACATTTCTGCACGATGCCAGGGACGGGACTTTGAAGACACCGTTGGCATGACCAAAAATTGTTTCTTTGTGCGTGATGAAAGCGACGCTCCGTTAGAACCTGCCACATGATGCTGATGATGGTGTTGTCTGTCATGTTTAATGCTGCTCCTGAATCCCTGCTGAGTCTATTTGATGTGTTATCCAGTCATGAACCATACTGGCCAAAATCACCGTTCAGCTCCGGACAACAGAGACTAGTCTGTGAGTTACAGATTTTCCGATATTGCTGTGTAGTAAGTCCATAATGCTATTTATGCCAAATAGAAATATATACGTAAAAGTAAATCATACAAATGCCAAAATATCCATGAACAGGTCTAATGAAAACGTATGATATTCAACTCATGCAGCGATTGTTAATGTCATTATACGACGGGGCTTCAATTGAAAACCTTAAAGGTTAGTTGTTATTTGGTGTGAATATATTCTGAAAAAGTAAAGAACAAAGTATAATTTTACCGATATAAAAGGGCATGCGTTAAATGCAAGTCCTCCAGGGCCGATAAAGTGTATGGAAATAATAGAAATATCGACTCTGTGGTCACTACTCGGTGCGCCTGATCCAGTTGTGAGCAGTCAGCCACAGAATTTACTCCGTTGTGAAACTTCCTACTTGCCATGACCCAAAGTATAGTTATTGGGGAGTCATGGCATAGTGCCCCTGCGTCCCTGCACCACTCCGCCACCCTGTCTACCGCCACCTGTAAGTCTTTCACCAAACTGTTCCTGTCTCTGCCCTGTCTGTACACCCGCACATCATCTGCAAATGTCAAGATTCTACCCACACCTGGTGTCTCAATAGATGCGATTTTGCTGGTTTAGACATCAAAGAGCACTGGGGACAAGGCATATCCCTGCGGAAACTCAGGTGTAATAGTACAGGGGTCAGAAGTCCAGGAACCCATGCGCAGTGCAACCTTACGCTCATAAAGGACTGCCGCAACCCATCTAACAAGGCAAAGGCAGACCTCCATGTCCAACAGTGTGTATATTAACCGATCATACCTAACCCTGTTATATGCATCCTCCAGGTCAAGAGCTACCGCCACTGTCTCCTGTTTATCCTGGAAGCCCTCGTAGACATCAAATGCAAAAGTTGCAGCATTGGCCCAGATGTCCTTTCTGTCGCGGAACCACTGTAGTTTAACGATAAGATGATAAAACTAACAGAGACAGCCTGTTTTCACAGCTGCAATTGTTGTTACTAGTGGAGAAAAACTCAAGTCGGATCAAAGTAAGCCGCCAGTCTTTGAGAGGTCCCTGGGAAAACAGGAATTGTCGGCCTGTTGTGTTGCAAAATCGCGAGATGAAGGGACAGACGGTTGCTTTAGTTGTAGAAAGGGGAGACGAATATTCTTGTGAAGTTAGGGACGGATTGTCTGCCCCTGAGAACACCTGTTGTTGACAGGAGAATGACGTCACTAGAACAAACTCAGACTGCAGAAAACGTAGAATTGTTGCTGCTAGTGTAAACAATGAAGTCGACCTAGGCTGACGGATTTTGAATAGCTCTATCCTTTAGTAGAAAAAAAAATCTAGCGTGATTTATATCGATTTTATATTGGTGAACATGTGTCTTTTATGGCAAGGTTTAGATTCAATTTGGGATAGTGGAGTTTTCATAAGGTTCCCTCAGGTTGCAAAGAAATAAAGCTGAAACATCACAGTTTACTATTATGGATAAATTAGTGCAAGAAGATCTAATCAGCGGCTTTTGCACTGGGCCCATGAGACAAATGGTCGGAAAGAACATGACTCGGTTGAGCCGGAACATATAAGTTTTTTCGGCAGATGACTTCTTAGTGATAGGGATCACGGAAGTTGAGAGGTATTGTTTTTCCACACCACATGGGAAAAGACCAATAGGTATTATTTTTCCACACGACATGTGAAAAGACCAATAGGTACTGTTTTTCCACATCACATGGAAACAGAACAATAGTATTTATTTTCCCACATCACATGGGAAAAGAACATTAGGAACTGTTTAGGAAATTATTAGATTCCTGTGAGACGGTAAACAATAACAGTGTTCTTGTGAACAGTAGAAACTTTAGAAATGAATTACATTTATTTCAAGGAACAGTGTTTTCGTGTTCTCACTAGGCAAGGAGGTGATAAGTCTCAGAACAATAGGGACATGTGATAACGGTGTATGATCTATTCAGGATCAGTGTCAGACTGTGACCAGGTTTTGAGTTATCAAACAGCTACCGGAGGAAGTCAACATCTAGCAGGAGGGACACATCATTTGGTGAGGTTATCGTGTACTGAATGATGATGTGGTGTGATCCTTTCCGGGATGATCGGGCTGTGCTCCTGAGCTGTTCGGTCTGAGTCTGCAGACACACTAGAGTATACGACATACATTCTACACATACATTTCTCACATACATACATTTTTCTTTATTAAATTAATTTGTTATTAATTTTTAGAAGCTAGAGTTGTTGAGTATGTTGTTTTGGGGAAGTGTGAGAGGGGGCATGATCCAGTGGTGAGTGAGGGAGAAAGAGGTATCCATTGACTGACGGAGTGTTGTGGACGGAATCTGGTGGATTCTCCAGAATAATGATATGGGGTTAAATATAATGTGGGTGTTGATTCCCCTCACTCCAGGGACGACACAATAAATAAATCCACGACACTTTCTCGGCCGGTAGCTCCCGAGTCCTTGGTGAAGCAGATTCCGACTTTCCAAATGTTGCTGCAGCCTGCGTGCTACTATTTTTTCGAGGACTTTGCCATACGTGTTTTGCAGGGTTATGATTCAGAATCCATTAAGTCTGGCGTGATCCTTACCTGGCTTTGGGGGGAGGGGGGTTGCAACTAGGTAGCTAGGTGCCAATCATGGGGTATTTCCGCCGTATTGATGGTTAGCTTGAAACAAAGAGCCATCTCCTCCAAGTCCCCATCATTTATATTCCTCATATGGGAGTACCTCACCCCATCCAGACCTGGCGATGTTTATCTATTTCCGGTTTCCGGCTACCAGCGGACATGTTTTCACAAGCTCTCCCAATTGTTATATAATTTATCAAAGTTTTGTCTATTTCAATCGAGATGCTGTGTATATCATTGTGTTTTTTTCTAAAACTGGATCTAATACCAATTAGTATGTTAAGTTTATGTGACTATTTATTTAGTGAAATGATGATTTCTTTGTGAAATGGAAGGTAAGACCGTTCAATTTTGAAATCTACCAATTATCGATTAACGTCAACGTGTGATTTAACCATGCGGGACTAGCGCGTGGTTAGTAGCCAAGCACGCTTTACCGAAAGGCGGCAACCTCCCTGCCTGTTGGAGTACTAATATGGCGTCCAACTTACGGAACTCTACTTTATCCAAGTGCCATGAAAATACAAAGACAAGGCGGGGAACAAGTTAACGATTACACCATCTAACCGTCGGATTTCTTAAACGCCAACTTCAAACGTGTGGTTTAGTGAATCTGCAGACATTGATCCCAAGCTCAAGCTGGACGAACAGCACAGTTCACTAGCCCAATCTGATCAGACTAACACATCATCTTTAGTCACTCTTTCGTCAGCTGAACTGCCCAACCACAATGCCTGTCGTGAACTCATCCAGGCTTTGGAGGACAGGATAAAAGACTTTATTTCCAACAACACAACTAATATCATTGCCGTGTTTAAAGAAGAAAACGCTCGCCTTCAAAAAGAAATCCGCCCCCTTAAAGAAGAGAAGGACACCTTTAAAACAACAATCCATGCCTTAAAACTAAAGAGTGCAGTCATTTTACAAACGTGCACAAACAGGAAGTATCCATAGTGCTGCAGAGGTGTGTATGACCAGTGGATGTTTGTCGCAAAATGATATACAGACAGTTCCCACAGGCTGCAACACTACTAAACCTGTAGAACGCGCACCATCCATCCGCCCCATTGATGTGCGTATCAGCAACAGGTTCCAGGCCTCAAATGTAGACTCTCCAGCAGCAGACGAGGAATTAAAGAGCTCAGCCACTACCACTGCTGAGCATCAACAACCAGCCCACACAAGCAACGACTATAATAAACAAGAACGCATGAAAGACGACAGCCACCAGTGGCAAGAAATCAAACGGACACGTCAAATGCGTGAAATAACAATAGGTGACAATGCAACTTATGTCGTAATTGGAGACTCTGCTCAAGGGAATCTATAGTGATCGCATGTCATCTTCTGACAGCGAAACAACCTCGATCTACCCGCTACCGGGAGCTGACATTGACAGACTGACGTCTACACTGAGAAATTCTAGATGAATGAGAGAATTAGAAGAACAACAGTCCATATTGGTGTCAACAATATTATGAACAATAAAATCATAAGCACCTCACAACTCGCTACATTGGAGGTGTTGTTGCGCAATAAATTTCCTAAAGCATATATTTTCTTTTCATCAATCATCCAACCATGTTATGGATTCCAGCGCCGTACTGCCGATGCTGGCAGTCTGACTCTATATACATTTTGTAAAGAAACTAACATGGCTTTCATTAATAATATCCCGTATTTAACATCGCCGTCCGAGGCTCCCAAGAAAAAACTATATAGGGATCAACTACATTGTTCCAAACTAGGAACTAGCTTACTAGCGAAGAACATAAAATATCCTGAACGTAAACAACAACCAGAACCAGTTACAGGAATAAATCGATCCTCACCTCCGGCTGTAGCCATCTCTCAGTGTTCAGAAAACACTCAATCTCTGCCCACACCACGATTGCCTATTCCCCAGAAATACAATGCCATAAATAGCAACCCAGGCTCCAATCCCAATGTTGCTAACTATGGTGCTTTGTTTCCTCCCTTGCCCATAAAAGAGTATCCCCCTATCATGTCAAAGGGGACACCGTTAAACAATGTTGCGGATCCCCCCGGTGCCTGCTTCCAATGTAGGCACTTCCAGTAGCTCTCATAGCAGTGGTCCATCGTTGAACGGTAACCTACACTAATGTCAGTAGAACCGTCAACTTCAACAGCTAATGCAATACAATCCTGCAGCCCTGCATCAAGCTTTAATTATGTCACTCCAGCACAGACATTTTCCTACCCCCTCTAATAGCCTTAACTACCACTAAATAAAGTTTCAAAAGCTCTGACATTTTTCTACCACAAGCGACATCATCTTTTCATTGTGTAATGTACGCCAATCACGATCAGTGGCTCAACAAAGATGGTCTACATATAGGCCATCTCCACATCTATCATTTGCTCAATAAATCACCTGAGCTTTCAGTAATACTGTGCAGACAGTTCCATGTGTTTGGAATCACAGAAAGTCGTCTCAATGACAAAATAAACGACTCTGAAATCTCTCTTAAGGGGTTTAAAGTAATTCGAAGAGACGCAAATCAAACATTAGAGACAGGTATTGCTGTATACATTTCCAATTCTCTCAACAGTTCCCGCAGAAGTGATCTCGAGACAGAAGAGATAGAGTGTGTTTGGTTAGAGGTGAAGCCAGACAGCCAGCAACCGTTTCTCATTGAATACCTATATCGGAATCCTTGTGCTGGGTATAGTTGGTATGACTGTTTCACTACAATGATGGATAGGGTGTTTACAGCAGGTAGAGAAGTCATGATATTAGGTGACTTTAACATAGATATTACTAAATCCAACCAGTCATGGGACGATATCATTCTATCTTACAATTTCAAACAACTAATAAATCGTCCCACAAGAGTTACAGACACCTCTTCAACTATAATTGATTATATATATATATGTTACTTGTCCAGTTAATATTATCGAATGTTCTGTTCCTGTTAGTGCAGTTAGTGACCATTACCCAATATGTTGTACATGATCGAAAATTGGGTTAAAAACTCCTAAAATAAACATTTAAGCATCAAATTTAGAAATTTTAAAGCTCTCAACCAAAGTGTATTTTTAGACAACATAAAAAATGCAGCCCTTGAACATGTTTACCAACTTCCTGATCCGGATGATGCACTAGCTTACTGGACAAAGACAGGCTACAATGTATTTGATAAACATGTGCCAGTAAAGAAGTTCGAGTCAAGAATCGACATAAATCCCCATGGGTCACTAGCGAAGTTCTCGAAATCATGAGAAAACGAGATACAGCACACAGAAATAAAGATTTTATCAATTACCGCAGACTAAGAAATAAAGTTAAATATGAAATTCGTAGGATAAAGAAAGATCATTTCAAAAATTTGATTGTAGATAAATCAAATAACACAAATATATGGAAGGCTATTAACTCGCTAACCAACAAGAAACACGCTTCAGAGTCAGCAATACCAAACACTATAACATGCGAAGATTTCGGTTACTTCTTTCAATTAGAAATAGAGAATCTAAAGTCCTCAATACCGGACTCAGTATGTAATTTAAGTTCACTGTCATTATTATGTGAAGGGAAGTGCTCTAGAAATATTCCCCCTGAGATTCCCTTGATGTCTGTTGCAGAAATATATAAATATCTCTCGAATCTCAAAGCAACAAATTCAGAAGGCCTAGATGGTATCAGTAATAGAATTCTTTGGTGTGCTGCATAAATCATTAGTGAGTCCTTAACGTTCTTATATATCCAGAGCCTGTCCAAAAACTGCTTTCCATCTGCCTTTAAAGTTTCTAAAGTTTATCCTCTACTTAAAAATGGCTCAACTGATAATAGCATTTTGGGTAATTATAGACCTATTTCCTTACTGTCGTTGCTATAACGCCATTAGAAAAACACATGCATAAAATAACACTATATCATTTAATTAACAACGATCTAATAATTGACAGTCAGTCTGGGTTGCGACCTACATATTCTTGCCATAGTGCCCTTACGAAAATGACCTATAACTGGCATCTTTGTATCAACAATGACAACATTTGTGGAGCAGTATTTGTAGACTTAAAAAAAGCCTTTGATATGGTGGATCATGATATTTTAATTAGAAAATTAAAACAATTTTAGACTAGCACCAATATGGTGAAGCTAATTACGTCATTTTTATCTGACAGACAACAAAGTCGTGTCCTTCAATAACTGTCTATCAAGACCCACACAACTTAATATTGGTGTGCCTCAGGGCTCAATACTAGGTCCGCTGCTTTTTGCAGTGTATATTAACGATCATCCTTTATACCTCAATTTGCGGACGACTGCACTATTTACACTAGTCAAGAGAGCCTTAGTGACTTAGAGAGTTCTTTACAAAACGAATTTGACAACCTTAGTAGATGGAGCAATGAAAACCGCATGTTAATTAACATCGACAAAACCAAATCCATACTAATAACGACCAGACAAAAGCTACAGACTCTAGCCATAACTGGGACACCGCTCGAGCTCCACGTGGACACATTACCTATAATTAATGAAAATGAACAGAATGCATTAGGTCTTTTAATTTACAGACATTTAAGCTGGAGCTCTCATGTTCACGTCCTTACCAAGAGAATAGCACAAAAAGTTTACCACCTTGCTAAAATTCAGCGCTTTTTGGATGAAAGTACACGAAAAATATTCTATGCATCCTATATCCATTCACCTCTCGATTATTGTTCCACAGTCTGGGATGGTTGCCCTAAATCTAATATGAAACGATTGTGTTCGCTTCAAAACCGCGCTATACGTCTAGTTTCTAGCATATAGCACGTTGAAAGTAATAAATTATACAGCCATCTAAGACTTCTGCCACTTCGAAAGTGCTTCCTTTTTAACAAAGCCAAATAAGTGAATAAAATTATATCTGAAAATACCCCAGAGTGTCTTCTACCGTTAATTCAATCTAATGCAATGAACAGTAAGCGCTTAAATTTATTACAGGTTCCTAAACTTAGATTGGACTTATACAAATCTTGTTTCGCATATTCTGGTGCTCACTTGTGGTATAGCCTTCCCCCATATCTGAAAACTCCAATGAGTCCTTACACATTCAACCGAAAACTCTTTCAATACTTAATCCATACCGACTAAAAGCCTCCATAAGTCACCTACTGGTATCATTTTTTTTTTCACTATCATTCTTCATTGTATGTGTGTGAGCGAGAGAGTGGGTGAGAGATTGAGAGAGAAAGAGTGTGAGTGGAAGAATTAGTATGAGACAGAGAGAGTGAGAGGGTATGCATGCGCGTGTGCCTGAGTGAGTGTAAAAGTGAGTGAGTGTGTGTGGACGTATGTGTGAGAGATTCAGTGAGAGAATGAGTGAATCTGAGAGAGTGGGTGTATTGTGTGTCTGCCTGTCTCTGTGATAGAGTGAGAAGGTGTGTGAGTGAGTGTGAGTTAGAGTCAGTGAGTGAGTGAGTGAGTGAGTGGGTAAGGGAGCGTGAGTGAGTGAGAGAGAATTTGTGAGTATGCGTGTATGTGCGCGAGTTAGTGAGTGTGAGAGCGAGTGAGTGTGTAAGAGAGAGAGAGAGAGAGAGAGAGAGAGAGAGAGAGAGAGGGTGAGTGAGTGAGTGCATGAGAAAGTAAATGAGTTAGAGTGAGTTAGTGTGTGTGTCTGTTTGCTTGTCTTTGTGTGCGAATAGGCGAGTGATTTAGTGTGACTTAGAGAGTGAACGAGTGAGTGTGAGTGAGAGAGAGAGAAAAAGAATGCGTGTAAGTGGGAGGGTGAGTGAGAGATTGAGTGAGAGGGAATATGTGAGTATGTGTGTGTGTAAGTGATGGCGAGTGTGAGAGCGAGTATGTATAAGCATGAGAGAGAGAAATAGTGAGTGGGAGAGAGGGAGAGAGTGAGACAATGAGAGAGTTAGTGTGCCAGTGTGCGTGAAAGAAAAATAAATAGAGAGAGAGAGAGAGAGAGAGAGAGAGAGAGAGAGAGAGAGAGAGAGAGAGAGAGAGATGAGCGCAAGCTCATATTATGCCATATTTTTTGCCCCTGTATTCTCATCTTTCATATTAGCATTTTTACTGTCAATTGAATTTAACATGCACTGCTCATTTCATCATGTTTATGTCAACTCCAGGAATTATCTTACTGGATCGGACCACTATTTTATTTTTACGTTACACAATGTATACAATATATTCATCACCATTTTCCATATTTTGCATGTTTTACCATTGTTTCCCAATTTTGAATGTTTTTGTGAGGATGCTCACGATAGTCCACAGTGTGTCCGTGTGAAAAGTGTGGGAGTTTTTTCATATTAGTTTTAGTGATTATGTGAGGCAGCATATATGTGTGTGGGTGGATGGGTGTGTCTATGTGTGTCTATGTGTGTGTTTATATGTGTGGATGTATGTGTGTGTGCATGTCTGTATGGGTGTATATGTGTGTGTACATGTGTGTATCTGTGTGTAACTCTGTGTGTGTATGTCTGTACGTGTGTTAAGGTGTGCGTTCATGTGTTTTATGTGTTTATATGTATTTGCGTGTGTATATGTGTGTATCTATGTGTGTATGCATTTGTGTGTGCTCGTATATGTATGTTTATATGTTTGTGTGTGTAAGTGTGCATGCATGCAGTGTATGCGAGGGAGTGGGTATTTGTGTTTTATGTGAGTACGTGTGCGTAAGTATGTGGATGTGTGTAGGTATGTTTATGTGCGTGGGTATACGTGTGTAATTGCGTGTGTATGTTGTGTGTGGGCGTGTGTGTGTGTGTGTGTGTGTGTGTGTGTGAGAGAGAGAGAGAGAGAGAGAGAGAGAGAGAGAGAGAGAGAGAGAGAGAGAGAGAGAGTTGATCGCATGCATGTCATGTAACATGTTGTTCCATTTTTTTGGTGTATTCTCATTTTCATATTATCACTTTGAATGCCACTTGATTTTATCATGCATAAAATTAACACATGTAAATTACTGTAGAGTGAGTGGGAGAGTTAGTGAGAGAGAGAGAGAGAGAGAGAGAGAGAGAGAGAGAGAGAGAGAGAGAGAGAGAGAATGAGTGTGAGTGTGTGTATGTAAAAAACAAAAGAGAGAGAGAGAGAGAGAGAGAGAGAGAGAGAGAGAGAGAGAGAGAGAGAGAGAGAGTTGAGCGCAAGCTAGTTAGTTAGTTAGTCGACAGATCATCCTCATTGCACATCGAACCATTCAGTCCGTAAGTGCTCGGATCCCCTCCTCAGCAAATCCCGCAGCGTGTAGCGGCTAACGACGCCAGTTCTGTGTTGGTTTATCAAACTTCTTTGGCTTCCTGGGTAGTGTTCTTGTTTGGCCACCCCTCTTTTAATTTGCTGCTCTAGCAGTCTGGCCATTGTTGTAGATTCACAGTCATCACTTGGTTCTCGCAAAAGTCTTACTTCTCGTAGAGCATTCAGAATTGTCAGCCTGGCCAATGTTACGTCCGCCATCCACAGTAGCCTCACCTGCGAGCTTGTCAGCCCGCTCATTTCCTTGTACTCCCGCATGCCCTGGCAAGAAGATGAAACTAATCTTTGCCAGCCGAGACCGCTCCAGAGGCAGCAACCATTCTCTTCGGATCGACCCCTCCTCTATCCTCTTGATCATGTTCATTGAGTCGCTAAGGAAACAAGCCCTAGTGAATGTCTTCGGCTTGACCCATCCACGACCGTCCTCCTTTTAACCTGCTGCCCTTCACCTTGCTAATTTCACTATGCAGTGGATGTTGTGTGTTTGCGTTAACGCGGAGGTAGGCGCGTGCCCTGCAAACTTGTATTCTCTCTTCAATGGTTGGAAAATCAAGAAGGTAGCGCATCGCCCTGCATGCTGTATCTCTTGTACATCCAAGAATAATGCGCATAGCTTCATTCTGTATCCTTTCCATCCTTTCTATCTGCTTATGGCTGAGAGTCAGGATTGCCATTGCATACTTCAAAACAGACATGACAAGCCCCTCGTACAGAAGACATGGATGGCGCTGCTCACAGTTTGCTTCCGCCATCACCCGCATCGCAGTCAAACCCCGCTTGGCCTTTGTTATCACCTGGTCTATGTGCACATTATAAGCAAGGCTTCGATCAAACCGTATCCCTAGGTAATTCATTGCCTGCGTTCTTTCCGCCGTCTCTGAACACAGCATTACAGTTGGTGTTGGAGTGTTGACAATATTATTATTTAATGAGAACCAAGTCACTGTTGCCTTTGTTGGGTTGACCATTGCCCCAGCTTCATCACACCAAGTACTTATGCGATTGAGTTCGGTTTGTAGTTCCACAGCAACCTGCTCTCTATCCTTACCTTGACGATACACTAAAACATCATCGGCATACGACAATGTCCTGCCAGGTCCAGTGATGTCGTGTGTGTAAAGAATGAATGTCGTAATAGTTATTTGTTCTTCTTTACCACTTTAGTGTCATCCCTGGAGTGAGGGGAATCAACACCCACATTTGTTTTAATTCAATATCTCTATCCTGGAGATATCCAGCAGACTCCGTCCACACACTCTTTCAATCTGAAGACACCTTCTTCTCACTCTTACTCACCCCTGGATCATGCCCCCTCTCATTCTTCCCCAACGTAACATACTTGACAACTCTAGCCTCAACAAATAAAAACAAGAAATTTATTAAAGAAAGAGTATATGTAGGAGAAGTGTATGTGTGTGTGTGTGTGTGTGTGTGTGTGTGTGTGTGTGTGTGTGTGTGTACCCATGACAAACACTGTCTAATGAGAGTCTTCACTCTGATTCACACTATGAATTTCCTCTGTTATTTAAAAGACTGTTAATCAGAAAATTCTAACCCCATTGTCACTGTTATTGGGAAAATCTCACTGGATCTAGTGTCACTGGTGGTAAAGATTCCCCATATTAACACCACAATCTAAATGTTCTCTGTATCAGTATAAATTTGGTGTGAATGTTCCTGGTATCAATAGTGTATCTCAACAATGATGTGACTGTTCAGTGATACAATTGTCACTTGATAATCTCATCAGCATGTCCTGCCCAGCAGAAGCCAGGTTCCCGCAAATCAACTTGGATATAAGCCCAATGTAGCGGCCTCTCAGCAACTTCTGTCTTCAAATTCTGAGCCATCATCTTCTAAAATGTGTTATCTTCACTGTTGAAAATCAGAGCACACATACGTGGACCTGTAAATGGAACCTGTAGAATAGAGAATACTATGGTGAGGGCAACTCAGTCCTGGCCGGAATTAGGTAAGTGTAGGCCAATAGCATCACTCAGATCTATAACAGAGATCCGATCTCTGTCATACGGCCAAATAACTCAATCATATGATCTGAGACATGGCAACACCAGGAAAGAATAAAGGAACGGGTAGAAACCCAGCAGATGCCCTACTGGAAGATTCTACCATTTCACATACCTCTTCCCCCTCTCAACCATCTTTAATCTCTCTAATTATTATTCCACTACATTGTCCTCAACTCCCTGAGTAAAATGATATATCACACAAGCTAGTTAAAGCCACACAATAGGATACCAGTGCCGACGCCCCCCTGATACTTTCTAGCACCGCACTAATAGAACATTCTATCACTAATCATAATACATTATATCACTGCATCTATAATACATTAGATCACCGCACAGCACTGTACTCTATTCCTAATCATACTCTTAAATTAGATATTATAAATAGCCTACCATATGCCTTTTTCAGTTGCTACTCGAGAAACTATGCAATCAGACTGGATCTATGTTCGCAGATAACTATCACCACTTAGACATCATAGTCTCTCTCATGTAACACAACTCGGAATAATGCACCGATCCTAACACTTCAGAATGTTTTTCTCGACTCCCTCCAACTGTTTACCGCACTGGGTTTTATATCGGTGCTTGAGTGACGTCACCAAAAAGTCCAGACGCCAATCAGTCCAGAATCTGGCTTTGTCCTCCTGTTTCTAGACTAACCGGAGTCAATTCGCTGTCAAGTTCACTTTCATCTGGGAAATTCTTTGTCTCATACAACAAAGATCCTGGCTGTCTGTGAGCCAGAGACCTTTCCCCCATATCACAGAATCCTTCCGACCTCTGGCAGACATTCTGTCCATCACTTTCAACGGCCGATTCCCGCTCTGCAGACAGATGACGCCAGTGCACGTCTCTCGAACAACAACCTGTCAACAAATTGTCGACCGTGTGCAGACATCGCGACGTGACTCACTTTGATCTCATTCCCTACAACATCAAAGGGTTGCTGTTTTTGCAGACTAAGGTCGGGTCTAGTCTGTCATTGATCGAACTAACAAGTTTATTCTGCGACATAGCCCCCCCCCCCCCTAAGAGAGTAGTCCGCAACAACTCTTTCTTCTTGGAGGTTCGATCCAGATGATCTATTCCTCTTCCTCAGGAGCTGGATGTCTAGACAGAAAATCAGCTCCAACATGTTCCCTTCCAGGTATATACTCCACTGTAAAGTAGTATGGCTGAAGTAGCAACGACCACCGCATCAAACGGGCGTTGAGCTTCTGAGAAGTGGCCAGGAACATCAAGGGTTGATGATCCGACTGAACTCGAAACTGAACTCAATACAAATAAGGCGGGAATTTTTGTACGGCCCATACGATAGCCAAACACTCTCTCTCAAGGGTCGAATAATTCCTCTCAGCCGGGAGAAGTTTCTTGCTTGCGTATGCCACTGGTTTCAAAACTGAAGCATCGTCTTTTCCTTCCTGTAACAAATCTGCCGCAATCCCCATCCCATTTGCATCCGTTCTCAACACAAATGGTTTGGAAAGGTCCGGGAGCTGTAACACAGGTTTGCTGACCAAGGCCTCCTTCAACTGACTGTAGGCACTCTCACATTCTGGTGTCCAAACTATTTGGCCTGGGAATCCCTTTTTCAAGGTTTCTGTTATAGGAGCTCCCAGTTCAGTGAAATGTGGGATAAATTTGTGGTAGAACCCACACAACGAGAGAAAAGATCGCACATCCTTCTTCGTTTTTGGCCTTGGAGCACTTCTGATTTTCTCTAGGTTCTTTTCCTCTGGGACAATGTGTCCTGGAGTGATGGTGTGACCTAGAAATTCCAGAGTCTGGAAACCGATCATGCACTTGGTTGGGCGAGCTGTAAGCCCTGCTTCCTTGAGCCTATTGAAAACTCTTTCCAAGGATTGTAAATGGTCATCCAAACTGTCATTGGAAATCAGAATATCATCCATGAATGAGATGATGGACGGATCCTTTAAAGGATCAAGTAAAGTCCTCATCATGCGAGTAAACACACTAGGTGCATTGCTGAGTCCAAAGGGCATGATTTGAATTCATAATGTCCATTGGGGGTACTGAAGGCCAGTAGGGGTCGAACCTCTGGTTTGACCGGAATCTGATAATACCCGCGACTCAGATCCACCTTTGAGAAATACCTTGCCTTATGGAGCCTCGCGAATAACTGAGTTGGATTCGGCAAAGGTTCCACCTGAAATTGTGTATGACTGTTCAGAAGTCGGTAGTCTATACACAACCGGTGCTCTCCACTTGGTTTTCGTAACAAAACTACCCCCGCATTGTATGGGGATGTGGAAGGTGCAATCACGTCATCCTCCAACAGTTTCTGTATTTCCCCCTCCAGGGCCTTTTCTTTAGAGAATGGCACTGGGTAAACCTTTTGGCGAACAGGCTCTTCAGTGGTCAAAGTCATCTCGAACTCCACTAACCTCGTTCGTCCTGGTTTATCAGTCAGTATCTCCTTATGAGACTCGAGAACCTGGGTTATCTTTTCCCTCTCCTTGGAAGTCAGATCAGGGTTCACCTGTACATCCTTGTAGGTTTCCTGGTGTACCAGGGGATATTCTCTTCCCTCGTTGGTTCCCACTTCTGTCTCCACTGCAACTGCCATTGCCAGGAGGTGAGCTGCTTTTTCTCCGGGTCTCTCTTCGTATTTCCGCAAGAGATTGATATGGAAAATCTTCGACTTTCCCCGGATCCGGATCTGATAGTTGGTTCTGGATATCACCCTTTCCACGGGAAATGGTCCTTGCCAACCTATCTCCAGTTTGTTGTTTCCCGTTGGGAGTAGCAACAATACTTTGTCTCCCACCTCTAGAGATCTGTCTTTAGACCTACGGTTGTAGTAAGCCGCATGTCTTTTTCTGGCCTTTTTCAAGTTTTGATTTGCCAGAGTCCATCCCTTGTGAAGTTTTTCTTTCAGTTCCTCCACATATTTGTAAGAAGAGATCACTTCTTCTGACGTCCTCTCTTCAGTCCAACTCCTCAACATGGCTTCCAACGGTCCTTTGATTGGACGCCCAAACAGCAACGTAGCGGGTGGTAGTCCTGTTGAACCATGAGGAACTTCCCGATAGGCAAAGAGGGCTGCTGGCATATATTCATCCAACCTATCAGGTTTTTCCTGCGCTAGTTTCCTGAGCATTGTCATCAACGTGCCCTTGAAACGCTCTACTTGTCCATTGGCTTGAGGGTGGCAAGGGCTGGTATGGATATGGTTAGCGTGGAATACCCTAAATACCTCCTCCATAAGTTTTCCACAAAACTGGGACCCATTGTCCGTCAGTATTTGATCAGGAAAGCCTAATCTTGTAAAGACCTCCATCAGTGCGTCCGACACTCTTTTCGAGTCAATTGTGGTTAACGGTATGGCTTCACCCCACATTGTACAGCAATCCACCATGGTGAGTATGTACATGTTCCACTTCCTAGTCCTAGGAAGTGGACCCACAATATCGATGGCTACCCTCTCGAAAGTAGAGTTCATGATGGGCATCTCACCCAAGACCACCGGCGCTGTCCAGTGTTTCGGTGCCACCCTCTGGCACTCAGGGCATGACTTCACATACCGACGCACATCACCTGTCATTTCCGGCCAATAGTAATGGCAGGAAATTCGCTGCATCGTGGCGGCAATACCCATATGCCCACTGAATGAGATGGTATGCCCCATATGAAGAATCTGAGAACGGTGGGCCTTTGGGACTACCAACTGACCATGTAGGTTGTCTCCCCTTCCGGCTCTCCTGTAGAGTATCCTATTCTTCATATAGTACTGCCCCCGTTTGGGTGGATCAGCACTTTTCTGCAGCTTTTTGTAGCAAGGACGTAACGTAGCATCCTCACTCTGGGCAGTTCGCAACTCCCCTGACAGTGGGTTAGTCACATTTGCTTCTGTCTCATCCGTTTTCGTCTGAGAGCGAGTCTGTATTGCTCCCATATGGATTGGCTCCCTGGGCATTCCCAGAAAGACATACGGGCAACCGAGGATTGCGGGAAAAAAGGGATCGGTCAACACAGCGGCCTTGATGGTGCCGGTGACATATCTTGACCGAATCTCCACTCTGGCAATGGGCAATTTCAGGGCTACAGCACTCGTCTGTGCAGGCTTTATCTCCATGGTTTCACCTGTGAATTGTTCTGGATGTACCAGATCCGCAGAAATCACGGCCTCCCCGTCCAGTCCTGTGTCGTATAAACACTCCACTTGACGACCGTTAACCTCTACCAATTCCACTACAGGTGGTTTTTCCTGGTCTGGAGTCTCTCCTTCGGCCTCGACCTGTTCGGTGGGCTCCACCTTAGGTATTCCGGGCACACGACGAATTGAGTGTCTCCTGACTTTCCCCTGCAGTCAATAGCATTGTGTGTATTCGACCTGCAGTGTTTGCACCATTTCCCCGTCCTAGATTTTCTTGTGCCGGACTTGAGTGAGCTCTCCTGGTGGTGAGCATCCTTGTCGACCTTGGCATTGTCAGTGTCCACCTGCTTTGAAGTCACTTGACATGCCGCGAAGTGAGGGTTCTTAGCCTTCGATTTGCAATCCTTCGTATTGTGAGAAGGTGACTTAAAAATCGAACACCACTTCTCCGACCATGGTCGTTTTTGTGTAGAGCTCGAAGTTTTCTTGCTTTCCCCCTTCGTCTTCTCCGAATTCTCCTCTGAAGTTTTGACATATGGTACCACCTTCTTAGTTCCTGTGCTCTTGGCCTTCTTCAGGTTATATTTTTCCTGATTTTTGGTGTTGGTAGAAAGGTTTTCTGCTGCCTCCCCATGAACCTCGACGAACCGTTCTGCCAATTTCGTTACCATGTCGATTTGTTCCGCCCCTTGTTCTCCCAAGAATGTCCTGAGAGGTTTCGACATTTGGTTCCGCATCTGGTCGACTACCGTGAGCTCTTCCAGGCTCTCATAGTCATGCGCGAACCCAGCCAAATCCATCCACTTAGGGAGATATGCTTTCAGACGCATACTATAGGCGGCGAACAACTCCCCCGGTTCTCGTTTTGCTCCTCGAAATTTTTTCCGGTAGGTATGTGACGTAACTTCGAATCGTTTCAGCAGCGCCGTCTTCAACACGTCATAATTGTTCTCGTGTCCTGGCGGCAGGCGAGAATAAACCTCGTAACCGGTCCCGCGTATTCCTGGGATAGCTTGAGATTCCATTTGTCACTCTCCAGACCCATAGCAACTGACATAGCTTCGAAGCGTTGAAGGTACTGGTCAATGTTCTCTTTGTCCTCCTCGTAGATCGCTAGAGGGAACTTCATAGCATGGTAGCTATGTCCACTTACTGGTGTTGAGCCAGGGAGAGAGGAACCTCCCACTGCTCCCTCAGTTTCCCCACTAGATTGCCTCTTAAGCTCGAGTTCCCGCATTCGGTACTTGTGCTCCCTTTTCCGAGCTTCTTGTTCAGCTTCCTGATTCTTAGATGCCTGCTCAGCTTCAATTGCCAGCCTTCTCATGGCTTGCTCTGCTTCCAATTTCTTAGCAGCTTGTTCTGCTCCCATTTGCCTAGCAGCTTGTTCTGCTTCCAATTTCTTAGCAGCTTGTTCTAACTCCATTTGCCTAGCAGCTTGTTCTGCTTCCAATTTCTTAGCAGCTTGTTCTAACTCCATCCTTCTCAATTCCAACTCAGCCTTTAGATCTTCCCTTTCTGCTTGACGATACTCTCTCTCCACCTCCTGTGTGTAATCTGTTAGTGCAGAACCCGACAATCCCATTTCTTCCCCCTTTGCCCTAAGTTCTGCCGTGGTCAGTTTAGGAGTGGCCATTTTACAGAGAGGTAACTCAACAGATAGAGTATAGATTATCTCTAACCAACTATATAGATAATGACCAAATACAATTTATCTATATATATATAACACACCACACAACACAACACAATCACTCAGTGACAAGAGTAGAATCAGGACCACAGACCTATGCAGACGTGTGAAGTGTGAACAGGTAAGATAAATCCTAACACTTATCCACATTCACTCTAGCTGGATTCTGACTAATAGGATATCTCCATCCTCTAACTAAAGATCCCGTGTTAAAAGATCCCGTTGTCTAAAGATCCCGCTGTCCAAAGATCTCGTTTACGAGCCGCCAATAAATGTCGTGTGTGTAAAGAATGAATGTCGTAATAGTTATTTGTTCTTCTTTACCACTTTAGTGTCATTCCTGGAGTGAGGGGAATCAACACCCACATTTGTTTTAATTCAGTATCTCTATCCTGGAGATATCCAGCAGACTCCGTCCACACACTCCTTCAATCTGAAGACACCTTCTTCTCACTCTTACTCACCCCTGGATCATGCCCCCTCTCATTCTTCTCCAACATAACATACTTGTAAACTCTAGCCTCAACAAATAAAAACAAGAAATTTATTAAAGCAAAGAGTATATGTAGGAGAAATGTGTGTGTATGTGTGTGTGTGTGTGTGTGTGTGTGTGTGTGTGTAAGGTGTATAATGTGTGACGTGTACTCTACATTGTCTACAGACTCAGATCAGGGTTCAGGAGTATAGTCATTCTCATCCCTGTGCTGAAAACACACCAGCACCATGTATTCCATACAAGTAGCCTCACCCAGGTGATGATCCTCCGGTCACATGAAGACTTCCTCCATTGTCTCTGGAACCACTAGGATGCCTAGTCACCCATGACAAACACTGTCTAATGAGAGTCTTCACTCTGATTCACACTATGAATTTCCTCTGTTATTTAAAGGATTGTTAATCAGAAAATTCTAACCCCATTGTCACTGTTATTGGGGAAATCTCACTGGATCTAGTGTCACTGGTGGTAAAGATTCCCCATATTAACACCACAATCTAAATGTTCTCTGTATTAGTATAAATTTGGTGTGAATGTTCCTGGTATCAATAGTGTATCTCTACAATGATCTGACTGTTCAGTGATACAATTGTCACTTGATAATCTCATCAGCATGTCCTGCTCAGCAGAAGCTAGGTTCCCGCAAACCAACTTGGGTATAAGCCCAATGTAGCGGCCTCTCAGCAACTTCTGTCTTCAAATTCTGAGCCATCATCTTCTAAAATGTGTTAGCTTCAGTGTTGAAAATCAGAGCACACATACGTGGACCTGTAAATGGAACCTGTAGAATAGAGAATACTATGGTGAGGACAACTCAGTCCTGGCCGGAATTAGGTAAATGTAGGCCAATAACAGCACTCAGATCTATAACAGAGATCCGATCTCTGTCATACGGCCAAATAACTCAATCATATGATCTGAGACATGGCAACACCAGGAAAGAATAAAGGAACGGGTAGAAACCCAGCAGATGCCCTAGTGGAAGATTCTACCATTTCACATACCTCTTCCCCCTCTCAACCATCTTTAATCTCTCTAATTATTATTCCACTACATTGTCCTCAACTCCCTGAGTAAAATGATATATCACACAAGCTAGTTGAAGCCACACAATAGGATACCAGTGCCGACGCTCCCGTGATACTTTCTAGCACCGCACTAATAGAACATTCTATCACTAATCATAATACATTATATCACTGCACCTATAATACATTAGATCACCGCACAGCACTGTACTCTATTCCTAATCATACTCTTAAATTAGATATTATAAATAGCCTACCATATGCTTATTTCAGTTGCTACTCGAGAAACTATGCAATCAGACTGGATCTATGTCGGCGGATAACTATCACCACTTAGACATCATAGTCTCTCTCATGTAACACAACTCGGAATAATGCACCGATCCTAACACTTCAGAATGTTTTTGTCGACTCCCTCCACTTGTTTACCGCACTGGGTTTTATATGGGTGCTTGAGTGACGTCACCAAAAAGTCCAGACGCCAATCAGTCCAGAATCTGGCTTTGTCCTCCCGTTTCTAGACTAACCGGAGTCAATTCGCTGTCAAGTTCACTTTCATCTGGGAAATTCTTTGTCTCATACAACAAAGATCCTGGCTGTCTGTGAGCCAGAGACCTTTCCCCCATATCACAGAATCCTTCCGACCTCTGGCAGGCATTCTGTCCATCAATTTCAACGGCCAATTCCCGCCCAGCAGACAGATGACGCCAGTGCACGTCTCTCGAACAACAACCTGTCAACAAATTGTCGACCGTGTGCAGACATCGCGACGTGACTCACTTTGATCTCATTCCCTACAACATCAAAGGGTTGCTGTTTTTGCAGACTATGGTCGGGTCTAGTCTGTCATTGATCGAACTAACAAGTTTATTCTGCGACAAGTGATCTGCTCACTGGTGATTCTCACTGTGTAGGCGTTGAACAATACCGGAGATAATGGTGATCCCTGTGGTAGGCCAGGATATATTGTTGTTGGTTCCGAAGTCCAACTGCCACATCTAAAAACTACCTTCCGTTGGAAGAGGGCTGCAGCGATCGAACTAAGGAGGAATGGACTTACTTTTAGTTCAAGAAGCTGAAACATTAAAACATCCAATGGTACTCTGTTGTATGCGTCCTCAAGATCAATCGCTGCAGCAAAGGTTTGAATGCCTGAGTGGAAACCTTCATAGACATCATGGGCAAAGACTGCTGCATTGGTCCAGGTTTCTCTTTTTGGACGGTACCCACCTAGGGTAGGTGGGAAAACACCTTGCCTCTCTATCTGGCTTGATATCTTCCTGGCAATTACCATCTCCAGCAGCTTGCCTATTGTATTCTGCATGGTTATAATTCGATATCCTTGAATTTTGTTGTGGTCTTTGTCAGGCTTCGGCAAGGGAATCAGATAGCCGTGTAACCATTCCTCCTTGATGCTAGCACTCACTATACTGTTGTTGTCTATGTCTGCTAGTTTCTCTAGCTCATTGTCTGTACACTTATTGATGTCGTCGTATCTTATGCCATCAGGACCTGGAGCGCTATTTTTTGATCGTCGAAGTACAGCCTTGATTTCTTTCACTGTCACTGTGTCTTCATCCAAAGTGTTCTGGGCCTTGCATCTGTCTGAGGTGACCTCCTTGGCCAGATTTCGGCCTCCCATGTCTGTCTGGTTGCTCTGCTCAAGATAGCGTTCAAAGAGAGCTTTGCCCTTGTCCTCGTCAGTCCTCTGCCAGATGAGGTCAGCACCTTGGAAGTCAAAAATGCTCTTATTCTTGACTACACCACTCATGCTTTTATGTAGTCGCCAGAACAATTTCAGTGACTTGTCTGTGCGTACTCTTTGACACACCTCTGCCCATTTTTCGCTTTTAACCACCTTGACCAGTTTCTTGAAATAGCTTACTTTTGTGTGCATCTCTCTTTCTAAGTGCATGCAGGGACTAGGATGATCAGCTCTGTTCTTCTTGGCATATTGCCATCTCCTTACAGCACTACGCTTATCCACCCAAGCCTTCTCCACGTCGAAATTCCACCACGGTGGCTGCTCCCAGCTTTTTTTTCCTGCCCTGAAACGTTCTGCGCTTGTTACGTCTTATTTTACTCACCACATCTTGCCCTGTACTGTCATACTGGAACGTCTTTACCTTTAGCTTGTGGTGCCTGGTTCTGCCTTTCTCCACCAATATGCTGCAAGGGTGGTGGTCGCTGCCATGGTGTCCTAGGACAGCCCATCTACACACTGTAGTGAGTAAAGGTGAAACTAGCGCCAGATCAATAGCACTGTACTCATCGCCTGGACGGCTTGCTGTCCTGGTGACACAGCCACTGTTGATACAAACCAGGTCAATGGTTTCAAGTGCAGTCTCGAGCTCCTCCCCCTGTGTATTGCAGGAAATGTTTCCCCATGATCTGCCTTTAGCGTTGAAGTCACCACAGAAAATAACATTCCTCTCGTGGCCTAATATGCCACTTAAGCACTGCCACTTCTGGGCGTCCATACTCCCATTGCGGGCATAAACATTAATCAACACGAATGGTATACTGGAATGAACTCTCAACGCCTGTATTTGTATATCGTCACTGTCCCAACTGGACATGTCTAGCTCTGACGCAACCATGCTGTCGCGAACGAGAATCGCCATTCCCAGATGTCGTAACTAGGGTTTCTACATGAGCGCAAGCATGTCATGTAACATGCTATTTCATATTTTTAATGCATTCTCATCTTTCATATTACGAGGTATCATTTTGTATGCCACTCGATTGTCCTGTAACATGCCACCCCAATTATTTTTGGGTGTATTCTCATCTTTCATATTATCATTTTGTAATTTTGTATGCCACTTGATTTTATCATGTATAATATAACATTACTGTGATGTGAGTGAGAGAGTTATTGAGTGGGGGAGGCAGACAGAGAGAGAGAGAGAGAGAGAGAGAGAGAGAGAGAGAGAGAGAGAGAGAGAGAGAGAGAAATAGAATAGAGAGAGTTGAATTGCAACACTAAGTTTTACCCTTCACAATGTATATGTACAATTGTTTCTCCACTTCTTAAAATTTTTGCGAGAATGCTCACGACAATCATCAGTGTCTCAACTGTGTGTAAAGTGTGCCAGTTTGTTCTTATTAGTTTCAGTGATCATGTATGTGCGTAGATGTGAGGATGTTTGTGTGGGTGTGCATGTGAGGGTTGTGTGTGGGGGTGTGCTGAATGTACGTGTGGAGGGATTGTGTGTGGGGGATGTGTATGGGTTGATGGGTGATATGTGGATGGGTGAAGGGGTGTGTATTCGGTGGGGGATTACTGTGTGTGTGAGGGATGTGTGTGTGTGTGTGTGTGTGTGCGTGTGTGGGAGGATTTTTGGGAGGATTATTGGAAGTATGTGGGTGTTGGTGGTTTGGGGGTGTGGGTAGGGAATGTGTATTTGGGTGGGTGAATGGGTGTGTAGGAGATTGTGTGGGTTGGGGGATGGCTGTGTAATGGGTGTGGGGGATGAGTGTGGGGGTGTCTGTGAATGGGATATGTCTGTATGGGTGGGAGTGTGTTAGTGTGGATGGGGTAAATGTGAGTGGGTGGAGGATTATGTGTGGGTGGTGAGGATGTTTGTAGGTGGGGTATGTGTGGGTGGGTGGGGAGATTTGTGTGTGGGTGAGAGATGTGTGGGCGGGGATGTGTATGAGGTATGCATGTGGGGGATGTGTGTGTGTGGGGTGGGGTATTGTGTTTATGGGTGGTGTTTTGTGTGGGAGGGGAGATGTGTGAGAGGTGGGGGAGGCGTGGGATGTGCAGGTGGATGACGGATGTATGTTTGGCTGGGTGGTTGGGTGTGTTTGGGTGGGAGGGTAGATGAGAGGTGCATGTGCTGATGGGCGGCTGGGTGATGTGTTGGTGTGAGTGGTTGATGGATGAGTACGTGAGTGGGTGGATGTGTGTGAGAGATGAGTGTATGGTTTTGGGATGTGTGTGTGTTTGTGGGAAGATGTGTGTGAGCGGTGGATGTGTGTGGGTGGTGGGGTGTGTGTGGGTGGGAGGTGTGTGTTTTTGGGTGTTTATGGGTGGGGGGTATGTCTGGGCAGGCGGGGAGATGTGTTTGTGGGTGGGGATGTGTGTATAGGCGGGGGATGTGTAGTTGAGACGTGTCGGATATTGGGTGGGTGAGTGGGTGTAGGTTGGCTGATGTGTGTGTGGGTGGCGAAAATTGTGAGGGTGCGGGATGTATGTGTGTATTGGTGCGGGATGTGTGGGTTGACGGGGGTATATGTGTGTGGTTTGATGTGGGTTTTGCTGGGTGGTTGCGGGTGTGTGGGTGGGTGGTGGAGAATATGTGGTTGCTGTGTGCGTGTCGGTTATGGGATGGGTGGGGGGTTTATGTGTGGGTGGCGAAATGTGTGTGGGTGGGAGATCAGTGGGTGGGTGGCGGCATGTATGTTTACCTGAGTCTGTGTGAGTGCGTGGAGATATGTGTGGGTGGGTGGGGTGTGATGGGTGGGGGATGTGTGGGTGGCTGAGGGATGTGTGGGTGGCTGTGGAGTGTGAGGGTGGATGGGGGATGTATCTCACAACATTGCAATATGCACTGTTTATGTTTACAACTTTCATTTGACAATTTTTTTTCCCATGTGAATGTACCATGCGTAATATGCATTGTTTATGCTTACAAAATCGATGATGAATGAAAGATGAATGATAGAAAGGGCCGAATGTAAGACGGGCCTGCGTGCCCAATTTGTTACCCTTTTAAAATAAAGTTGGATCATTCGTTCGTTCGTTCGTTCTATAGAATAGGCGCATACATCCTACGTAGCCATTGTTATAAATAAACTGGTGCCATCTGTGGGACCTGTTGAACATATTAGAATTGAGCTGAGTAGAGTTTAGTCAAGAACCGACGTCACAGCACTGGGGAAATTCCCATTCGTGCATCGTTCTCAGCTTCAACAGCTAGCGAATAGTCGTAATACTAATGGATAAACAGTTATCTCAATATAAAAGGAAAATGCGAACTGTAAAATTTCAATGGGAAATCAAAACAGTTAGGTATGTATAACTCCTGAGAAAAAGTGAGAAATTGTAAACATGGACACAGTGTGCATACCTTACAACGAACTCCACAAGGCTGAACATAAATAACAAGGGGTGGGGAATGTTAAAAAAAATTATAAAATTAAATATTAAAAAATAAGTATACTACGAGACCACGAACGACGTTTGAATTATAATAATCTTCATGAGGAACGGAACCTCAAGAACAGATCTAAAGAAAAACATGAAATAAGAAAATGTAATATTAAAACACAAGTCCTTCGTTGTTAGGGAGGCTTCTCTTATGTAACATGTCCACTTTGAGATTCATTTTCTATATAATTACGCGACCCTTTCACACACCCTATGGAGCATTAGAAATATGGTGCTTGAAACAATTTTAACAATTCCCACGATTGCGCATTCGAGCCCATGACAACCTGGCTGCAGGCGAGGGCCTAACTACTACGCTACCGAGCTAATGTCAACTTCCTAGACAACAGTCACACACAATAGCAACACATTCGTCGACAAGATTTCATCATCAAATGAAACCAAATAAATCAATAGCAAGAGCACAAACCGAAGACAAACGTGGCACTAAAGATAGTTCATTGATGCATAATACTATTATGTAGTCATTTTCTAGAAAAATTAAACTCACATAATTAAGTTAAAAAGCAGGTACTTAACTAGACGGCTCCAGACATAGTGAAGAGGCATAAGGTAAAGAGGGAATATGAGTTTCACATGTGAGGGAAGACAAAGCGACAAGTTACAAGAGAAGTGGACATATAAAGCAGAAAAATTAAAGTGTTAAAATCACACGGCAAAAAGTAACCTCGTATACATTGTTCGAAACACAGCTGCGCGTGATTTGGAAGTAGACCGCCATACTCTGGTCTTCACAGAATGGCATGAGTGCAAGTTGCTCAACAATCAATGGCAAACTACTGGACGTAAACATATCAAGAAATATCAAACAGCAAAAATATGTTGGGCTTGATTTCGAGGTCGTGTCAATGATATGCAGATTTAAGTTTGTGAAGTTTGGCGGAGTTAATTTCGGATGTATCAGTTTTCAAGGCATTAAATGTCCCAGAATGTATGCTAACTAAACATGGGTCAAATAATAAACAGGCAAACACAATGCGCCTTAATGACTGGTCTAACCATTATGACATTTAACAACACAAATTGTAAAGAAAGTCTATAGATCTTTATGTGTGGAATTTAATTATACCTCTTAACAATGACAAAGTTTCAAATCTATGTAGCAAGTAGACTACAGAGTGTGGATCAATATTGTTTGTGACATTGCTTTCATTATGTTCTAGTTATTGATGAAGGAGAGTTGGCATTACATATTTACCAGGCTTATACCGAATGCTGAACTCATAGACTTTATCCGTATACAAGTTAATTGCAAATCTTTCGCTGAGACTAAACTGTTTTGACAATAATTCTCTACTTCTAATTGTAAAGCTAGTAAGAGAACGTATAGTACAGTATTGTGGTAATTTATCTCAACAAGTATAGTTAACATTAAATGTATACTGTTATATCCTCCCTGATATTAATGTCAAGAACAATAGTAACGTGTCGGTCACTAATAAACAGACAGCCACCAGGTCACGGGCCGAGCGATAATAACATGATGTAGAAATAACAAGTATAGTGTTGAACAACAGTTTGATTTATGTTCAGTAAGAATAAAGGCGGATGGCGTGCTAGCGAAGTTGATAGCGAACTGCCCTGGTGCATATTCACCACCCATTCCTCCTTGCTCTCAGCCTACCCAATGTTTAGTTTAGTTTAGTTTAGTTTAGTTTAGTTTAGTCGACTGATCAACATCACGGCACACGGGTGTAACCCATAAGTGCTCCGTTCTACTTCTAACGCAAACTCGAGTCCGGAGAATCTCAGCTCAGTGTACGAACTCCGTAGCACCGGCGAGGATCCTGAAATACTTTGGGTAGATTTTTAACTAGAAATTTTGCCCGGGTATCGCCGTTAAGATACACGTTTTCGATTTCCAACTGCCAAGGGATATTTTACGTGCGCAAGAATACACACGGGCGTCCATCTCACTACCCAGAGACCAGGAAAACTGTTGTAACTAGAAGTCCACGTGAACAAATCCCGGCCACCACCGGGGCTTGAAACGGGACCTCCAGCACACGAGGCGGACAACATACCTCGAGACCACTCAGCCTCCCGAAAATGTGATGGCTCTATTACATCACCGACTCTTAGCCGAAAACTGCTTTGGAATATTATAACAAATAAATAAATAAATAAAGCCGAGAGACGCGATAGCCCGGTGGATAAACGTTTGCATGCCGCCCTGTTGGTTACAGACTCGGATCTACATGGAGACATACGACCGGGCTTCAAATGAAAACCTTAAAAGTGTGATATAACTTTACAATAACCATGCCATTCATTCTCTTGCAACCTGTCAATATTGTTGTTAAGGATGTCAAGAGTGTTTAGCACGTCACATAACGGTATAGACGAACACGGTGACGTCATATGGAGTTTAAATATGACTTTTAATATTCTTTAAAGAAGCGCATCGTACTGTTATCAGTATTTTTTTTTTGCTTAGTGGCGGTGTGCAACCTATAGATATTCATCGATGAATGAAGGTCCAGTATGGTGATGCATCCCTGTCATCTTCCGCGTTATGCTGCTTCGATAGACTAGATCTATAAAAAGCTTCTTGTACGTTTTGATATTATTGTTATGCATTTACTATATATAAAGGAGCCCTGGTAGCGCAGTTACCAGAACAACTGCTTGCAGGCCCTTGATTATACGTTCGAAGTCACGTCCAGTTAAAAAGTTAGTTGCATATCCTTCACAGGACGTCGCAGTCAACCCCAGCATTATATGTATGTCAATGGCAAGTGCATTTTAAGTAGTTTACTATTGCTTTCTGAACGACCGGCAATCATACCAATGAATGAAAACCAACACAAGGTGTTCTGCGTCCAAATCGCCCACAGCTATGTTTCGAACACGGTATACGGAATTATGAATTGCATGTGTAACACCTTCGCCACTGAGCAGGCTCCATCCAATAGGATATAAAATTGAGGTTGACTCCAATATCGATCCCGCCTGAAATAGACATGAGGAAATGTGTTGGGAAGTAACTGTAAGTGGCACCTTGCAGTCTTGACAGACCAAAGTATGTGAGTTGGAATTTGGCCACAATTCCATCACAATGCCTGGGCAGAGCTTCAGAGAACATGTGGTGCCCAAACGACATGTTCCCTCTCTCGCCTTGACCTGTCTGGTCCAGAGGAATGGGTAACCAATACATCTGGAACAAGGTAGGCTGGCGGCTCACCGTCAAACATCCGAGACCTCGCCTCCACAAGCAGGTGGCGAGTGGTGGCCAGACCCTGGCACCCAAGGGACCAAACTTAGAGGCGTTCAGCCAAGTCCCACAGGTGAGGACCTCGTACGCGCCTGAAGTAACTGTGGTAATTACCATATTACAACAATAATGTTGGCTGGTCAATAAACATATAAGGCAACTACCATATCTCGTTAGAATAAAACACCACCAACTACCAGTACTGGCGCTACATCAAAGAAGATCTCATTCGAGTGAAATAGGACGCTTTTGTGTGTGTGTGTGGGTGTGTGTGTGTGTGAATATGTGTTTGTGTGTAATATAAACCTTTAGTCCTGTGTTACGAGTCTCAGTCATTGAAATAAATACATTGTACTTTTATACTGCAAATTTATACCAGGAAGTCTTCGTGACCAAGTGGTCAAGCAGTTCCCTTTCGATTCGAAGGTCGTTGGTTTGTTTATGGACACTGTAATTCAGATAAAGCGGTCTCCATGGCGAAGGAATTACGGATGCGGTTCGTAATCCCGTATACCCGCGATTGAAACACAGCTGTCACCGATTTGGCAGCAGAACGCGTTGTGTTTGTTTTGCGTTGTATCGGTGCCGGTCGTTCAGAAAGCAATGACAGGCTACTGAACGTTAACTTGCCAAGAGATCACCACGTCTGAAATACTGGTGTTAACTGCGATGTCCTATAAAAAAGGATATGAAAAAGAAAACAAAATTCAGATCACGGATGCATGTTTTCTTTTTTTTCTTTTTTTCTTATAGGAATCCCGTGGAGTCGTATCTGGATCTAGGCAATTCATGCTCTTTGCGACGCTTTTGACACGTCACTCAAGGGAAAGAGACCGAGCCAAATGGAAAGCATCCAATATAATACAGTGGATACTGCTGCGTTTAAACCCGTTTAGATATTTCACAACTGCAAAATAACAATCTGCACATTATTCAGCAACTAAATTAAAACACCTCTCAAATCTTGTATTATATTGTAACTAGTGCTAGCAAGTGAGATGGCTGTTATTGACTATACGCAAAGACAGATTTTTATTGTAGTAAATTTCGTATATCTCAGTACCATTGTTGGTTTATTTGGAATAATTACGAATGTGATCAATTTATTGGTGTTTTACAAACAAGGACTCAATTCTAGCATCAATATCACATTTTTCGCCATGGCTATCTCAGATCTGTGTGGTTTAGTGTTTCAGCAAATATTCAACGTCTTTTTTAACCCACTCCTGGAGACTGCTGATCTACAGATTATGCCCTCAGAGTTTCAGTTCATGGTTGCTGGGGTGCCTAGAGTTGCTTTCGCCAAAATCACCTGCTTCATCACCGTCTATGCAACCCTAGAAAGGTGTCTGTGTATAGCGTTTCCTCTACACGTCAAACAGATGATTACACCAAGAAGAACAGCTGTAGTCATGGTATCTATATACAGCCTGACGTTTATCTCTTATTCCCCGCTGT
Organism: Cepaea hortensis; assembly: GCA_963921405.1. Lineage (NCBI taxonomy): Eukaryota > Metazoa > Mollusca > Gastropoda > Stylommatophora > Helicidae > Cepaea > Cepaea hortensis. The sequence continues at coordinate 103,814,667 of OY992883.1, forward strand.
ACTACAAAACGTCAATTAACTGGAAATTTGTTTCCGCCAAGAACAAATCTATGTTAGGGCTTGTTTATGCAGACGGCAGCGCCACATTGACAGATATTGTTTATTTCTTTCAAACTATCATAGGATTCGTTTCGTTTTCAGCAGTTGTATTATTTACAACGATTTTAATACGTAAACTAGGGGAGAAGAGACATTGGCGTAAATCGGCCTCTCTGGTTGTTAACAAATCGGAGTCAATGAGTAACCGAGACAGTAAAACAATGGCAATGATTACACTTATTGCTAGCATCCTAATTGTTTGCTATGCACCGTGTGTCGTTCTTTACGCCGTTACTCTGATCGAACCCGAGTTTAGTATAACTGGAAAGTACACAAATATATGCTTTGTCATGTGGTCGTTCGGTATATTATTAGAAACTATCAACTGCAGTGTGAATATTTTCCTATACATCAAAATGAGCTCAAACTACAGGAATATCTTGGCACAATATTTACCGTGTTTGAAATTATAAACACGACCTTTGATATACCTGATTAGCAGGTCAGCATGGTCGAATGAGTAAGAATGCGTATTATTAAACATCCGTTGTGCTGATGCCGAGGTAAGTGGTTCAACCCCTACACTGGACAGCTGGACTAAAATGTTTACCTGTCGTCCTTAACGCGGGGACGTAAATTACATGTACTTCTGATGTCGGAGAGGGTTCGTCTGATGGTGATGGACACTATTGATAGGGGAAGCCAATCCACGCGCAGAACTATGTCCATCACTACTATAAATAGTGTGAATGGACTACGCTTGATTTCAAAGCGAGTGAGCGAAAAAAAAATAGTTCGTGCTTGGTTTATTGGTTTCTACATATTACTTAGTGGGCTGAGGGACCATTTCGAAACTGGGGAATTATAACTTAAATTTCATGGATAGGTTATTAGAATTCAAACGCCCCAGAACATGGGGGGGGGGGGGCAATTTTAATATGCTACATAAACTTAATATTTAAAAATAACATGGGTCACAAACATCATCATGTCTCAGAAACATAATAGAGTAGTAAAATTAACAGTGGCTGTGGTTTGGGCAGAAAGAGTGATAGGAAATATGGTTCCTGAAAGATGAATCGGGAGTCAGTTAGCAAGAAGATGGAAACAGTGCATTGGTGACACCTTGAACATGAGAATGCACCGTGCAATTACCATTTTAAAAGATAAGAGCTACGCATGTTGAATGATGCCCAAAACTCTAATTTTAAAAAACAGAAGACACAAACAATAGATTACACGATTTATTGTCTGTCAGATTCCGTTGCATCTCTTCAGGTAAATACTGCAGAATTCACACAAGCTAAAGTGAAATAACTAGATAAATTCTTCAAGTTTAAATATACACGTGTTCCAACTGTAATGTCAGTTGTCAAATACAGTAATTTTAAACTTACTATCATGTCTTTCTACTTGCACAAAACTGGCCTATGAAGATTAATCCGTATGGCTTCTTCAAACTTTAACAAAAGAATATTTTGTAATTCAAACAACACGCGAAAAAAGCACTGTCTCTTTCAATCACATACCCAGTTTCCAACACGTGCCGTGCAATCGCTGAAGCGGGAAAGTTGTGGTGTGTCAGCCTTCCATCGGCTCCCATCGCCTGTGTGTAGTATCTTGTTAATCTAATTAAGTATGTGTTCAACTACTCAGGTTGTTCAATTGCCGTTCTGTTCTGCCAGTGTAGATAGACTGGCACATGCATGTGAATCGGTAAATGCAATTGGATTTGGCGTACACTGGGACAGATTCTTTATCTGCTGTGCTGGGAATAGGTGTTGTTCTGTACCTAATAACTGGAGTTGCAGCACAGAATTTTCGGCCGACTGCTGTAATGAACCGGTCCTGTAATCGTTGCATTACGCCATTCCATCGAAGGGTTAGCTGGATAAATACCTTGAGTTTAGGGAAAGTAGTTTCGTCTGGTTTTGGTTTGAGCTGTTCGCAGTGGAAAGACATGATAGTCAGTTTGAGGTTACCGTAGTAGACAACTGACATTACTGTGCAAACTTGTGTATGTGTCAACGTCTCAGACAAAGCAAAGGCACCCTTAATTTGTCATGCTGCACGCTACAGTAAGTTTCATCACATGCATTCAAAGATATCAAACGTCGCATGTGGGTTCACACCATTTATTTAAGCATAACCGCAATATCATCAAGATGCTTGCATTAGATCATAATTCGCGCACATCTCATCTCATCTCATCTCATCTCATCTAATCTCATCATGTTCCTCTTGTACCTTGCGGTGTCGAGGTGAAGTATAAACTTCGTGAGAGTGGCCGATTATGGGCTTCATATATCGATATTCCCATGGATTCTGCTATTCCCTCCGTCCAACGTTTACGTGGTCGGCGTCTTCCTCTGTTTCCATCTGGTCTGTACATCATTGCTTGTTGTGGTGTGCTGTTGACTGGTAACCTACTTGCATGGCCAAACCATTTAACTTGCTGCTTTCTAATAAAATCTAGTGCTGCTGTAACCCCCACTTTAGTCCTGATTTCTTCATTTCTGATCTTATCTCTTCTTGATACGTTGAGTATTCTTCTCAGGAACCTCATTTCTGTTGTTGTGATTTTTCTTTTCTCTTTTTCTGTCATTGTCCAGGTTTGGCATTGGTAGCATAGAGTTGGTAGGAAGATTGTGTTGTAAAGTGCTTTCTTAGTAGTTACTGATACATGTTTGTTCTTTAGTATTGGTGCCATTTGTCCAATGAATTGATTTGCCTTATTGCACCTATTTTCGATCTCGTCTTCTGATCTGCCATTTGATGATATTATACTTCCCAGGTACTTGAAACTCTTCCCTTGTTTCAAGGGATGTTCGTTTAGGTGAATTGTTGTTGTTTGTTCTTCTTTAGTTATAGTCATTACCTCTGTTTTGCTTGTGCTAATTTTCGTGTTATGTTCCGTACACATTTCGTTTAGACTATTCATGTGGTCTTGTAATTCAGCTTCTGATTTTGCTATTAGTGCTTGGTCGTCCGCAAACAGGAGTTCTCTAATGGTTACATTTGCAGATGGTTCTTCTTCTGTGTTCTCGTCATGTAGTATTCTTGCTATCTCTGCTTGGCTGGTTTCTTTACATATGTTGTCTATATATGTTATGAACAAGAGAGGGGACAGGACACAACCTTGTCGTACTCCAGATCTTATGGTGAAGGATTCTGAGTTTCCTCCAGTTGCTCTCACTATGCATTCACTGTGGTTGTATAAACTTCTACATAGGTTTGTTAGATGTGTACTCACTCCATATTGTTTAAGGATTTGCCACAACTTGTTTCTATCTACTCTATCGAATGCCATGTCTTTGTCGACAAAGGCTAAGTAGAGTGTTTCATTGAATTCGATTGATTTTTCTATAAGTTGTCTAAGAGCAAAAATTGCATCTGTGCATCCTTTGTTCTTCCTAAATCCAAGATGTGTTTCGCTTAGCTGGGGTTCTAAAGTAGTCCGTAATCATTTTTTTTTCACGCACATATGGCAGTTAATTCATTACATTACTTTTATGTACATAGATGCTAATTAATACTCAGCCATAACAGTCATGCAATCACAAAAACCCCGCACTCAACACTCGCTATCTTAGCTTGGCAAAACTAGCTCGCACTTCCGCAATCAATACACTCGCTTCTCGAACACAATGCGTATTTCCCCTAACGTGTCCAGTCCCAGTCTAAGCCTTCTGGTGTTGGGCCTGCTGGTCACGTGATGCTTTACCCCATGTGTCTCGGGATAGTCGGGCTGTATCAGTAGTCACGCCGTACTGCTGTCCGGTCTTGTTGTCTCAGGTCCTTCAGTGCAAAGTTGTCCTGTCAATCAAGGACGTAGTCCCGTCCATGTCCCTGTGTCCTGTTTACAACCTTGTGTCCTGTTTATAACTGGATCTTGTTGTCCTTTCTATATCATGTCTATGACATCTCTATTGTCCTGTCTATGGCATATCTCTTGTCATATCTCCTGTCCTGTCTCTAATATCTCTATTGTCTTGTATATGTCCTGTCTCTATTCCCCAACACGCTGACATCCTCCCCTTCTCCCCCGTTTTTGTGTCACTAAATTTCTTATACGAATTTGTAACACAATGTATTTTATATCTATATCTAATTAGTCGGAACTAATTCGTCAGTATGTTGTGGGAAATCGTCAGTCGCAACTGTAAAGTTGGGTACAACCGTAGTTTGTAAGGGTCTGATATACCGTTGAAACACACACCTACTGGTGTATAGTCAGGTTAACACTCTTGGTATGTTGCAAAGAGTATAATACTCTCTCGCATTTTATTACTGCGGACTGTTAAACGGCCCAAGGTACCATTGACTTATATTTATGGTTTCCCATTAAATTGCAACTCATACACGAAATATGGTGTCCCGAAACAATGGTCTCTTATTAAGGAGACTAATCATGGATACAGCATCCATGCCCCCCCCCCCCTAAAATGTTAATTCAACATGTTTCTTCAAGACTTGTGTACCCTAATTTACTTCTATCTAGCTTCCGCTTGTTGGCAGTGATTCTTTTGTAATATCATTTGTTTCCCCTCCCTAATTACTTATGTCCCTTGTAACAGTGTAACCTCCCCTTCTTAGTATAATAGTGTTTACACGTTATATGTTCGTAAGGTGTTAGTTTAAATGGTTTCTTTCTAATGATGTGTCTGTTAATTACAAACATTGGTGTATGTTCACAATCTGTTTAATTTTCTTATTCATGTGTCATCAGAAATGTTTCTACACCTCACAAATGAATGTATATTCTTAATTTCTGAGATAAGTCCCCGAGCTGTGATTCTTGAATATATTCTATTAGTGTAATGTATCGACAAAGTTTACACATATAAAATATAAAAAATGAACAAATCACATGTGATGCAAGAGACGAGCACAGAATATCAAGATGAGGCATATGTGCAAACTATGCACAATTATTTACATCCCCTCATTTAATACATTCTTCCTGTCTTTCTTACACTTTTCACTCGTTCATTCATAATGTATGTATATTTTAAAATCTGTATCTTGTTAAGAGTGCCAAAATATTAAGTTAAGGTGAAATAAATTACTAGACTTGTAATTTAAGCATTTTACGTACACGAATGTTTCAATGTATTAGAAAATTGTGAGGTGAAAAAGATTCTTAGTTTATATGTTACATGTTTATGTCAAAATGGAAGTTTTAATTGGGACAAAATGTAATTGAACAAAAAGGATGCTTATGCTTTAAGCTTTCTTACTTCCTTATCCCTGAATTATCTCTCCATTTACAATGAAATTAGTTAATTATATTATTCCTGTTATAAATAAAAGTTCTGATGTAGCATTTCTAATTTGTTATATTAAAGAACCATTATTATTATTATTCAGAAAAAAATTATCACTAATAAGGATATGGTTACTTTACTTTGTTGTCCTCTATTCACCGAAAAATATGTATGAATATGAAACTTCATTAAAATTAATATAATATCTACAATAACTAATTAATAAGTTGGTCTAGATGACTGGAAATGTTGTTGACTTGTCGGTCTGGTTGACTGGAAGGTCCGAAGGTATTGTAAGTATGTCAGCAAAAATGTTCTTCGATCCCTTAATATGTCTGATGGAGAACGAATAGTCCTGTAAGAGTAGTACCCATCGTTATAATTGATTGTTTTGGGCTGTCCTTGTTGTATCACCAGCAATGGAGAATTGTCTGTCTCGATGAGGAAGTGTGTTCCGGCGAGGTTTTTCGTCAGTTTAGTGATGCAGTATAAAATTTCTAATGCTTCAAGCAGTGAAACACCGTAACGAGATTCGGCTGGGGTGATCTTTCTACTTACATAAATTACTGGATGATTTATGCCATTGTAGGCCTGAAGCAACACTCCAGAGATCGTGGTGGCACTGACATCTGTCGTGAGGATATAAGGAATGTCCTTGTTAGCCACGCGAAAGATCGGTATATTATACAAATACTGTTTAATTTGTTATATTGCATCTTTTAAAGTATCACTCTGTACATCAATTTTTGTTTTTGATTTTAAAATATCTGAAAAACAACTTAACAATTGTGTCAATATGTTGAGTCCAAATGATTTGGCTTTATTCCAAACTTGTCTCCAATTTTGTGTCTGGGTTAACTTTTTGGAAAGTATACTCTGTACTATGTCAGCAGAATGTTCAATCCAGTGGAATGGCATGGAAATTTTGGTTTTAAATACAACGTCACTCTGAAATGATGGTAAATGATTTCTTACTAATGATGTTGTCAGCAAAATTAATTGGTTCAAAAATAGCAATATAGTTGCCGTTGACTGAAGTTGGTATGTATACAGTGCTATCATTAATGTCATTATTAACATCAATAAAGAAACTGATATGGAGATGGTAGCATTATCTACTGGTAAGTTTCTGTCTCTCACTGTGTCTTTTCTATTATGTCCCTTGGAAAAAAATGTTATTGTCTAGTGTTTTTACGTCTATGTTTTTCAGACAGTGTTATCTGTCTGTACAGGACTGTAGGGCATCTGCTTTCTGTCCTAAGTGTGGTGTTTGAGTTGATTTGTTGTGCATATTGTTTATCTGCTTTGTCGTTTTCATATGAAGTTGCTTTACTGGTACCGCAAACTTCCGTAGGTTGAACAACTTAGTTATTAACAGTTTTATTTGGCAAATCACACTGATCCATTTGGTAGGAATTTACGTCATGTACCTTTTTAAGTTGTTCTGTCGTCTTTTGACTAGTAGTGTCCCTTGGGTTTATTGGTTGAAGTTGCTGTTCTTTATCAATTAATTTTTGATTTGTGCAGTTAATTTTGTCACTGCAATATCAGTGCGTGCTGACTGTGAATTTATTGTAGTGTTCTTGGTGAATATGTGAATTGCCCAAGATTATGTTGTGGCGGCGATTTTATTTAACAGTGCATAGCATGTCTCTGGTTCGTGATCGGTGCTTATGTTGCACCATCTTGTCTGATTGTTGTTGATGTTATGTGTGGAACTGAAATTCCTGTATGTTGCTTTATCTCATTGCTACTTGTATAGAGGTATTGTTGTTGACCTATTAAAGTAGCATGTTTATGTATTTGACTTCCGATGCCAGGGGAAAGGAACCTGTATAGCAGTAGTGATGCAGTCCTGTGTATCATTATATTTAACTGGGATGTGTGAAGTCCAGTTGTCACCACTATGTGTTCAGTGGTTGGTGCAAAGAGGACCTGATCAATATTATATTACAGTGATCTGCATGTGATGTCTTCACTGAACTGGGAGTATTAAGTGAGTGAATACTGATGTATATGAGAAGCCATAAAATGCTGAGATCATTGTAACGAGGGATGATCCATCCATCCATCATGTGCCATGCCGGTAAGCGTGGGCGGTCATGTTCTGCCATCTCACCCGATCACCAGAGTCGTGGATCAGCTCCGTGTTTCTGTCTCGACTATGCCACAAGGCCAAGCCATCCAGGTACTTGCTTCTAGGTCTTCCCCTTGGTCTGTTCCCCTCGATCTTACCAGTTGTCACGAAATTCTCCAATCCATTTCTTCTCATAACATGTCCAAAAAATTTTGACTGTCTACGTCTAATTTCTCTAATCAATTTACGATCTTCATTTGTTTCTTGAAGGACTTGTTCATTGGTCTTTCTGGCTGTCCATGGTATTCTTTGCATTTTCCTCAGAAACCACATCTCTACAGCCATCAGATGTTTTTCAGCCTGACTGCTCATTGTCCACGCTTCACATCCATACAAAAGTACAGGCTCAATGTAGCATCTCAACACTCTCTTTCTCGTTTCAATTGACATCTTTTTATTGGTCAATATGTTTTTCATCTTGCTAAAGGCTACTTTTGCCATGGCGATTCTTGTTCTAATCTCTTCAAGGCATCTCCCATCAGATGTTATTACTGTTCCGAGATAATTGTACCTGCTCACTTGTTGAAGAATATTCCCATTTACTTGTATATTACATTGTGGTATTTCGTCCTTCCTAGTGACGACCATAATCTGTGTCTTTTTACAATTTAATTCTACCCCTAGTTGTTCACTGTGTGTCACAATCGCATCTACTAAATTTTGCAGGTCCTGTTCATTGTCTGCAATCAAGACTGTATCATCTGCATATCTAATGTTATTGATGCATCGTCCCCCAATGTTGATTCCTTCCATATCTTCACTATTTCTGAAAATACTTTCACTGTACAGGGAAAACAGATCTGGAGACATTACACATCCCTGTCTCACACCCCTTTTAATAGGCTGATATTGGCTTACTTCATTATCAACTCTTATGGCAGCTTGTTGTTTCCAATATATGTTTTTTACAAGTCTAAGATCTTTTCCATCAATTTGTAGATCTTCAAGCATCCTTATCATATTGACATGTCTCACTTTATCAAAAGCCTTTGTGTAGTCAATAAAGCAAAGGTGTAGATCTTTGTTTACTCTCTATAGAACGTTCGATTATGTTTCTCAGTATATACACAGCATTTACTGTACCCTTGCCTTCCACAAACCCACATTGTTCTTCTCCTATTTCAGGTTGTATTTTCCTCCTAACTCTTTGCATGATAATTCTTAGCAAAATCTTCGTGATGTGACTCATTATACTAATTGTTCGATGTTGATCACATTCCAAGGCTCCTGATTTCTTTGGGATTGCAATAAATACAGAATTACATAACTCCTGAGGTATATTTCCAGTATCATATATTGTATTAAGCAGACTGGTAACTTGATCTATTCCATATTCTTCTAAAGCATTAATCATTTCTGTTGTGACGCTGTCTGAACCGGGGGTCTTGCCAGATTTCATATGGTTAAGAGCATTCTGAACCTCCATCTTCAAAATTGCTGGTCCTTCATTATTATTTTGAACATCATACTGTTCGTCTCTGTTGTCGTCATACAGGTTTTTCACGTAATCTGAGGGATGATCAGCCCTCACATTAAGGTTGCCTCATGATGTTGCAATGGCTGTCTCATCAGTTGCGGGCTTAATCACCCCGGAGGAGGGACATGACAAATTCATATATGGGGATGTATATATTTATTGATGCAGATAATAATACTTTGATATTGTTAATCATGTTTTGTGTTTTATAATATATTGCAGGAGATGGCACTCTTGACTGCGGTTGTCGGGCATATGCCTGAGCCCCAGCTCTAGTCATTGTCAGTGCCAAGTCCTCTCACACATTCATTCATATTTACCCTTTATTTCCCTGGTTGTATTCTGCCTTGCCTAGTTCGGCGATATCATATCTGCCTGTGGTACCGGATGTAACCAGAGTATTTGTCTCGGGGACAAGGTAGCAGTTGGTGTACATCCCACAATAGGTCTAACTGTCGGACCGTGTTCATCTGCACTGATATATTCTGTGCCTCAGTGCAACATATACTGTTCCCGGGTTGGGTAGCTCATGTTCACGATTAGGGTTGTGCTTCCATTGATAATGTAGAGATGCCCCTGTCACCATGTTCCGGTGTCTGGTTGCATGTGGCGTATGACTCCCCACAAGTGTTTAATGTTGGGTAGCATTTACATTTGCTTTTGTATGTTAACGGTAGACATTGACATTTCTTGATTTATGAAGTTCATTTATTAAAAGTTCCAATTTATTATTCTCAGAGTGTTGTTATTTTTGTTTACGTTCAACTATTGACCCTGCTGCAGATCAGCCTGGCAGTCTGGTGTCTGGGGTACACAACTGTATAACCCCCCCCACCCTCCTAAGAACCCCTGGCATTTTCTGTCATTATCTAAATCTCGTCTTGTTAACTGAGGGGAATATAGATGGTGCTAATTCCTTCTGTCTTCTTATTGCTCTTTTCTTCTTCGGCCCACTGGCAGTCAGTCTTGCGCTCTTTCTTTGAGCACACCAGTATAGGAGTTCCCACTCTGTTGCATGTATATTTCAGCTTGAAGGATTTATCTAGTTATTTTACTTCATGGTATGTGAATTCTGCAGTATGTACCTGACGAGATGCAGCGAAATATGCCAGGCAATATATCGTGCAATCAATTGTTTGTGTCTTCGATATTCAAATACACATAAAATGTCATCATCTTGCTGTTATTCCGTTCTTTTATTCTCATCTTATTCCTTTCAAACTCGTGTCCATGTATTAAAAACCATATAGCTGCCTAGTGATTCTATCAAGAAAATGAAATTTACTTCATCATGAGGTATCGCATAGAGTGACACATTAGACAACCATCTTCTGTCTCTCATATGCGATATTTGCACAGTCATGCTTCTTCATTAACCTCTTCTATAAATTTCTAGTATTTCATTCACTGTGGAACTTCTCCACACATATAAACATAGCGAATCCCCAGCTCAGACACAGATTGTGGTCTTATCAGCTCATCTTAGCACGACACTAGTTCTCTTTACCACTCCCATGTTTCTAACGTACTATGTTTATTTTTTGGCGTTCGCTCGCTTTGAACTAAAGCATAGTCCATACACACCCTACTATTTCCTGTGCACTGGACTGATTTTTGCGTGTGAATTATCTTTCCTTATTAACAGTGTCTCTCAGCATCAGGCGAACCCACTTCGACTTCTGAAAAATGTTTAATTTACATAACATCAACATGTAAGTCCACCTGAAAAGGTGTAGGGGTTGAATCCGCTACCTCAGCATCAGCAAACCGGAAGGTTTGGAGGCATTGCTCTTATCCATTCAGTCGTTCTGACCACCAGCGTACAATGTAATAGTATTCTTGCTTACATATACATACGAAGTCTTGGGAAGATAATGTGGTGGTTTCCCCTTGTCTTCCACATCCACATGGTGGTCTTTTGCCTCTGCCTTTGATAGCCATTTCTGACTGTAAGGACAAGTGAGTGCCTTGCTCTGCTCAGCTGCAGAGTTGTCCACTTATTCCGGTGCCAAATAGCAGCAATTAAAATGGGAAATAAAGAGGGTAATTACGAACAGATAAAGGTAGGAGTACGACAGGGGTGTGTCTTGTCACCTGATCTCTTCTCTCTATATAGCGAAGTAATAATGAGATAGATCAAAGAGATGCCAGGAATACTAGTTGGAGGTTATAATATAAATAATATACGCTATGCAGATGACACAGTATTGGTGGCGGATAAATCAACAGACCTTCAACAATTGTTGGATACTGTAGTAACAGAGAGTGCAAGGAAAGGACTCTCCTTGAATATCAAGAAAACAGTAACAATGGTGATATCAAAGAAAATGATGACACCAAAATGTGACATAGAAATAGAATGAAAAATTCTTAATCAAGTGGATAATTTTAGATGCCTAGGCGCATTTATAACATCCGATGAAAGATGTGCAACAGAGATTAAGAGCAGAATAGGGCAAACAAAAGCCGCATTTCGGAAAATGAAGAGTATCTTATACAGTAAGTCAGTATCACTGAATGTAAGAAAGAGAGTGCTGAAATGCTATGTAGAACCAGTTTTGCTGTATGGCAGTGAATCTTGGAATGTAAATGAACAAATTAAGAAGAAATTAGAAACAACAGAGGTATGGTTCCTGAGACGAATGTTGCGAATTCCTTGGACTGCCAGAGTAACTAACAACTATTGCCTGAAACAGGCTAATGCAGCTAGAACATTATATACAACACTTAACCGACGACCCGGCCCGGCGTCGCCTAGATCCTGGCTGGAAGCGCCTCATTCAATTCATATCAGCAGTCATTATCCATTCAAATACATTTCTCTAAGCGCACAGAGTGCGAGTTCGGCCCGTGCTCCCGTTCCCGTTCCTCGTCTGTTTCTGATGCTCCCGTTTACGTTCCCGTCAATCGTCTGTTTCTGAAGCTCGTAATGCCTTTTTCTTTCGTGTAAAAATTAAAAATTGATTTTAAATTAACTAACTATCACAGTGACCACTTCCTCGTTGGAGCAAAATTTAAAATAAAACTTAAGAGAGCTTTCTATACTAAATTACAAAGATTACACCCAACATATAACAGAGAAAAACTACAAGAAATTACAGTCAAAGAGAAATTTACAGATGAAATAAAATGTAAACTTGAAACTCTGCAAAACCCTTTGGAGGAAAGCGTTGACCAAACTTGGTTGAACATCAAGAATACAATTCAATCTACCGCAGAAGAATGTCTCGGTGTGTTAACCACGCATAGAAAGAACAGATGGTTCAATCAAAAATGTGAAGAAGCAGTCATTAGAAAAAAGAATGCCAGACATTTATGGTTAAATGACATCAACAACATCCAAAAGGAAGAGCATTATAGAAATGAATGTAAAGAGGCTACGAAAATAGTCCGACAGCAGAAGCGAGAATATATGAGTAATATAATCAAAGATATGGAAACTAATCACCAGAAAAATGAATCCAGAAAGTTTTTTAAAGAACTGAAGTCAATGAAACGAGGGCACAAACAAAACATATATGGTTTAAAAGACAAAAATGGGAATATGATAAATGGGAATGAGGAAATGTGCAACACATGGAAAGAATATTTTGTTGAATTACTAAATTGTGAAGTTCCAAGAAACACTTTCCCACAGGAAGAGGTTCTAACATGTGAACCACAAATTGAAGAACCTACATTTGAAGAAATCCTATATGTAATCAGACGACTTAAAAACAATAAGGCAACTGGGACTGATAGAATTGCTGCTGAATGTATAAAGGCAGGTGGCCATGCATTACATCTAAAGCTATGCGAACTAATAATAAAAATCTGGAGGACAGAAGAATTACCCCATGACTGGAAAGAGTCATTATTGATACCTATCTTTAAGAAAGGAGACAAGTTCCAATGTGAAAATTATAGAGGAATATCACTACTGTCCACAAGCTATAAGATACTATCCGCAGTATTACTAAATAGACTAAAACCATATTCAGAAGACATATTAGGTGACTACCAGGCGGGTTTTAGACAAAACAGATCAACAATAGATCAGGTATTTATCTTACGACAAATAGCCGAGAAAAATTGGGAATATAAGAGAGATCTCCATAACATTTTTGTGGATTTTAAAAAGGCTTATGATAGTGTCCATAGGAATAGTCTATGGAATGCTATGCTGGAATTTGGAATACCAAGGAAGTTAATCAACATGACCAGACTATGCATGGATGATACTTATAATATAGTAACATATAAAGGCAGGAAATCAGACCCCTTCCAGATAACATCTGGCTTGAAACAGGGTGATGCACTATCGCCGCTCTCTTCAATCTGGCTCTAGAGAAAGTTGTAAGGAAGGTAAAGGAGGAATGTGATATTGGAGGAACATCCAAGCTGCTTGGTTATGCAGATGATATAGATATTATTGGGCAAAGTGAACAAAAGACATTGGAAATATTGACTCACTTAAAGGAAAAAGCCAAACAGATGGGGCTGGTTAACAACCAAGATAATACAGAATATATGGTAATTTCAAGAGACGGAATGACTAAAAGTTCTGGCCACCTACAAATAGATAATATGACCATTAAAAGAACAGAAACATACAAATACCTGGGTACAATCTTCAACTGCTCCAACCTCATAAGGGAAGAAATACAAACTAGAATCAACTCTGGAAATAAGATATACTATGCACTACAACATCTACTAAAATCAAATGCACTATCTCGTAACATGAAGGCTAATAGACTACAATGGCTGGGGCATATAGAAAGAATAGAGGATAATAGGGAAACAAAACTCGCTTACACTCAGGAAATAAATGACAGTAGACCCCGAGGTAGACCAAGAAGACGGTGGAGAGATAATACATATACAGACCTACAAGCACTTGGAATCAACGTCTGGCAAGAGAAGGTCCACCAGAAAGACGAATGGAGACGGATTGTATCTGCAGCAAAGAACCTCAATGTCTCGGAACGCTGAAGAAGAAGAAGAAGAAGAACTATTTCAGTTGGATCTGCGGGAGTGAGAACAACTTCCGTACAAAATTTCATCTCGGATAGACCTTCGGGAACATATATAGGACACACACACAAAGAAACATTCTCATATATATATTCATGAGTAGATATAGTAGAACAAAATAAAGTAGATTGTTCCCTTTCCCTCTACAAATCCACACTGTTCACAACTAATTTCAGGTTTAATTAGAGAGTGAGTTCCCTTGGAGCAAGATGACGTGACATTTCTTCGTCTGTATCTGAAGCTTGTAATACCTTTTTCTTTCGTGCTTGAGGAAAAAATTTTGATTTTAAACTAACTATTTCAGTTGGATCCTCGGGAGTGAGAACAACATTTGTAGAAAATGTCGTCTCATCCGGATAAACAGTTCGGGAACTCATAAAGGACACACAAACAAATATTTTCTTTTAGATAGACAGACAGACAGACAGACAGACAGACAGACAGACAGACAGACAGACAGACAGACAGACAGACAGACAGACAGACAGACAGACAGACAGACAGACAGACAGACAGACAGACAGACAGACAGACAGACAGACAGACAGACAGACAGACAGACAGACAGACAGACAGACAGACAGACAGACAGACAGACAGACAGACAGACAGACAGACAGACAGACAGACAGACAGACAGACAGACAGACAGACAGACAGACAGACAGACAGACAGACAGACAGACAGACAGACAGACAGACAGACAGACAGACAGACAGACAGACAGACAGACAGACAGACAGACAGACAGACAGACAGACAGACAGATAGATAGATAGATAGATAGATAGATAGATAGATAGATAGATAGATAGATAGATAGATAGATAGATAGATAGATAGATAGATAGATAGATAGATAGATAGATAGATAGATAGATAGATCGAACGAACGAACGAACGAACGAACAAACTTTATTTTCAAAGGGTTAAGAATTGGGCATGCAGGCCCGTCTAACATTCTGCCCTTCTATCACTCTCTTTCATACATTATTTCATTAACACATCATTCAAGGCTAACAGAGAACAACAACAATATAAAGGATATGCATTATAAAGGCATGGGCAAAATGCGAACATCAAAACTACACGACACAGTAATATTAGATAATGGCCTGACACTTGTTGTTAGCCATGTGGAATATACTGGCCTACCAAAAGAGGACTGGCTGTTATACTAGGGTTTTGTTATTATTATTATTATTATCTCTAGATAGATAGATAGATATATAGATAGATAGATAGATAGATAGATAGATAGATAGATAGATAGATAGATAGATAGATAGATAGATAGATAGATAGATAGATAGATGGATGGATGGATGGATGGATGGATGGATGGATGGATAGATGGACACTGACTGACAGACAGACAAACAGACAGACACACAGGCAGGCAGGCAGGCAGGCAGGCAGATAGATAGATAGATAGATAGATAGATAGATAGATAGATAGATAGATAGATAGATGGATGGATGGATGGATGGATGGATGGATGGATGGATAGATGGATAGATAGATAGATAGATAGATAGATAGATAGATAAATAGATAGATAGATAGATAGATAGATAGATAGATAGATAGATAGATAGATAGATAGATAGATAGATAGATAGATAGATAGATAGATAGATAGATAGATAGATAGATAGATAGATAGATAGATAGATAGATAGATAGATAGATAGATAGATAGATAGATAGATAGAAATGAAAGAGTCAAACATTTTTCTTCGGTCATGTGATAAGAAGAGAGGCAGTGGAGAACATCGTGACAGCTGGTAAGATCGAGGGGAAGAGAGGCTGAGGCAGACCGATATAAATGATGCTGGATGGATTGAGGCTGTGGCATTGAGGAATATCAGCAGCAGAGTTGATCCAGAAAACCAAAGACCGAGATCTGTGGTGAGCTGTGAACGCCTTCGCCAGCTGGCGGGGCACTTGATGATGATGATATATATATATATATATATATATATATATATATATATATATATATATATATATATGCATATATATGTGTGTGTGTGTGTGTGTGTGTGTGTGTGTGTGTGAGCAAAAGACATCTCACACGTATACGAGGTTACATTCTGTAATACGGGACCAAACACACAAAGAGGCAAATGTAAATAAACGAACAAAGAACCCATACATACTTCATTATCATGCGCATACGCATGTTGTCACTAACTACACTTTAAAAGACATCCGAGAAAAGGCAAGTCTTGGTTGGTTACTGTCGTAATAATTTAGATTAACTTAAATGGATTGACTTAAATAGATTAACTTAACTCATGACTTTTTGTCATCAAATCTCAACTGTAGCATTGGAAGTATTGATGATATCTGTGGTCTATCTGATAGAATCTATTGTCGTTGTCACAACACTGAATATCAAGTATATATGTCAGAGTGGGTACATCAACATTGACATACATTACCAGTTTATTTATTCTTTGTTTTAAGTAAATAATGCAATGTATAATGTATTACATAAACTTTGTCCTCCAGTCAGTCTTAAGCGCTGAACTAAATTACATACAGTTCAATTCATAATATCAGACATCGGTTAAATATTGAACAACATAAACTTCAGCGAGGTAGGGCACTCCACAGAGGTAAAATCCAAATTGTTTTTATCTCTCCAGCAGGCACTCACAGCCACTAGGATCACACGGCAGTCTGCAATTAATAACTTATGGTTGTCGTCACTTAGTGTTCTGTTTAGAAGATGATCAGTTATATTGTCTGTCTGTAACTTCGGGTTCGGTGTTTTAACCTACCTCCTTTCCTGCCAGTTATCAACATACTACTGTTACAGTTCTTGTTGACATGGGCATTGTTTACGATTGGCATTTTGCACTAGTGTAAAACAAAATATGATCATCATCCAGAGCCTTGCCGGCATGCCTAGTCCAGAGCCTTGTGGGCATGCCTAGTCCAGAGCCTTGTGGGCATGCCTAGGCGACCGTGCTTTGCCCCATTTTGCGATCTCCGACGGAATGGATCAATTCATGTGTTGGCTCCCTTGTGTGCCAAGACAGAAGACTGCCAAGAATTTTCTCTCGCTGTCATCCTGTATCTCTCTTTCCACACATATTTCACAAAATATTCAAGTTTTGGTCTTCTTATAGTATGCCCTGACAATGAAAACTGTGAGTATACAGCTATCAAACCTATGTAGAAGCTTATACAACAACAGTGAATGCATAGTGAGGGCAACTAGAGGACATTCAGAACCTTTCTCCATAAGATCTGGAGTACGACAAGGTTGTGTCCTATCCCCTATCTTGTTCATAACATATATAGACAACATATGTAAAGAAACCAGCCAAACAGAGACCGCAAGAATACCGACAGGAATAATGACAGGAACACAGAAGAAGAACCATCTGCATATCTAACCATTAGAGAACTCATGTTTGCTGACGACCAAGCACTAACAGCAAAATCAGAAGCTTAATTACAAGACCACATGAATAGTTTAAATGAAATGTGTAGGGAACATAACATGAAAATTAGCACAAGCAAAACAGAGGTAATGACTATAACTAAAGAAGAAAAAACAACAATTAACCTAAACGAACATCCCTTGAAACAAGTAAAGAGTTTCAAGTACCTAAGAAGTATAACATCATCAAATGGCCGATCAGAAAACAAGATCGAAAATAGATGAAATAAGGCAAACCAACTCATTGGAAAATTGGCACCAATACTAAAAAACAAACATGTATCAATAACTACTAAGAAAGCACTTTAGAAATGAGATTCCTGAGAAAAATACTCAACGTATCAAGAAGAGATAAGATCAGAAATGAAGAAATCAGGACTAAATTTAGGGTTATAGCAGCACTAGATTTTATTAGAAAGCAGCAAGTCAAATGGTTTGGCCATGCAAGTAGGCTACCATTCAACTGCATACCACAGCAAGCAATGATGTACAGACCAGATGGAAACAGAGGAAGAGGCCGACCACGTAAACGTTGGGCGGAGGGAATAGCAGAATCCATCGGGATATCAAATCAAATCAAATCAAATCAACTTTATTAGGGTCACAAATTGGGCGCGCAGGCCCGTCTTACATTCGGCCCTTCCAATCACTCGTCTTTCATTCATCAAGAGCATTATACATTTACATAGGAAGAAAAATAAACATTGTGAAATTAATGTTGTAAACATAAACAAGGCAAATTACTATGTTATGAGGCCCATCTCCCACCTACCCATACATCACCCCACCCACACACACACCCCACCTACCCACACACACGCACACCAAGGGACACATACATACCCCACCAACCGACCCATCCCCCTTCCGCACATCCCCCACCCACACACTCTCCCCTCACATGTTCCCCCAACCAAAACACACTCGCCACCCACAAACATTCCCCCACCATCCCACACATCCCACATATACATCCTAACCCACACATCCTATCCCCATCCACACCTCAAACCACCAGTCCCCCAGCCACATCTCCATTGACCACATATTCACCACCCACGCACACAATCCCCCACCAACCCACACATCGCACATCCACTCACACATCCCCAAACCATACACACACATCCCCACCAACTGACATCTCCCTACCCCCCCCCCCCCACACACACATCTCCCTAACCACCCATACATCCCCAATCCACTCACACACACACCCCACCACCCACACATACATCCTCCACCCACCCATACATGCCTTAACCCTATCCCCCAACACACAATCCCCCACCCGCACATCACATACATCCCCTACCACGCAATATTCCCAACCCACGCACCGCACACACACACACATATCCCTTACAACACATCCCACACCCACATACCACCACACCTCCCCACCTACACATCACATACATATCCCCCACCCACATACTGCACAATATTCCCACCCACACCCACACAGATACCCTTACCCATCCACCCCACATACCCCCACCCACACACCACAAAAATCCCCCATCCACACACACATACCTCACCCACACAATATCCCTAACCAACACACCACACACCTCTCCCCACCCACACACGCATTCCCTACCCGTCCACCAACACACACTCACTCACGCACACATCCTCCACTAAGCACCCACACACCCCCACCCACCCCCAACCAAACATCTCTCGATCATAATACCCCTACCCACACACATCATCCACCCACTCACGCATCCCACGCCGACACATACACATCCCTCAACCACCTAAACATCTCTAATGCACTCACACACCCCCACCCACACATTCCCCATCCACGCACACATCTCCCACCCACACACCCCCACATACTTCCCCCACCCCACCCATACACACATTCCCCGCACCCATCACACACATCCCCCACATCACACACTATCCCCCACCCACACACATATCCTCACCCACACCACCACCCACACACCATGCACACATCCCCCACCAACACACCGCACACATATCTCAAACCCACACACCATACACTTCTCCCCACCAGCCCTTGCATCCCCAATCCACCCAACACAATCCCCTACCCACACCACCCCGCCACCCATACATACTTCCTCAAACCACCCACACAGACAGACAGACAGACAGACAGACAGACAGACATACAGACAGACAGACAGACAGACAGACAGATAGATAGATAGATAGATAGATAGATAGATAGATAGATAGATAGATAGATAGATAGATAGATAGATAGATAGATAGATAGATAGATAGATAGATAGATAGATAGATAGATAGATAGATAGATCGAACGAACGAACGAACGAACGAACAAACTTTATTTTCAAAGGGTTAAGAATTGGGCATGCAGGCCCGTCTAACATTCTGCCCTTCTATCACTCTCTTTCATACATTATTTCATTAACACATCATTCAAGGCTAACAGAGAACAACAACAATATAAAGGATATGCATTATAAAGGCATGGGCAAAATGCGAACATCAAAACTACACGACACAGTAATATTAGATAATGGCCTGACACTTGTTGTTAGCCATGTGGAATATACTGGCCTACCAAAAGAGGACTGGCTGTTATACTAGGGTTTTGTTATTATTATTATTATTATCTCTAGATAGATAGATAGATATATAGATAGATAGATAGATAGATAGATAGATAGATAGATAGATAGATAGATAGATAGATAGATAGATAGATAGATGGATGGATGGATGGATGGATGGATGGATGGATGGATAGATGGACACTGACTGACAGACAGACAAACAGACAGACACACAGGCAGGCAGGCAGGCAGGCAGGCAGATAGATAGATAGATAGATAGATAGATAGATAGATAGATAGATAGATAGATAGATGGATGGATGGATGGATGGATGGATGGATGGATAGATGGATAGATAGATAGATAGATAGATAGATAGATAAATAGATAGATAGATAGATAGATAGATAGATAGATAGATAGATAGATAGATAGATAGATAGATAGATAGATAGATAGATAGATAGATAGATAGATAGATAGATAGATAGATAGATAGATAGATAGATAGATAGATAGATAGATAGATAGATAGATAGATAGAAATGAAAGAGTCAAACATTTTTCTTCGGTCATGTGATAAGAAGAGAGGCAGTGGAGAACATCGTGACAGCTGGTAAGATCGAGGGGAAGAGAGGCTGAGGCAGACCGATATAAATGATGCTGGATGGATTGAGGCTGTGGCATTGAGGAATATCAGCAGCAGAGTTGATCCAGAAAACCAAAGACCGAGATCTGTGGTGAGCTGTGAACGCCTTCGCCAGCTGGCGGGGCACTTGATGATGATGATATATATATATATATATATATATATATATATATATATATATATATATATATATATATATATATATATATATATATGCATATATATGTGTGTGTGTGTGTGTGTGTGTGTGTGTGTGTGTGTGAGCAAAAGACATCTCACACGTATACGAGGTTACATTCTGTAATACGGGACCAAACACACAAAGAGGCAAATGTAAATAAACGAACAAAGAACCCATACATACTTCATTATCATGCGCATACGCATGTTGTCACTAACTACACTTTAAAAGACATCCGAGAAAAGGCAAGTCTTGGTTGGTTACTGTCGTAATAATTTAGATTAACTTAAATGGATTGACTTAAATAGATTAACTTAACTCATGACTTTTTGTCATCAAATCTCAACTGTAGCATTGGAAGTATTGATGATATCTGTGGTCTATCTGATAGAATCTATTGTCGTTGTCACAACACTGAATATCAAGTATATATGTCAGAGTGGGTACATCAACATTGACATACATTACCAGTTTATTTATTCTTTGTTTTAAGTAAATAATGCAATGTATAATGTATTACATAAACTTTGTCCTCCAGTCAGTCTTAAGCGCTAAACTAAATTACATACAGTTCAATTCATAATATCAGACATCGGTTAAATATTGAACAACATAAACTTCAGCGAGGTAGGGCACTCCACAGAGGTAAAATCCAAATTGTTTTTATCTCTCCAGCAGGCACTCACAGCCACTAGGATCACACGGCAGTCTGCAATTAATAACTTATGGTTGTCGTCACTTAGTGTTCTGTTTAGAAGATGATCAGTTATATTGTCTGTCTGTAACTTCGGGTTCGGTGTTTTAACCTACCTCCTTTCCTGCCAGTTATCAACATACTACTGTTACAGTTCTTGTTGACATGGGCATTGTTTACGATTGGCATTTTGCACTAGTGTAAAACAAAATATGATCATCATCCAGAGCCTTGCCGGCATGCCTAGTCCAGAGCCTTGTGGGCATGCCTAGTCCAGAGCCTTGTGGGCATGCCTAGGCGACCGTGCTTTGCCCCATTTTGCGATCTCCGACGGAATGGATCAATTCATGTGTTGGCTCCCTTGTGTGCCAAGACAGAAGACTGCCAAGAATTTTCTCTCGCTGTCATCCTGTATCTCTCTTTCCACACATATTTCACAAAATATTCAAGTTTTGGTCTTCTTATAGTATGCCCTGACAATGAAAACTGTGAGTATACAGCTATCAAACCTATGTAGAAGCTTATACAACAACAGTGAATGCATAGTGAGGGCAACTAGAGGACATTCAGAACCTTTCTCCATAAGATCTGGAGTACGACAAGGTTGTGTCCTATCCCCTATCTTGTTCATAACATATATAGACAACATATGTAAAGAAACCAGCCAAACAGAGACCGCAAGAATACCGACAGGAATAATGACAGGAACACAGAAGAAGAACCATCTGCATATCTAACCATTAGAGAACTCATGTTTGCTGACGACCAAGCACTAACAGCAAAATCAGAAGCTTAATTACAAGACCACATGAATAGTTTAAATGAAATGTGTAGGGAACATAACATGAAAATTAGCACAAGCAAAACAGAGGTAATGACTATAACTAAAGAAGAAAAAACAACAATTAACCTAAACGAACATCCCTTGAAACAAGTAAAGAGTTTCAAGTACCTAAGAAGTATAACATCATCAAATGGCCGATCAGAAAACAAGATCGAAAATAGATGAAATAAGGCAAACCAACTCATTGGAAAATTGGCACCAATACTAAAAAACAAACATGTATCAATAACTACTAAGAAAGCACTTTAGAAATGAGATTCCTGAGAAAAATACTCAACGTATCAAGAAGAGATAAGATCAGAAATGAAGAAATCAGGACTAAATTTAGGGTTATAGCAGCACTAGATTTTATTAGAAAGCAGCAAGTCAAATGGTTTGGCCATGCAAGTAGGCTACCATTCAACTGCATACCACAGCAAGCAATGATGTACAGACCAGATGGAAACAGAGGAAGAGGCCGACCACGTAAACGTTGGGCGGAGGGAATAGCAGAATCCATCGGGATATCAAATCAAATCAAATCAAATCAACTTTATTAGGGTCACAAATTGGGCGCGCAGGCCCGTCTTACATTCGGCCCTTCCAATCACTCGTCTTTCATTCATCAAGAGCATTATACATTTACATAGGAAGAAAAATAAACATTGTGAAATTAATGTTGTAAACATAAACAAGGCAAATTACTATGTTATGAGGCCCATCTCCCACCTACCCATACATCACCCCACCCACACACACACCCCACCTACCCACACACACGCACACCAAGGGACACATACATACCCCACCAACCGACCCATCCCCCTTCCGCACATCCCCCACCCACACACTCTCCCCTCACATGTTCCCCCAACCAAAACACACTCGCCACCCACAAACATTCCCCCACCATCCCACACATCCCACATATACATCCTAACCCACACATCCTATCCCCATCCACACCTCAAACCACCAATCCCCCAGCCACATCTCCATTGACCACATATTCACCACCCACGCACACAATCCCCCACCAACCCACACATCGCACATCCACTCACACATCCCCAAACCATACACACACATCCCCACCAACTGACATCTCCCTACCCCCCCCCCCACACACACATCTCCCTAACCACCCATACATCCCCAATCCACTCACACACACACCCCACCACCCACACATACATCCTCCACCCACCCATACATGCCTTAACCCTATCCCCCAACACACAATCCCCCACCCGCACATCACATACATCCCCTACCACGCAATATTCCCAACCCACGCACCGCACACACACACACATATCCCTTACAACACATCCCACACCCACATACCACCACACCTCCCCACCTACACATCACATACATATCCCCCACCCACATACTGCACAATATTCCCACCCACACCCACACAGATACCCTTACCCATCCACCCCACATACCCCCACCCACACACCACAAAAATCCCCCATCCACACACACATACCTCACCCACACAATATCCCTAACCAACACACCACACACCTCTCCCCACCCACACACGCATTCCCTACCCGTCCACCAACACACACTCACTCACGCACACATCCTCCACTAAGCACCCACACACCCCCACCCACCCCCAACCAAACATCTCTCGATCATAATACCCCTACCCACACACATCATCCACCCACTCACGCATCCCACGCCGACACATACACATCCCTCAACCACCTAAACATCTCTAATGCACTCACACACCCCCACCCACACATTCCCCATCCACGCACACATCTCCCACCCACACACCCCCACATACTTCCCCCACCCCACCCATACACACATTCCCCGCACCCATCACACACATCCCCCACACCACACACTATCCCCCACCCACACACATATCCTCACCCACACCACCACCCACACACCATGCACACATCCCCCACCAACACACCGCACACATATCTCAAACCCACACACCATACACTTCTCCCCACCAGCCCTTGCATCCCCAATCCACCCAACACAATCCCCTACCCACACCACCCCGCCACCCATACATACTTCCTCAAACCACCCACACATCACCACCCACATAAACATACACACCCCACACCCGTCCCATACACATATCCTCCACCCATACACACATCTCCCATACCCATTCCCACACCCCTACTTTCACCCCCACACATCCATCCACACATCCCACCAACACCCACAAATATCACTACCCACAAAAACCCACACACCCCAACCCATCCAAACGCATACCCCCACCCACACATCCCCCACCCACACATATCCCCACACTCACACACATCCTCCACACACATTCACACCTCCTCACATCTAGACACATACAAAATGTCTCACGTTAGCATTGAATCTAGTATGAACAAACTCCCACACTTTACTCACATACATACACTGACAATTGTCATGAGCAGTCTCATAAAAATGTTAAACATGGAGAAAATTGTGTACATAAAAAGTATGTGACGTAAACATAGTGATGCTTCCACACACAGAGATACACACAGAGAAGGCACACACACACACACACACACACACACACACACACACACACACACACACATATTCACTCTCACTCATTCTGTCTCTCGTTCACACTCACTGACTCTCTCACTCAAACTACAGTACTGTCGATACATGAAGCCCATAATCGAGCACTCTCACGATGTTTATACTTCACCTCGACACCGCAAGGTACAAGAGGAACATGATGAGATGAGATGAGAATGAAAACTGTCCATGTCTTATGTTTGTGATAAGTTGTCCATTTTGCTAATTGTGGGATGTGGATGTTATATATGAGAATTATTTTGTTAAAAGTCTAGGGGATCCCTTGGGATATTAGGTTTGATTCTCTTTTCACTTCTCGAATGCAAGGTGATCAGGTTAATTTACCACAAATACAAGGAGGAAAACGCTTCAATCCTTGAAGCAATGTTATCTGTGTGTAGGTTTCCCCTCCCACTCCATCACCTTCTAAAGTTTATATAGTGCTAGAGGACATGGATTGTTTAAAACATATAAACAACCACTGTTGGACAAACATCAACATTTTTGGGCAAACAGTTCAGGAATTAAATCAAGGTCTGCAGTAACATATAGATAATTGTAATGACCTCACTGAATTTCCAGAACAGGCATGGGAATGATTTTCAATATAAAAAACACATTAACCCCATTGTCCCAAGAAAAACAATGTTATTACAAATAACACAACAACCACTAATTGGTTCTGCTCCCTTAGTCCCGCTTTACTTATACAAAGCAAGCAATGGTCTAAGTTCAGAAACCAAACATGTAAACAATTGTTTCTCACACTGTCAGGGTCTTACACTGGGCTCGCTACCTAACACATGTGGGACAGTACAAGTACAACGTGATTTGACTCAAGACTCAACGACACAACGTTCAACGGATTTAATTACAGATCATATACAATACGATGATCACAGCAAATATATATTGGATACTTCTAAACACTTACATCTACCATACAGCACACAGTCTCACTCTCAAGATGTCCAGGCATTCGACATTCGGGCACATAAACCTTTCTCGCAACATGCGTCCTGTTTCGTCTACGTCCCAGAGCTGTCTCCCTATGGTTTGGAACTCGCCTCCTCACCGGAGGTGGCTTCACGAGACATGCGTGCGTCCTTGGTGTGACCGCTGGCCGTCTCGCCAGCCGGCAACTTCGCAGGCAGGTGACCACTGTTCGCCTGGCGGCGTAACGAAGTTCCTTCATTCCTCCTAGGGACTGAGTCACCTGGCGGCGTAACGATGTCACGGCATCACTGCCGTATCGTAGACTCTGACACGCTCCCCCGGCAAATCCATGAAAGATGTCATCTTTCATGTCTAATATAGGTACATACTGGGTTAATACTTTAACCCTTGTCAGAGTCAACCCTTATGTTGCTTATATCAATTGATATCATAATACATAGAAAATACACATCTGCCATAGAAACATATAATCAATAGAAGTTATATTGAACGACATGTGGTGTTCAACTTTTAACACCTGTCAGGTTTCATCTTCTCGATGGCTGGTTACATAAATTGCCTTAACGACCCAGTCAGATCAGTAGTATCCAGCTTCACGCATCTACCTCGCAGCATTTTGAAAAAAAATAATAATATGGTTCTTGAAACAAAAACCATCTCGCTAGACCGAAATGTGGCTTTTCCCTAAGTCACATAAAACACTCAAACCCTTGACCTCATTGGGCAAGGACTCTTGTGTTGGTCTGCAATGTCTGCAACCCTTTGCCATGCACAGTAAATGCCTACCTGATGAGTTCAAAATCTGGCAAACACATGGCTATTTTTATATAACACATTACATTATACATTTCACATTATGGCCCTTTGTGTAAGGATGTAATAGCAACTAAAAGAAAGGGGAATAATTTCAAACATTTATAAATATAATAATTTACAATAATTATTTTATTTCTTAGTGTCATTGCTTGACGTTGCTTCATATTAACGAGAAAAAGTCGGTAATATGAATACATTAATCAAGATATGATTCTAAGATTACACTAGCTAAATAAATAAACACACAATTCGTGTATTTCATTTTATAGATTCTTAAAGATTTTAGAATCGTCATAGATATTTGAACTTTTATTTGTCGTCTGCTAATTTTACTCTAAATTCCTACTTAATCCGGAAGTACACACGAACATTAAATCAGATGATGAAGAAGCTTGTAGACCACTTGTTCCGGTTTGATGTAGTTACGGAAAGTACTTGTCTCATAGTTCATGTGTCGGATGTTTCACAAAACCTTCTGGATTACGATCGGTTGTTCATGTGTTTCACTACCGAACATTATGGATTTCGGTTAACTGCAATGGAGTAGCTGTCACTGTTTAGTTTACACATTCGCACACGTCCTTAAAATATCCCTGGAATAATTCACACACAGCTGTCACTGTCAAATTGGATAGTTCGCTCAAGGTAAGTTCTTGCGCGAATGTGACACTGTTGTTGTTACAGAATATGTACAATTAAATTTCGCTTTCTACCACACATTCCACAATTATACATGACAATCACTACATGCATTAGTAAAATAAGAAACATTATTTATAATGGGGGTAACCCCTATCACAATGTAGACATTACACAGCTTTTGTGAATGAACGACTTATTCACTGATAGATGGCTGTGTTGATCTGAGTATTTTACACTGCACTCAGACTTTATTGCTCAATGGGTCGGTCGGACAACGGGACAACAAGTCCGCGATCGTATTGGTTCGGCCTGGAATATGGCGAACCTCGAAGCTGTAGTCTTGGAGTTTCAAAGACCAACGGGCTATCATATGGTTTGATGGTACCCCAGAATTTATGAAACGCAAAGGACTACTGTCAGATTCCACGATAAAATGGCGTCCTAGAAGAAATCTAGACAATTTTGTAATACCCACCACTAAAGCTAGGGCTTCCAACTGAGGCATTGACCAGGATCGTTCTCTGGGCTTCAGTTTTCTGGATACAAAACACACGGGATGAAGGATGTTGTTGTGTTCTTGCATCAAGACTGCTCCAATCGCGACGGAGCTCGCATCTGTTCTTAATCTGAAAGGTAAACGGATGTTTGGCAATATGAGGATGGGATTATGTGAGCTATCATCAGAAAAAACAAGCTAATACTTTAGAGAATGCTAATATTAGGCATTCATTGCTTACAATTTTGTCCGACTTATCTTTAGTTAGTAAGTTAGTAAAAGCCTCGGTTAGTTCGGAAAAATCCGGAATAAACTGCCGATAATAATTTATCAGTCCTAATAAACTTCTGACTTGTTTCTTTGTAGTCGGAAGTGAGAGTTTTAGAATCTTGGACACAATGTTATCGTCTGTCGTGACAAAGCCATTGGATATTTTGTATCCCAAAAAGGATATTTCAGGGTAGGCCATGTCTACTTTAGCAGGCTTTACAGTCAGTCCGTGCTGTCTGATACGTTCAAATGTCAGTTCTAATGTCTTTATGTGTTCTGTCATTGTCTCTGTGTGAACACAGATGTCGTCTATATAGCAGATTATGTTAGGAATGTCTACAAGAAGAACTCGTGTCATTCGAACGAAGGTGGCAGGGGCATTGACTAGCCCAAATGGAAGTTTGCACCATTCGTACAGTCCCCAAGGTGTGGCAAAAGCTGTCAGATGTCTGCTCTGTTCGTCTACTTCTATCTGATAATATCCTTTCGTCATATCTATCTTCGTGAAGAACCTAGCGTCTGTCAGTTCTGTCAAAAGATCGTCAGCGTTTGCCATTGGCTCCAAATCTAGAACAGTTATTTTATTTAGCTTTCGATAGTCAATGCACAGTCTTATGGTATTGTCCTTTTTGCGTACAATGACCATGGGAGATGAGAAGTCTGATTGGGATCGTCTTATGATGTTATTCTTTTCTAGGTTGATGATCTCCTGATGTAGCTGTTCTTTGTAATGTAATGGGATGGTGTATGGTCTGCATCGTATGGGTGTGTTTGATGTGAGTGTGATGTGATGCTGTACTACTTCTGTTTGTCCTGGGTTGTTGGAGAAGATTATGTTGTACTGTTGTATTAGGTGTTTTAAACTGTCTGTCTCTGCTTGAGTTAGCTTTGGATTGATCTTGATATCCTTCAAGCAGTCTGTCGTGTCTAATGTAGGTGTTGGAATTTCGTCACTAACATCGTCATCTTTGTGATCTATTATCACTGTACAAGCTGTCGTATCGTCTTGTTCGTTGTCTCTGTTATGGTATGGTCTTAGCATATTTATGTGAAATATTTTGTGTTTGTCTTTTATTAGGATCTCATAGTCTACAGGTGAAATCTGTCTTGTCACTTTAAAAGGTCCCTGCCAAGAATCAGTCAATAAGTGTCGGTCACTAGGTAACAGAAGAAGAACGTCCTGTCCAGGTGTCAAAGTTATTGTTCTGTTTCCTTTGTCAGCATACTGTCTATAAGTAGCACCAGATAATTTTAGTGCATTCTTAGCAATCGTACATGATTTGATGATTCTTTCACGCAATGATGTAACATATACGTATGATGATATGGGTTTAAGTACTGGAGTAGATTCAGTTAACATTTGGTGGTAAATAGTTAATGGGCCACGTGGTTTGGCACTATAAATAAGTTCAAAAGGAGAGAAACCGGTACTAGAATGTGGTACCTCGCGATAAGCAAAAAGAATAGCTGGTAGATATACATCCCAGTTATTAGGGTGTTCTTGCGTGACTTTTGCAAGCATGTGCTTCAGATCGCCGTTAAACTTTTCCACGATTCCACTTGAGTGAGGATGGTATGGTGAATTGAAACATTGCTTCACTCCCAACATTTTGGTGAAAGCTTGGGTAGATGCGGCAATAAACTGAGTACCCGTATCAGATTGGATAGTGTCTGGAAATCCTATCCGGGAAAAAATATGGAAGAATACTTCCATTATATCATTGGCAGTTATGTTCTTTAGCGGAATAGCTTCCGGCCAGCGACTACATTGATCAACGACAGTTAGAATGTACTTATTCCCTTTAGTTGTTGTATGATTGAGAGGGCCCACTATGTCAACAGATAGTTTTTCAAAATGTCGACTGGCTAAGTCAGTGATTTGCAACTTTGCCTGTGGGTGTTTACCTTTTTTTATGAGTTTCTGGCAGGTGTCACAACTTCTGCAATATTCTTTAATATCATTGCAAAATTTGGGCCAATGAAACTGTGTTAATAATCTAGATCTGGTCTTCACGTATGCCATATGCCCTGCAAGAGGTATATCGTGGGCAAGATGTAAAGCTTGCTTGCGATAACTAGTTGGCAAAACAGTTTGCTCTGTGGTGTTGTCACCTCTGGTATAATACCTGGTGAGGATATCATTTTTCACAGCAAAATGCCATTTTGCATTCTTGGTTCCCTTTGGCTTTTGACCGATCAGATTAAAATATTTTACCAATGAAGGGTCAGCCTTTTGAGCTGTTACAAAAGTTTCCTTCATGGAGTTAGTAGGTAGTGATACTGGGCTAAGTGACTGAATAGCCTCAGTTTGATTACTTTCATCTTGCACTCTAGCAGTAGATCTGGTTACTGCGTTCACACAATCAATGATGTCAGATGATGATGGAACAATGTTGTCAATGATATGATGAGAACTTAGTGCTACATTAGCTACCATACATTCAATAGGTGGTGTGACATTATCAATGATGACATTGGATGGTGATGTTACATTATCATCAATACATAGAGATGTTATGTCATGAGGTTTATCATTTACCTCTGGCAAATTTCCAATTATTACATCACACACTGGGTTTGTTAACGCAGCGACTTTTACTTTCCCAGTGAGGAAAGGTGTTTGAATATATGCCCAAGCTAATGGGTATCTCTCAATATTGCCTGAGAATGTTCTGCATGTTACGTGCCTGCCTGTATAGTCTGTAGGCATTATGAACGTTCTTTTAAGGCCAATAAGTGAACTTCCTGTATCGCGAAGAACTGTAGCAGACTTGCCGTTCACATATCCTTGATGGACTATTATGTTGCCTTTTGAATCTACTACCAAATTAGCTTCTTCATTGGCAATAGGGATGGCGTGACCACAAGTTAAAATACCATCTTCAAAGAAGGTGTTACAAACAGTACATAAATTGTTAATCATGTCAAAAGTCTGTGCTGAGTTCACAGGATGTTTCTCTGATAGTTCTTCTTCTGACTCTGAACTGTTAGACAAGGCGACATTTGCCTCATTGATCATTTGTCTACCTTTACAATCTTTGCGATGGTGTCCATGCGCTTTACAAAGATAACATTTACGTGCAGACCTGAAAAATCTACGCTCATGATCTCGTCTGTTTATCATATCTCGTAGATAAATATCATATTTTGGGTTTTTATCGCACATTTCATTCGGCTGATATGAAACTTTACAATGAATACAGTGCTTAAATTTCTCAGATGTAGGCCTATGAGGTTTCTGCCTACTATAGGGTTTTTCAAAATTAGCCGCAGCTACAAAATCAATGTCCGCAGATTCAGTCACAAAACAATGTTTGTTGGCGGTGTAATACGCCGTACCTCGTCTATCAATCTCATCTATACTAGTGCATTCATTCACCTGCAAAAATTTGGAAAATTTTGGTGGAATGGATGAAATGATTTTGTCTCTAATGATTAGATCTTCTAATTTATCATAATTTCTGTCAATTTTGGCTGCTGAAGTCCATTTGGTGAAAATATCTCGGACTAAGCAGAGGTAGTCAGAGAACGTTTGAGTCAGTTTTGGGCTCAACTTGCTGAACTGTTCTCTGTAACCTGCTTCATCTAACATGAAATGTGCCATTATCTTTGATTTAAGATAATGATAGTCTTTCCTGAGGTCTTTGGGAATAGTCTCAATGACTTTAAGAGGTTCCCCTGATAAACTCCTCATATACACAATATTCCATTCAGACAGTGGAACTTGGTAATGTTCCATTAAAGTTTCAAAATTTTGGGTAAAGGCTGCAATGCAGTCACCCGAGGTATAATTACGTACAATACCCTGGTATTTCTTATACTGGTTTTCTTTTTCCAGTCTCTCAGATTTCTTATACTCTTTATTGATAGCAGTCTCAGTCTCCAGTTGTTTTATCTTTAACTGTAACTCCAGTTCTTCTCTCTTACTCTGAGCTGCTATTTCTGCTTTCTTTAATTCTGTTTCTTTCTCGATCTCGGCCTTCTTCAGTGCACTATCTAACTCAGCTTGCTTTGTCTTTGCAGCCAGTTCTGATTCGGCTTGCTTTGCCGCAGCTTCTGCCTGCTTTAAGGCTGTTTCTGCCTCTAATTGCTTGGCGGCCCTTTCAGCTGCTCGTTCATCGCGTTCAGCCGCTTTTTCCTGTACTAGTAGGTATTCAGCATATTTGTTATCACTCCACTTTGTTAACTCATCACCTGTTAACTTCAACTTTAACCCCATATCAATGAAATCAAATAATGAAGACATGATGAAAAATGTCAATGTAATACCAGCCACACAGATAGTTATAAGTGGTTAGTACAATAAACAAGTTACAATTTTTCTATATGCAATATGTGCCTAAAATTGCATCCTTAAAGTAAATGAAAAGAAAAATATACTCAAGTGCCCTGGATGCGGTGAAGAATAGTTGGAAAACGGGCTAGGAAACTGTAGGGTCGTCACTTCGAATCACAAATGACCTCTACGCGCACGGTTTCGGATGGTACGGAAAAATCCTGCTTTGTTTTGGAGGAAATAAATTAGCGTCTATTTGTTGGTGTGTGCCTGCTTGTCACTAAGTATTTAGTAGGTTTGTATGGCGTTGAGTGTAATTGTATGTCGTAAGTTTGTCCGTCAACAATTTTTTTTTTCAACACAAGTCACTTTCTTTCAAAAAACTTTTTGCTTTCCACAAACTCAACTCACAAAGACAATCTAACTGTATCTCAACACTCTATAACATTGATGACACATCACTTACATCAAGATGACATTCAGTAAGGACATAGACATCAAGTTTACAAGATGGCGACAAGGTCACAATGGCGACAAGATCACAATGTCGACAAGGTCAAAACGGTAACAAAAGTTTGACAATCACGAATGTTTTGCACGTTTACACGATCAAAAAATACGAATGCACTGTACGTTTACAACTAGTCTCCATGTTTAAACAATGTAGCAATAATTCAAAATGAGCCTTCCATGATCACTTTTACATGTACAATCAATTTTAACAAAAATTCTAAGTTCACAACCTCTAGTTCTAAACATGTATCACATAAACACGTTTATTTTAAAGCTGGACGATAGCCCCCACTTCCACACATGTCAGGGTCTTACACTGGGCTCGCTACCTAACACATGTGGGACAGTACAAGTACAACGTGATTTGACTCAAGACTCAACGACACAACGTTCAACGGATTTAATTACAGATCATATACAATACGATGATCACAGCAAATATATATTGGATACTTCTAAACACTTACATCTACCATACAGCACACAGTCTCACTCTCAAGATGTCCAGGCATTCGACATTCGGGCACAGAAACCTTTCTCGCAACATGCGTCCTGTTTCGTCTACGTCCCAGAGCTGTCTCCCTATGGTTTGGAACTCGCCTCCTCACCGGAGGTGGCTTCACGAGACATGCGTGCGTCCTTGGTGTGACCGCTGGCCGTCTCGCCAGCCGGCAACTTCGCAGGCAGGTGACCACTGTTCGCCTGGCGGCGTAACGAAGTTCCTTCATTCCTCCTAGGGACTGAGTCACCTGGCGGCGTAACGATGTCACGGCATCACTGCCGTACCGTAGACTCTGACACACACCATTAACAATTCTCATTTTTTTTTAAATTAATGATATGGTGTCAGAATATTCAACCAAAACAACAACCAATATTTGGTTATACCTCTCATTGAAAAAAAGCTACTGACCTTATAAATCCATGACATGAAATAACTACACAGAAAGCATAATTGGTACTGATAACTAAACTAATTATTTAATTATAGTCCTTTTCCTTAGGTGTTGCTGTCGGTTATTCTTCTCCAGTGCGACGCAGATAATGGTCATATTTATCCGGGGCAGAAATAAATGTACTCACAGTCATGTTCCCCTTACATTATGTTCACTGAAGTTGGCTGGTGAATCTTTATAATCCATATTCGGAAATATATTTATCACATATCCCCTCCATGGGGCTGAATTCAAGAATCTTCTATTGCAAGTGGCTCGGTGCCAGTGTGAAATTGAGGCCTTAGGTTGGTCATATCTTCAGGAGATGCATCTTGAGTCTGGCACAAGGATCTTCCCTATATCACCATATCCGATGAAAAGGATGACAGCCTTTCAGCTTCTCGGCTTCTGATATCCGAATCCCAATTATGGTCCCAAAGATTTTTCACCCACCTATTCTTAGTCTATAACCTATTCCAAACTTGATGATGGCATTTAGGCAAATATGAGACCAGCAAAGAGTTCTAATTCAGTCATTCTCTTTCCAGTGAGTTCCATCAGAAGTGTCCCCTCCAATGACATCAATTGACTTTGCTGCAACTGCTGCACAACCTTTTTCATTGTATCTAATTGTCTTCTCTCTCACGGAAATCTTGGGCCACAGTGTCTCTACATTGCCTAACCGACGCCTGTGACCACCCTTTAGTGTCGCTTTGTTGGCCAAATGCATGCATGTTGGATTGGATGATTCTCAATACGATTTTAAGCTGAAGCGAACATTATGCCGAGTCGACTGCATTTTCATCCGTCCACCCCCTTGCTGTTCTGAGTGTGATCTGGGAGCCGAGGATTGTTTCGTCTGGGTACTTGCTCAACATCATCGCAAGCCAGACTTTCCCGACTTTGTTTTTCTCGGCGACTGACTTAAACGGGAGCAAGAGCTGTTTTCTTGGAGTACGTCATTATTCTGCTGGCCATGACTGAGAAGAATACCTTGTCCTTGACGTTCGTCTCAGAGATTGGACTGAACTGGGTTATATTTAACGAAGTCTGTTTGTTTTCGAAAATATAGATCATTTTATCTTTATTTCACTCGAAACATATTCGGTGGTGCTTCCACGCGGATCTCAGTATCTAGTAGGGCATTTGAAGGACGCTAGGGCATCGCTTGTACGAGACAACGATTAGGACATGATGCTGACTTAACAAGCGCCTTCTTCACAGCTGCCACAACCTCATTCCACTTTGGAAGCTTAGTATTGAAACTTACCGTAGGTTAATATGATGAAACAAATATCTATTTCTCCGAATTGAACGTCTCCCTTAGCATGGATACTTAAATACTAAATGCTCTTACAGCACCTCTTTTTCGGTACTGAGGATGTCAACTCTTGGCTGTTCTAACACCTCTCTCGCAAACTTGAATGTTTCGGGGATAAAAAATATATCGCTTGCATTTAGCCTAACGTTCTCTGTCTATTCTTGCAGAATCATTCTGCTCGTCAGAGGACATCGTGTCTTTCTTTAAGGGGCTGCCACACCTTGCACAGGCTATTTTTCTCACTTTCCTCTGAGTTCTTGAGCTGTTTCCGAGCAGCTTTCTTCTGCGCTCTCACCTCAGCTGTTGCCGTGTACTCATCTGTGGACTGGCTACCATTTACCTCACCTTTCCATCAAACTGACGTAAGCAGTGAAAATATAAAAACTCTCCTACCCTTCCTATTGTTTCATCTAGAGGTGTAACTTCATTTCGTTATCTATTGTGTGGGACCATGCGTCCTTTAATCTTCTCCATGACGCCTTCTCGCTGGCGAAAGGAAATTTGTTTTTCACCCGTGTACTTCATAAATGTGTTCCAGTGCCTAGTTAAGGCGAACAACTTGAATCCTCTTAGCTCTGAGGTGTTTCTAATACACTGTGATCTTCTATCGACTCATCCGCACTGTGGCATTTCGCTGTTAACCACCCTGTGGTGCACTGATGCATTTCTTTAGTCAGGCGTGAATTTGCATACATCTTTGGGTAGTAAAGCTGTTGCCACAGACACACGGCCAGCCCTGAGATCAAAGTCCGCGTATCATTCTGTGTCATTGCCGTGAGGACGTTTATTAATTCATCAATTGCCCAATTACGTTACGTGGAGCTTGGAGAAATCTGTGTTTCTCTCTACTACATTCGTCTTGGGCGTGTAGACAGCTTTGAGGGTTGTCCGCCCGATTTGCTGACGACTACACTGTTGCCAGTGATGTCACTACTTAAAGTCTACCCAGAGCATCAAACTGTCATTCCAGATAGACAATGTGTCATTCCAAATTGTCTAATGCGCTGGTAATATTTCAAAGGTCAAAATGCCTCAGAGGAGCAAATACGAAAGGAGGAAAAAATTATCAGACGACGTCCCCTGTCATGGTACAGTTGATGAAGACGGCTGTTTGTTAGCTGAAGACCACAATGAACTTTAGCTCTGTCAGCGTCTTGCATACACACAGGTATTCAAATCCTTCATACGCACTCAAGAACACATCAGTAGTACGTATGGTATACACATTTTAATTCAGGAGAACCTGATCATTGTCACAATGTATATACAAGGCGGTGAAATTATTATGTACAGAATGCCGCCTTACAAACAATGTCTCTCGTGCTAGGAACAGCTCTGAATGCCTGGTTTCCGAATGCCGCTCTTGTTCGGAACAGCTCTGACTAGGTAGTTTTCCGAATGTCTGTCGTGCCTGGAACGGCTCTGACGGGCGCAACGACGGGCACATGTCCGAAGACTCGCTGAGTGGATGCCGTCTGCAAACCTGTCTGGTTTGTGCGGGAATGGCCCGGGGCAAACGAAATGACCAATATATTGAAGTGAGGATTTAGAGCAGCCATGAGCGGGACGTGACGATTCCCTCGGCTGGCCCAGAACCAGGGCGTTGTGTGTCGGCCCTGCAGCTATGGAAGCAGCCTTGGATGGCGGAAGATGCTATGGACTGTCCCTGCCTTCCTTTGAGGGATGACCGTTGTCTTCGACCGTTCTGGCTTGGCCAGCATGGATGTGGACGGCACCACAAAAGTGAGAGTCTCCCAGGAATGCTACCTGGTCAAAAAAGCAAGCTAAAGTCGATGTGTTGGCCTACGGGTTTCGGCCCAAGGGCGCATAACAGACACACCGCAATCACATCTGAAAAAACACTCCGGATGAACGAAAAGAAGAAGAAACACTTATAGCACTCAGCCAATTTCACAAGCCCCACACACAATTACTCGCTATCTTCAACTAGCACTCCCGCAAAAGTTATACACTCGCTCCAGAACACACAACGGTCCTTCCTCTAAACTGTCTGAGTCCCGTCTGACGTTTTCAAACTGGTCAGTTCGTCTCGTGGTCCTGTACCACGTGTCTCTCGTGACAACTCGGGCTGTCTCAACCGTCACGTAGTGCGTTAGTCCGCCCGTGTTGTGTTGGGTCGTTCGGTGTGATCCCATCTGGTCAGTTCAGGACAGCGTCCCGTGAACTTATGTCCCCTTATATCACTAGGTCTTGTCCTGTCGGTGTCCTGTCTCTGACATCGCTGTGTCCCCACCGATGTCCTGTCTCTAATCTCTCTACCGTCCTGCAAATGTCCTGTCTTATGACATCTTTGTGCCCTTACCCATGTCCTGTCTATCGTTTTCTGCAGTCCTTGACTCTATTCTGTCCCTTGTCCTCTCTCTGTCCTGTTCTTATTCCCCCAACACTCTGACAAGCTCGTTATTAGGATGTCGACAGGTCACCGTTCCACCTCGAGCTATAAATAAGCGATGTCTATAACACACGGCTGAATTTCCCAAGTCCCATGTCTGTCGCTCTCACTCAAATTCCCCAAAAGCCCTGGCCTGACATTGTAAGATCTTTAATTGTGCTAAATGTTGGTGTCGTCTATTGTGTGTGCATGTCCTCAATTACCCCTGGCTGCTAACTGGCTGTTGTAATGAATTAAATACTAACGGTTTCTCTTGCAGCTTTCATGCAAGTCTCAAAGGTTCTTAACAAGGCGTGCTGATGTATTGGTGTTGTTAACCCAACGTCTTATCCCAAATTGTTATTGCTAACCGTGTGTTGTTAGATTACGTGTAGACGGTGCGTCCATTCTTAATGTTTTCTGGTGCATACATATTCTTTATTTAGCATATATTCTTATTTGCATGCATGTGCAATTAACTTATCATTTCAAGAAAATGTTTGTAAAGTACATACTTATCATAAGTCTGTCTGTTAATTACAAGACATGTTATTGAAATGATGAGTCTGAAGTAAGGCATATGAGGACTGTACGTTATCGAGCCTTTACTCTTTTGGAATATCACATGCAAGGAGAACCGCATAGAATGCACAAGTTCCGAGGGATGGATACAATAATAATTAGATGACAGGCAACTTGGACCCCGGCCTCATGTATATAATATAAGTCTCCATTCAGAGAACATGTATATAAACATACATGCAACCGCATAAAAGCACACTTGAAACAAGTCACTCCGACTCTGGGTAGTATCCTGTGTCTAGTACCGTACATCATTGCAATCCTTAAGCGATATATATCCCGTTGAATTCATGCTACATGTAACATTGACCTTCAGTGTGACAGCCATTATCTCGTTACTGAGTTCCGACAGCAATATGGTTTAAATCTTTTTCTTTTTTTCATCTAATGAATGTCATAAATATTTTATATCGTTTATTCATAATTTCCTATTTCCATATAAGTCGCATATATGTGTTTATTAATATATATCCATTTTATATGTGTTTTTATCTATCTATTTTACATGTGGTATTATCTATCCTTTTCATAAATGTTGGTTTTATTATCTATTATTATACGATTTTCTATTGCTTTGTAATATTTGTAAGTATTCGATATGTGTCATGTATTTACGATTGACATCTCACTCATACACCTCATTCAAATTGTATCTTTACACTAACATATTGTATTTGAACTATACTATGTCCACATTATTGTAAAATGTGTGGATGTGTTTTGGGACACAACATTAATATGTGCACCTATAATGCAAAAAACAAAACAAAACAACAAATGATTCTTGTGTGTATGCATTCATTCAATCATAATACAATATTATTGTTCAATCAATACATCATAAATAATGCAACATAATCTATCATATATTAATCATAGCAAATATCATAATTATCACTATCAATTATAACATATTATTTAAATATCAGAGTTCGTAATTTTCCAACTTAATTCTTCTATGAATCAATTGAATATTAAGACAATGTCCATATTTATAACTTAGCCATCTATAATCAGTCATGGCTTCTATATAAAAATTCGGAATTCTCGACTCCTGAAATAGTGTATCAGTAGATTAGGACATGAATGATCCTTCGTTCGGTAACTCTGCAATCTTGATAAGTAACCTTGCCATCCACAAGATCTGAAAACTGTAAAATTGAAATAAGCGAAATGTTCATACTTTTAATTAATACATAATCGTCAAGTGTTATGGACATAGTGATTTCCATGTTTGTTTGTAATCCACAGTCACAATATGTATTGGTACACATTTTTGTTAGTGAAATTCGAACAATAAAATATATAGATGTAGTGTCAGATATGAATTTCTGTGGTTTTGTCCATTGCATGTATGCTTAGAGGCTTTCACATTGTAATCAATCACATTCCCCAAAAGCCCTGGCCTGACATTGTGAGACAATCTCTTTAATTGTGCTGAATGTTGGTGTCTTCTATTGTGTGTGTATGTCCTCAATTACCCCTGGCTGCTAACTGGTTGTTGTAATGAATTACATCCTAACGGTTTCTCTCGCAGCTTTCATGCAAGTCTCAAAGGTTCTTAACACGTGATGATGTCTTGGTGGTGTTAGCCCAAAGTGTTATTGCTAACCGTGTGTTGTTGGATGACGCATAGACGGTGCGTCCAATCGTAATGTTTTCTGGTGCACACATATTCTTTAGTTAGCACGTATTTTTATTTTTATGCATGTGCAATTAACTTATCATTTCTATGACATGACATCCTCCATCATCGAATGTTTCGTCAATTTTACCCCCTTCACACTCAAGGGGTCGTTCTGTGTGGGTCATGAACGCCAGGGGTGTTTCTTATGTCGCATGTCCACCTTCGAAACGTTTCAAGCACCACACGAATCTCACATTGCAATGCTATGCGTCTGCCCAGAAACCAACCCACTCTTGGGAACTCGAATAATGTGCACATGGTGCATCTGCAAACATTATCACTACATCGTAATTGATCAAAGGAAAGCCAGCTTCGTTCTCTGGCAGTTTGCCTCTGTCCAAACTTACTTCTTGGTGGATAGCTTTGTCCCAATGGACGCCACTGCAGTCATGTTGCCTTCTTCGAGCCACGTTCACAGCTTAAGAAATATACCCTCTTGCAACCTCCCTGCCGAAGGCGGCTCTTTCCTTTGCGTCATGCCCTCACCTCTGCTACTTTGCGCGGTTCTCACAGCAAACTGTAGATGCAGTTGCTTGTCCGCAGAGGTTGAAACTCGCACATTTCCGGTCCATGTGATCGTTACATGGTGGTGTTTCCGTCCCTCTGCAGCCTCCCCAGCGGGAGTGTCCTTTTTATATTTGGCTATCTGGCTCCTGGGGCGGGATGAGACAGTAAATTTGGTTTCGGTCTCACTGAGTGAGTGTGTTTATTTAATGGAGAGACGTTGACTTATATTTCAGGAAGAGTCGTGTACCATTTACAACAAATCAATTTCCCAATCATCGTTGTGCTTGTTCTTTAGCCAACACAAGGCATTCTCCGCTGCCTCGCCAAGTCGTTTCAGTTCTCGTTTGTCCCTTTACACCTAGCTTTTTAAGCACATAGTAATCAGAATTTGAAACAAGGCCTTGTTGCGCCTATCTCAACGACGAATAGCCTGGTGATGTGTACGTTCTGTGTAGGACTTTCCGCCATATCTTTGTTCTTTTCTATTTTAGAGGTCTGCTGCTCCACGAGTCTTGATTCTTACGGAACGGTCAACTCGATCAGTACTAACTGCCGAGCTGTCGGAGAGTAAACCACAATGTATGAAATCCCCGGATTACCGCAGGATCTTCGACATCTTTAGTCTTCACCAGCTTCCAGTCAACCATGGTCTCGAGGAAGGATGAGAAGCTTTCACGGGAGGTTATTCTACCAATCAGTTTCTGTCCAGAGTTTAGGAACCTTATCTAACCATACCTGTCGGTAACTCTGTTAGCATAGCATCTCGCTACACTCGCTATGGCTGTCAGCTCGGGAAGAACTTGGTTCTGGCGTCATGAGAATAGATCTTGCATCCTATTGTCCCCCGCTTTGTTAGCGGATATACATAACCAAATGGCAGAACGTGATAAGCGATCATGTAGATTTGAATTGGATACTATGACATCCGGAAATGCGGGGCTTAATATGATCTTGTGAAGGATTCGATGAGGATGGAGAGATGCTGTCAAAGACAGTGCTCACTAAGCTAAAAGATTCAGGAGAAGGGGACAGATTTAACTTCGAAACTGAGTAAGAAAAAAGATACAATCTTTGAGAAGTTCATAGCGGATAGATCTATTTTCAGGCAAGAGGTGAAATAAAACACAGACACACCTACCACATCGTTACGACGAGTGCAATAATTATGACAAACATTAATCGACAAGAGAGAAACAAATGATATTACGTATTTTTTGAGTCATATTATGACCACTTTAGGTCATATGAAGACATGGCATGTTTATGTATTTTGTTCTTAAGACATACAATTTGTGAATCATCATCATCATCATCATCATCATCATCTTCCACTTCTGCCGTCAAGCGTCGTGGGGACGAATAATTTGCGCTCCAGCGCCCGATGGGCGGCACTGGATAGTGTCATTCCGTGTGATTGTTCAATGTCTTTGATGTCGTCAATTCGTTTTCTTCTTGGACGTCCGCTTGGTCTCGTTGCAGATGATAATTGATGTAAGGTCAGTTATGGTAGTTGATGGTTATCAGTTATCAGTTATCAGTTGGGGTATCTTCATTGCACTCCGGACAATTCCATAGGTGCTCAGATCCTCCCTCCAGCATATGCATCAGCGTCCGGTGGCTAATAGTGCCAGTTCTGTGTTGGTTGACGAGGCACCTCGTTTTCCCAATGTACCTCTCGCGCTTGGCCGTGCCGATTCTTACTCCCAAGTCTTTCATCCTGGACAGCGATGTGGATTCACTGACGTCAAAGTCCTCTGTTCTCGCCATATCTTTAAGGGCGTTAATAACATCGGCACGATCCATGGGCTGGCCATCTACAGGGGGTGCAGATCCAGCCAGTTTATCAGCTCGTTCATTTCCATCGACTCCCGCATGTCTCGGGACGAAGATGAAGGTGACTTTACGGACAACAGACTTCCGCAGCGACTCAGTCCACTGTCTGCGTCATGCTCATTGAGTCACATAGTACACACACGTTGGTATAATGCTGTGATTCCAGCCATATGAAAGCCTGTGTAACTGCCATCACCTCCTCAGTTGATGGTGTTGCATTCTAACGACATGACCAAACCACTTGACCTTTTGTCTTTCAATAAATGTGGCACAAGGTGTCGATCCCACTGTCTGTCTGATAACAGCATTTCTTACTCGGTCTCGGATTATTACATTGACAGCTCTCCTCAGGCATCTCATCTCACAGGTGTTGATTTTGCGAAAGTGTGATTTGGATAAAGTCCAAGTTTGAGATTGGTAGCATGGGGTTGGAGTGAATATGCTGTTTATTATCTGTCGTTTTGGGAACATAGGTATATTTGGATGTTTCAGTAAGGGTGATAGTTGATATGAAAGTGCACTAACTTTTTGACATCTGATTTCGATTTATCTGTCCAATTTGCCATCTCCTGTGATCATACGTCCAAGATATTTGAATTCTTTAACTTGTTACAGAGTTGTGCTATTTATCTGTATACTTAGTGGACCAGGAGATTTGCTAACTTGCATTACTACGGTTTTGGCTGTGTTTATACTCACATTGTATCAGCTGCATGTTGAACTCAAATTATTAATATGATTTTGCAATCTGCTCTCGTCGCTATAAAACATGTACTGATCGTCTGCGAATAGAAGTTCAATTATTTCCTGTGAGTCAGTTGTTTCATCTGGAGTAAAGAGATCTAAATTTTCTGAATCTGTTCTGCCAAGGCTTGCTTCAATGGATATTCTGTCCATGTAGACATTAAATAGCACAGGAGAGAGCACACATTCCTGTCTCACTCCTGTGTTGACTGTGAACATATATGATATACCTTCTTGTTTTCTTACTGCACTTCGTCTCGAGTAGTACATGGCTGTGATGTTTTCTAGCAGTTGCCCTTGTATCCCATAGACTTCAAGGATGGCCCATAATCTGTATCTGTCTACTCTATCGAAAGCCTTTTCCTGATCTACAAACACAATATTCTGCTGGTCACTATATTCGATAGTTTTTTCTCATATATGATTGACTGATTGATTGATTTAGGAACCGAAACCACAGCATTTGGGGCATTCCCATAAGCGCTCCGTCCCCATCCTCAGCAGCCAGCGAAGAGTTCCAACACCAATAGTACCAGTAGGAATCTGATTATATGTCCGTCTCGCCTTTCCTCTGAGCGTAGATCGTCAGCCAGATCCCCTCGTCACTCCTCGTTCTCTCATTCTTGCCAGACCATGGTGATCCATGTGGTCCTCCGAGGTGTACACGTGCTCCCACAAGGCCGCAACCATGTCTGCCTTGTCACATATGTGTCTAAGTGTAAATAGTGCATCAGTGCAACTTGTGCCTTTCCGAAAACCGAATTGTACTTTGCTTAACTGTTGTTCAACTGGGGGGTCTAGCTCTTTGCTTCAATAGTTTTGCGTACATTTTCCCTATATGGCTCAGGAGTGATATACCTCCGTATATTTCATACTATCTCATATTGCCTTTCTTGTTCCATATTTGTACTATTATTACCTGTTGCCAATCATCTGGGA
Organism: Cepaea hortensis; assembly: GCA_963921405.1. Taxonomy (NCBI): domain Eukaryota; kingdom Metazoa; phylum Mollusca; class Gastropoda; order Stylommatophora; family Helicidae; genus Cepaea; species Cepaea hortensis. The sequence continues at coordinate 103,858,470 of OY992883.1, forward strand.
CTTTTCTTTCTTCCCATCTGTATTAAAAAGTCTTGTTAGCCATTTAACTCATATTTCCTCACAGGCCTGAATAACTTCTGTGGTTATTCCATCTAGACCCGGTGATTTGTTTTTAGGACTTTTCTGTATAACTGCTTTGACTTCTGAAGGGATGAAATTAGGTTCTTGTTATCCATGGCTTTCAGGCACAAACGTGATTTTTTCTGTGTTGTTATGTTGGGGTTAAGCAGTTCTTGAAAGTATTCTGCCCACCTTGCTAGTCTTTGTTGTGGATTAAATATTGGTATACCTCTTTTGCTGTATAAGATAGTGGTTGGGTTGTAGCATGCGTCTCTGTTTCGCATTGTATTTACACATTTATTAAATTTTCTTGGGTTGTCTTTGCTAAGGGTCGCCATCTGTTCACCGTATATTCTCCAGGACTCATCTTTAGATGCTCTAATCGTTTATTTGGCCTCTCGTTGTGCTGTTCTATAAGTAACATAGTCTCGTTCATATTTAGTTTGTGAATATTACATACAAAGTGTATGTCATCTATTGACATTGTAAGAAACCAAATAATTATTAAGTTGGAGATTTAATTATACAATTCATCACATACTCACATTGGCGTTTATCTAAGATAAGAACATTTACAAATTCCAATACTGTTTATGACACTGCTGTCATTCCGTTTCAGAAAATGATAACGAAGAGATGCAATAACTGAATTACCAATATTATATCTGTTTACGAAACTCACGAAAGTCACTGTGTCTGTATTTACAAGAAGATTGCATATCTTACATTAAGATTAAACCGCTGTCACGGTAAGTTCTATAGCAAGTATTGCACAGGTAGCATTAATACGTCGTGCTTGACATAGAGGTGTAATTTTTAGAAATCGATGTCACGGTGATTACTGTTAATATATATATATATATATATATATATATATATATATATATATATATATATATATATATATATATATATATATATATATATATATATATATATATGCATATATCGTTAAGATAATATAATATATATGTTTATCAACCCAGTTATTAATGTCAAGAACAATTTCAAACTGTCGTCCAGTACGTAACACACATTTTAGGTTCAGTCAAGAATGGAGGGTTAATAACACGGTGTATCAATAAATATAGCATCTTTGGTCACAACTATGTGATTTATGTTCAGTAAGAATAAGTAAAGGAGCCGCGATAGCCGAGTGAATAGACCCATCTCCTACCTGCCATTTCGAGAGTCATGGGTTGTAATTCGTATCCACGCTGATTTATAAAACCCGTATTGTCTCCCAGAAAGACCCAGAACTGGTAGCAAGAACTGTCTTGGAAAACATTGAAACGGGTGGTTGGATATTCAGAGTTTCACTGCTGAAGTCCCGATTGACCAATAAAGGTACAGTTATAGAACCATATGCCGGCGTTAGTCATTTGCTAAAATTGAAAGGAAGATTGGCCGTCTATTCCTCCGTCCAGTTGATTGATTGATTGATTGATTTAGGAACCAACATCACAACATTCGGGGCATTCCCATAAGCGCTCCGTCCCCATCCTCAGAAGCCAGCGAAGAGTTCCAATCCCAATAGTACCAGTAGCAATCTGATTATATGTGCGTCTCGCCTTTCCTCTAAGCGTCGAGCATCGGCCAAATCCCCTAGTCACTCCTAGCTGGTATTCCATTTGCTCATCCGAGGTGTACACGTGCTCCCACAAGGCCGCAACCACGTCTGCCAGATCATGCATCAATACTACACCAAGTTTTGAAGAGCCAGCCAATCTGTCTGCCTGTTCATTCCCCAGCACACCGGCATGCTCCGGAGAAAAGATCCAGACGATGCTTGCAACCCGTGACTTCCGATGGGAAGCAAGCCACTCTGCACGAAGCTTGCCTGTCCTCACCCTACTCAGCATGCTTTCTGAGTCAGTTACAAGTACGATGTGTGTGTGTGTGTGTGTGTGTGTGTGTGTGTGTGTGTGTGTGTGTGTGTGTGTGTGTGTGTGTGTGTGTCGTATTCTCCATCCAGTTGGTGTACGTGTTAACATAATCTGATTAAACTTGCATGATTTTTGTTGTGAATATAAGTATATATGTCTGCTTGTTTAGGATTCTGTCAAATGCCATCACTTGTCGAGATTATTTGTCTTTTAAAGTCATAATATGGCCACTTTAGGCCACATCAAATGTTTCATATTAAACATATAGACACATGTTTATGTATTTTGTTCTTATAAAATAAAGTTTGTGAATATTACGTGCCAATGTAAGTTTTGTTCCTGACATTGTAAGAAATCAATAAATCAATAAGGGTCGTCTCCACAGTGAAGTTTTGCTGCAATGGATCTCCAACACTGTCTGTCTCCGTCCTGGCTGTACATTCTGTGAGATTGCTGTTCGTCCAATTCTTGATCTTTTAATCCCACTTGTATCGTTGTCTACTTCTTGGTCGCTACCCTTCAACCTTACGCTCCAGATTGGATGTTATAAAAATGTTATGTCTTGTAACATGTCTGAAATATTTCACCTCACTCTAATTTATTTCTTTCATCAACTCTGTTTTCATTCCCAGTTTTTCTAGATCCTCTGTATCTGATTGTTTTTGTTTCCATGAAATAAGGCATACTCTTCTGTATATCCACATTTCGAAAGCCAAAAATACACCATCACCCCCCCCCCCCCCCACCCCCAACCGTTTTCGTCGTTGTTGCAAGCATTTGCATGTTCATTTTCATGAGATTACCTATAGCTAAGATTTGGGATAGCTTAGGAATTGATTGATTGATTGATTGATTTATTGATTTAGGAACCGACATCACAGCATTCGGGGCATTCCCATAAACACTCCGTCCCCATCCTCAGTAGTCAGCGAAGAGTTCCAACACCAATAGTTCCAGTAGTAATATGATTATATGTCCGTCTCGCCTTTCCTCTGAGCGTCGAGCATCGGCCAGATCCCCTCGTCACTCCTCGCTGCCTCAATCTTGACAGCCTATGGTGATCCATTTGCTCCTCCGAGGTGTACACGTGCTCCCACAATGCCGCAACCACGTCTGTCTTGTCATGCATCAATACTCCAAGCTTAGGAATTATACCCAGATAAACGAAGAATTGGTATAGCTAAGGCATTACACCCGGGTGAACGAAGATGTGAGATAGCTAAGGTGTTATACCCAGATGCAATAAGATTTGGCATATCTAAGGTATTACACCCGGGTGAAGAAAGATTTGGGATAGCTAAGGTATTACACACAGGTGAAGGAATTTTTGGGATAGCGAAGGTATTACACCCAGGTGGATGAAGATTTGGGATAGCTTATTTAGCTAGATCTTCGACAGATCATTCTTATTGGACATTGAACCATTCATTCCACAAGTGTTCAGATTCCCTCCTCATTAAATCCCGCAGCGTGTAGCGGCCAACGACACCAGTTCTGTGTTGGTTTATTAATCGTATTTGGCTTCCTGCATAGTGTTAATATTTAGCCACACTTCCTTTAACTTGCTGTTCTCGCAGTCTGGCCATGGTTGTAGATTCACAGTCATCACTTGGTTCTCGCATGCCACTTATTTGTCGTAGAACATTCAGTATATCAGCCTTGTCCATAGTTCGTCCGCCTTGGACAGTAGCCCTACCTGCAAACCTGTCAGCCTGCTAATTTTCCTGTACACCAACATGCCCTGGAAAAAAAATGAAACTGATCTTTGCCAGCCGTGACCGTTCCAGAGACACCACCCAATGTCTTCGGACCCATCCTATCTCTATATTCTTGAGCATACTCATTGTCATATATTTTTGAAGGGAGTGGGAGATCACTGTAGTGCATGCCCCATCTCTAATAAAAGATGTAGAGCCCCATCCTCTTCTATCTTCAATAACCCCAGAATATGAACCTTGAGTTATCTGCAGGCCTCGTTCTATTAAGTATTGTCTAGGAGATATAGATTATGGCCCTGGTAAGAATGGTAATTACTAACTGGGAATCTGCCCCTTCTCCAATGATTCTGATAGCTCTGGAGCCCACTTTTAGTTGATCAAATCTGAGGAAAGTCTGGAGAATTTTCTCAGCCTGATTTAGATGAAGAAAACATGGATGTTGAGCAGTTGATAGATCTAGAGTCTTTTTATTTCCCCATTCAGTAAGTCATTATGAGTTAATTTATCTTTAGGCAATCAAACACATAAACAATCACATTAGATTTTGACAACATGATGTACAAAGAAGTTGTTTACACAGATAGGTTTGAACTTGACAAATTAACAGAAGGTCAATTCATGTTAATCATTTATTGACTGGCCTGAGCCTTCTGGTCAGTACATACATCTCTATTGTGATTTACACAAAGTAATAGAACAGTTGCACATTGGACCATTGTCCCAGACAAGCAATAACAAGCATCAATATATGAGATGTCAACAAGTGTGAAAACATAGTAAACATTTTGATGTTGTACATATTAAGTATGATAGTGGTGTCTCAACCATAAACATATCAGTGTTTTCCTGAAATTGGGTGTGTATTCAACCTATGAGAAAAGTAACCTGGTGACTGGAGGATTAGGTAAGCCAGGGTCCATTGACTGATGGATCCACTTCAGGTCTGCCCGTATAGCTCCTCTGAAGGCCTCCCCATGCTCTGCTCATAGCGAAGTCATCCTCCATCTCACTTATGGTTCATCTCTTTCTCTCGGCTTCCCTCCCTCAGGTCTGATTTAGGTGGTTAATTGGCTGATGTGTTGGGTGGTTGTTGGTATGTAGCCACCAAGATCACTGATGAATATTCGCATAAATATATACATTCCTACCAATACAATAAATAAGAAGTAAGTCGGAAGAATCTAAATTCCTGAAGTAGGAACTAGTTCCCCTCCCCTCCTTTTCTCTCTGAGCTAGTGTTGGGTTAAGTTGGGGTGGTCAGAGATTATCACACGGTGTACGCCTTGTATCAACTTGTTCCTGCTGTATGTAAATTCTCATTTGACCGGGGTCAGTGAACGTGTACAGTAAGACATTGACAAGAGTGAGAAGGTGTCAAGATGCATGTAAATAAATGACATACATTTAGAACATTTCTTCCACTAAATGGTGTTTACAATGTGTATAAATAATTCTCTGTGTTTTCCCAATTAACTACTTCTTCTTCTTGTGTCTAATAACTCTCTTCCATTACCTGTTGTTGTTGTGATGTTGAGTGTTGGGTTGTGTGGTGATGAGTGGTGTGGAGTGGTGTTGTGTTTTAAGTTATGTTGAGTAATGAGTTAAGCTCACTTCGCGTGATGGTGTTCCGCGAAGCACAACTTTCTCATGTGTTGCAGTTCATGTGTGCCCTTATCTAATTAAATTTGACATAAATATAAATATTTATTTCGCCAAACCCTATTAATTCTATAGATAAAGGAGAAAGGAAAGATTGATTTCACTTTCAGCTTTCTAGATTGTAAATAGGCATAGATAAGTCTGTTTTAGAACAAGGCACTTATTCTAGTACACGAACTGTCTTTTCAGCTGTAGATAGTGGTGCATCTTTAGCAATGTTTCTGGTGAAATGCACAAGATTGCTTTCGAATCATCACTTCTCACAGTTGTTTAGAATAGAATATAGTAGTGGAATGCACTTCTTAAAGTTAATAATTATCTCTAAGAATATCAGAGATTGTAGTTTCATCGAAGAGAATATTCTGCCCGGGAATGGCTTTGCGTCGTTAGAATCTACAGTCGAGCATTTTTACATTTCAGAGGTTTTAATTAATAATCATACATTTCAATTGACATCACAAACATGGGTTTACATTACTTGATACATCGGGTTCTTAGTCTAATCAAGGGCCAACAAACGTACCTCGGATCCAGACTTTTGCCTTGCCCATTGAATTTTTGGTCACACATTCTTCTCACATCCGTCCATGGAGCGAGTTCAGACAAAAGTGCGGGCTTATTAACATTTCTGATGAAATAGTAATATATGTTAATTATGCACTGGCGCGAAGGCGGTCATGTGGTTTTCCTATCCAATGGTTTTTCTGAGCTTGGTCTGATGAAATCTTTCCAAGAATCCACGTCATTTGTCACTTGTTCAGTTCCAGTTTTGATGTTAAGTTTTAAGTCCCAATCTCCAATTGCGTTTGTGAAGTCAATTTCTTTTAATGTTGTTTCCTCTTTTTGCGGCAGTTGTTGGTAATGAATAATGTTGGCTGCGTTATGCCACACTCATTAAGTCACTAAAGAAACATGCCCGAGTGAAGTTCTGTGTCTCGAGCTATGTTATTGCTTTACTTACTGCCATGACTTCCATAGTCAGACTACTCGTAGTCAAGGCAAAATCACCCTCACCTTCCTTCACAATTCTCCCTCCGGTCTGAGCAGTAAAGGCCCATGAACTTCTCATGCGTCGAACGACCGACCCATCTGTGTAAGTGACAGCATCACCCTCTAAACAATTCTCGAAGATCAATGCCTGTACTTCCACCTCCACAGTAGCTGGATTTTCTTGTTTGAATTTTCGGTCAAGTTGGATGGACACTGAAAAGGTTTTATAGAACGCTGTTGGCAATTGTACCCACTCCTCACCATGTTTTAAGTCCTTAAATAAACACACCTGTTGAAGAATATTTGAGATAGCTAAGGTATTATACCCAGGTGATGGATGATTTGGGATCGCTAAGAGATTATACTCAGATAAAGGAATATTTGAGATAGCTAAGGTATTACACCTAGGTGAATGAAGATTTGTAATTGATACGATATTAGACCCAGGTGAAGGAAGCTTTCGGATAGTTGAGATATTACACCCAAGTGAAGGGATATTTGATACTGCTAAGGTATTACACCCGGGTGAATGAAGATTTGGGAGAGCTAAGGTATTACACCCATGTCAAGGAAGATTTGGGATAGCTAAGATGTTACACCCAGATGAAGGAAGATGTGGAATAGCTAAAGTATTACACCCAGTGGCGTGCAGAGGCTCTTTGATGCCCGGGGCCAACCCCTTGGTTGGATGCCCCTAAATTGTTATTTCCCTAATTCATTCCCCCTCCCCTCCGACTGCACTGTGTTGCCCCCTCTCCCTAACTGGATGCCCCCCTCCCGGTTGGATGCCCAGGGCCGTCGCACCCCCTGCACCCCTCTCTGCACGCCACTGATTACACCCAGATGAAGGCAGATTTATCTAGCGCTACAAAAGCTTAATAACCTCCATACCTATGGAATTAAGGTTATCTTTCATAGCTCGTCGGCGTGAGGAAGCCAGAATTAAGGTAGTAAGGGCAAGATTGCATCATGCCACTGCTGTCTTACACTGCATGTCGCAACAGTTACAGATACAGATACCTATAAGAGAGCCTTCAATAAATTGTAAGTAAAGCGAATTTGCACAGGAGTTTGGAGAGCATTATGCTAGTGCAGATGGCGAGATATTATTTTGCAAAGTGTATGAAATATAAACTGTAACCGCCGTAAAACGGTTTCGCATGTAGCAACACTGCAGCAGTTCAAAATATCAAAGCAGTATGTCTCAAAATGCTGCAGGATAGAGCCGGCATGAGACGGTCGGTAGTAATTACTGTCTTATAAATTAGCATCGCCCATTTCAACAACAAGTTTGTGCGAGGCGTCCAAGACTTAGAGCCAGAAATCTGATTCTGAGACAAAGGGGAGTTTTATGATGGCGGATTGTCGAGCCGTCGATCAACCGTCTTAAGTCAAGCTAGAAGAAAACACGTCCCGCCATCTTGACCCAAACCGGAAATATCCGGACAATAGCCACGGCGGTTACAGATGGCTTATTCAACGGCCAAGTGAATATCCAGGATCTACAAAAGTTAGCAGCGCACCGCCAGACATGGAGAGCCATGACTACTGCCCTATGCGCCGCCTTAGGCTCAAGAGGAAAGAGTAACTAACTTACTAACTAATTTCAATAACACACGAGAGATTTCCATAGAGCTGTGTGCGATGATAATGTCTCTTGATATCCTTATATATACACATCGGTCTGGAATATTTTGGCATTGCAAATCTTTTCTTTATCTGTGTCACAGTTTCCATTATGTATTATTGTCTTGATTATATATTGAAGCGATTTACATGTTTGATTTTTATCCATTTGCTACATATAAAGGTACTATAACCAGTATATTCATATTGCCAGTCTCCGTGGCGAATGACTTTCGGACTCCGTTAGTAATCACGGTTTCCTACGTTCGAACCACAGCTATGCGCGTTTTGGCAGCAGACCGCGCTGCGTTGGTTGTGCGTTGGTATCTGTACTGGCCGTTCAGAAAGCAATGGCAAACAACTGAACATAAACTTGCAAAGAGATCACAGCGGGAGAAATGTTAGTGTTGACTGCGAAGTACTTACTGTAAAAAGGATCTCATCTCATCTCATCTCATCTCATCATGTTCCTCTTGTACCTTGCGGTATCGAGGTGAAGTATAAACAGCGGGAGAGTGCCCGCTTATGGGCTTTATGTATCGATATTCCCATGGACTATTTTATTCCCTGCGTCCATCGTTTACGTAATCAGCCTCTTCCTCTGTTTCCCTCTGATCTGAACATCATTGCTTGTTGTGGTATACTGTTAGTTGGTAACCTACTTGCATGACCAAACCATTTGACTTGCTGCTTTCTAATAAAATCTAGTGCAGCTATAAACCCCAACTTTAGTCCAGATTTCTTCATTTCTGAACTTATCTCTTCTTGATACATCGAGTATTCTTCTCAGGAATCTCATTTCTATTGTTGTCCATGTTTGGCATTGGTAACATAGAGTTGGTAGGAAGACTGTGTTCTAAAGTGTTTTCTTAGTAGTTATTGATACATGTTTGTTCTTTAGTATTGGTGACATTTGTCCAGTGAGTTGATTTGCCTTATTGCATCTATTTTCGATCTCGTCTTCTGCTTTGCCATTTGATGATATTATACTTCCTAGGTACTTGAAACTCTTTACTTGTTTCAAGGGATGTTCGTTTAGGTGAATCGTTGTTGCTTTTTCTTCTTTAGTTATAGTCAATTCCTCTGTTTTACTTGTGATAATTTTCATGTTATGTTCCCTACACATTTCGTTTAGACTATTCATGTGGTTCAAAACAATGTTTTCCCGTAGTGAATTTGAATAACGAAGACACAAACAATAGATTGCACGATTTATTGCCTGGCATATTTCGCTGCATCTCGTCAGGTACATACTGCAGAAATCACACAACTTACGTGAAATTAACTAGATAAATCCTTCAAGTTGAAATATACACATATTCGCACAGTAATGTCACTTATCTACCACGGTAATTTTAAGCTGACTAACATGTCTTTCTGTTTACACAATTCTGGCTTGCGTTGATTGATCATAATTGCTTCTGCAAATTTTAACAAGCGAGTATTTTGTGTTCTAAACAACACGCGAAATGCAGTGTCTCTGGCCAGTGGCCATGTTGTGTCCAGAGACACTGCATTTCGCATGTTGTTTAGAACACAAAATACTCGCTTGTTAAAATTTGCAGAAGCAATTATGATCTATCAACGCAAGCCAGAATTGTGTAAATAGAAAGACATGTTAGTCAGCTTAAAATTACCGTGGTAGATAAGTGACATTACTGTGCGAATTTGTGTATATTTCAACTTGAAGGATTTATCTAGTTAATTTCACGTAAGTTGTGTGATTTCTGCAGTATGTACCTGACGAGATGCAGCGAAATATGCCAGGCAATAAATCGTGCAAATCTATTGTTTGTGTCTTCGTTATTCATATTCATGTGGTCTTGTAATTCAGCTTCTGATTTTGCTATTAGTCCGCAAACTGGAGTTCTCTAATGGTTAGATTTCCAGATGGTTCTTCTTCTGTGTTCTCGTCATACGGTGTTCTTGCGGTCTCGGTTTGGCTGGTTTCTTTACATATGTTGTCTATATATTTTATAAAGAAGAGAGGAGACAGGTCACAACCTTATCGTACTCCGGATCGTATGGTGAGGGTTCTGAGTGTCCTCAAGTTGCTCTCACTCTGCATTCACTGTCTGAATAACGAAGACACAAACAATAGATTGCACGATTTATTGCCTGGCATATTTCACTGCTGTTGTATAAGCTTTTACTCGGTTTGTTAGATGTGTACTCACTGCATATCGTTTAATGATTTAACACAATTTGTTTCTATTTACTCTATCAAATGCCCTTTCTTGGTCGACAAAGGCTAAGTAGAGCATTTCATTGAATTCGATTTATTTTTCTATTAGTTGTCTAAGAGCAAATATGGCATCTGTGCATCCTTTGTTTTTCCTAAATCCAAGTTGTGTTTCGCTTAGCTGGAGTTCTATAATAGTTCGTAATCTATTCTCAAGAATTTTGCAAAATATTTTCCCAGAATGACTCAACAATGAAATGCCTCTGTATTGTGTGCAGTCTCTTTTGCTGCCTTTGTGTTTCCAAATTGGGACAATTATGGCGTTTCCCCAGTCTCATGGTGTTTGCTGTTCTACCCAAACATGGTTGAATAGTCTATGTAGCCATGCTGTTCCTAATTCTCTTTCTGCTTTAATTAGTTCATTTGGTATTTCATCTTGTCCTGGTGATTTGTGCAATGGGGCTAATCTGATGGCTTCTATAATGTCTTCTTTTAGTATGTCTGGTTCTAGTTCTTCAGTGGCATCTGTGTCGGTTTTTTGAATTCCTGTGACATCTGATGGGATGTTGAGAAGTTGTCGGAAGTACTGTTTCCATCTTATTAGGATTTGTTTTTGTTCACTTATCGGTTCTCCATTTTCGTTGTTATTTCTGTTGGGTCAAAAGGTTCTCCTCTGGTTCTCACTGCACTTATCGTTTTATAGAAGTTTCTATTTTCCTCCTTGTAGTTTTTATTTTGAGTTTCTCCATACTCCTCATAGTCTTTTTGTTTTTCTCTCTTTACTATTCTATTCACATGTCGTCTCGCTCGATTCTATATTCTATGTAATCGCATTCCTGTTTGCTCTTCGACCACTTTTTATATTTTTCCTTTTGTCTTTTACTTTTGCGTTCCACCAACTTATTATTTTCTTTATCCGTGTTTTGCGTTTTTTTTTTTTCGTGATTCCACATGTTATCTTTGCAGTATTTAAAATGTTTGCTTTGAATATCTCACATTCTTCTTCCACTGTCTTTCTTTCTATATGTAATTTTACAATGATTTCAGTTAGTTCTTTTTCATAATTTTTCCTCGCTGTCTCGTCTTTAAGATTTTTTAAGTTTACTGATTTGCATGGCATGTATTTAACTGGTCTTTGCTTCCTTCTACTGATGATTCTTATTATGGCAACGACTGCTTTGTGGTCTGTGTTTATACCTAAGTTGGGCACTGCCCTTGCATTTAATATGTTTCTCTTTCTAATATAAAATCAGTTTGGCTTTTTAGTATCTAGATCGTTCCAGTTATACCATGTGTATATTTGTGAGTCTTTGTTTTTATAGAATGTATTTGTTATAAAGAGGTTGTGTTGGCTGCATAGCTCTAACAGTCTACTTCCGTTATCATTTCTTTTATTACGTTGGTCTCCAAATGCTCCAAGATTTAAAAAGGATATGCACCAAAAAAAAAATGTTCCGAAATTAAGAGTCTGAGTGACGTTTAATCATATTGTTCTTTTACTTTGCAGGTTTATATGACATGCCCACGACAGTCTACACACAGAACCAACGCTTTGTCATCAACTCATCGTAGATTGTCTGCAAGCTATCGTATAATATTGCCGGAGTTAAATCTCTGAAATGGCAGTTGTTAAATATACGCAAAGGCAGATTGTTATTTCACTAAATTTTGTTTTTATTGCAGCGGATACACATACGAGATGGCAGTTATGGATGATACACAGAGTCAGATTTTCCTTGTTCTCAACTTCGTTTGTCTCTGCACCTTAGTTGGTTTATTTGGAATAATTACGAATGTGATCAATTTACTTGTGTTTTACAAACAGGGACTCAGTTCTAGCATCAATATCACATTCTTCGCCATGGCCATCTCGGATCTGTGTGGTTTAGTGTTTCAGCAAATTGTTAGCTTTCTATTCAATCCCCTGTTTCAAGCTGCTTGTTTACCAGTCGTGCCCTCGGAGTTTCAGTACATGGTTGCTGCGATACCAAGAGTTGTGTTTGCCAAAATCACCTGCTTCATCACCGTCTATGCTACCCTAGAACGGTGTCTGTGTATAGCGTTTCCTCTACACGTCAAACAGATGATCACACCGAGAAGAACAGCTGTAGTCATGGTATCTATATACAGCCTGACGTTTATTTCTTATTCCCCGTTGTACTACAGAGCGTCTATCAATTGGAAGTTTATTCCCGCCAAGAACAAATCTATGTTAGGGCTTGTTGTTGTGGACGGCAGCGCAACATTGACTGAAATAGTTTTTACCTTTCAAACTATCGTAGGATTCGTTTCGTTTTTTGCAGTCGTATTATTTACAATGATTTTGATACGGAAACTGGGGGAGAAGAGAAATTGGCGTAAATCGGCCTCTCTGTCTTCAAACAAATCCGAATCAATGAGCAGCCGAGACAGTAAAACAATGGCAATGATTACACTGATTGCTAGCATCCTTATTGTTTGCTACACACCCTGTGTCATTCTTTATGCTGTTGCTTTGGTAGAACCTGAGTTTAGTTTAAATGGCAAGTACACAAATATATGCGTTGTCATGTGGTCGTTCGGCATTTTATTTGAAACTGTCAACTGCAGTGTGAATATATTCCTGTACGTCAAAATGAGCACAAACTACAAGATAATCTTGCTACATTATTTGCCTTGTCTGAATTAACCAAGATGAGGGGAGGAATGCATGATTAATTCAATGGTTTACTAATGATATTTAACTGACAGGGTGACCATACGAAATTCTACGGAAGAAAACTAATAATTTTGAACGTACAGTTTACAGAACAATTTTTAGAATATCATGGACCAGAAAGACGAAGAGTACGGACACTCTAAAGATCGTAACATCCTTCATGTCTTCATGTCTCGCAAACTGAAACTGCTTTGGCCATACTAAATATGATAATGATGGAAAGATTAGTGACGATAGACACGATTCCTGGAAAATGGGCAGTGATGACCAATAGGAAGGTTGCATGGGATATTAATGACACCATATCAAAAACAGGAAAGATACTATTGGAGGAAGATACTATAATGAAGATGTGGAATGAGTATATAAGAGAATTATATGATGGAGAAAGGGCATAATGAAAAGAAGAAAGTAACTTACAAAGTCCACCTATTCTAAAAGAAGAGGTCCCTGACGCTATCAAACATACGAAGAAAGGAAAAACAGCTGGGCCAGATGGGATCACAGTCGAAGAATTAGAATTTATAGGATAATTTGGAGTAGATATATAAACCAAAATGTTGAATGATATTTACAGCAGTGGATATATACCAAGTGATATGCTGAAATCTGTATTTAAAGCTATACCAAAAAGACCAGGGGCAATTGAATGAGAAGATTTTCGGACGATTAACCTGATAAACCATGTCACCAAGCTTCTACTCAGAATTACAATGAGAAGAATAAGAAAGAAAATAAAAATGGAAATTTGTGAAGAACCGTATGGATTTGTGCAATATATACATTATATATACAGGGATGCCGGTCTCCCTGGTCCAGGTGTTACGCGAATTTCTCCATAATCCTGTATACTCTCGTGAGTAACGTGACGTTGCGTGAGAATCGGTAGCGGTTCTCTCCGGGTCGGTAACTTACGGGGTATGTAAGCCGGTCGCTCAGAAAGCAATGGAAAACTACTGAGCGTAATCTTGCCAAGAAATCAACAATCAGCTGAAAGATGCTGATGATGACAACGGTGTCCTGTAAAGAATATGCGAACAAAAAATATACAGGGATGTGTAATGTCTCCATAACTGTTTTCCCTATACAGTGAAAATATTTTCAGAAATGTAGAAGATATAAATGGAATCATCATTGGGGACGAAACATAAATAACATTAGATATGCAGATGATACAGTATTGATTGCAGACATTGAGCAGAATCTGCAACAATCAGTAGATGCGGTTGTTGCACACAGTTAACAATTATGTTTAGCATTAAATTGTTAGAAGACACAGATTATGGTCGTCACTAGGAAGAACGAAATACCACAATGTTGTTGTTGTTTGTCCATCAAGAATGATGATGACCATTCATTTCATCCGGTGGGGTTGAAGGTGTGGAGCCGTGGGTTCTAAGATGGCTGATAAGGCCTATTTTGGCTCGAAATGTTCTTTGACAATGTGAGCAAAGAATGCTTGACGTCTCTGGAGGAGGATTTCCTGCAGTGGTTTTTCTGTCCTACCTTTTCTTCACAGCTCTTGCAGTCCTGGTTGCCTCACATATGACTGCACCTTTGCGCAATGATGCACGCCACGAATTTCGGTCTCTGGCTGCAGCCTCCCAGATGTCATGATGAATTCCAAAAGCATTCAGTGAAATTTTCAGAGTGTCTTTAAAACGTTTCCTTTGGCCACCTTGGGAGCGTTTACCACAACGCAGTTCGCTGTAAAAAATTCGTTTAGGGAGCCTGTGATCTGGCATGCGAGTCAAGTGACCAGCCCAGCAAATCTGATTCTTCATCAGTAGAGTGTGGATACTGGGCATGGATGCTCTTTCTAGGACTTCAGTGTCTGGAATCTTGTCTTGCCATTTAATCTCCAGTAGCTTCCTTAGGCAGACTGTGTGGAAGTGGTTTAATTTCCTAGCGTGTCGCTGATAAACAGTCCAGGTTTCACAAGCATATAGCAGTGTGGATAATACAACTGCTTTGTAGACTTTTAGCTTTGTTTGCAGGCTTATTCCATTTCTGTCCCATACATTCTTGTACAGTCTTCCAAAGGTCGCGCTGGCTTTGGAGATTCTTGCATTCACTTCGTCATCGATTGTGGCAGCTTGTGACACGGTGCTGCCAAGATAGGTGAATTTGTCCACAACACTTAGTCTATGATCATTCACTTTGATATTCGGCACAGTGTGATTATTCCCTGGAGCTGGCTGGTACATAACTACAGTCTTCTCCAAGTTGATATTGAGCCCAAAGTTGGCACAGGCATGTGAGAAAGCTGAAACATTATGTTGCATGTCCGCCTCTGAGTTGGCGTATAGAGCGCAATCATCAGCAAACAGGAGCTCTCTGACGGTGCCGCTGTTAATTTTGGTTTTAGCTTTCAGCCTTCTGAGATTGAATAACTTTCCATCCATACGGTAGTTGATGTCTATACCAATGTCGTCGTTCTCGAAGGCATTCATCAACATGGCTGAAAACATGAGGCTGAACAGTGTTGGTGCCAGGACACATCCTTGCTTCACTCTATTGGTGACAGGAAAGGGTTCAGACAGTTCACCATTTTCCTGTACTCTTGCCTGCATGCCGTCATGAAATAGCCGCACTATTTGGACACACTTTCGTGGACAGCCATATTTTGCCATAATCTTCCACAGTCCTTCTCTGCTGACTGTATCAAAAGCCTTGGTAAGGTCAATGAAAGTGGAGAACATTTCGCAGTTCTGTTCCTGACATTTCTCTTGCAGCTGCCTTGCAGCGAAAATCATGTAAACAGTTCCACGTTCTTTTCTGAAGCCACATTGATTCTCAGGAAGAAGACCTTGATCGAGATGGGCTGTGAGGCAATTGAGAAGAATTCTGGCGAGTATCTTCCCTGCAATTGAAAGCAAGGAGATGCCTCAGTGGTTGTCACAGGATTGGCGGTTTCCTTTTCGTTTGTAAAGGTGGACTATTGACGCGTCCTTAAAATCTTGTGGCATGGTCTCGTTCATCCATATGTTTGTGAAGACTTGGTGAAGCTGCTCTGTTAGGACCGGCCCACCTGCCTTGTATATCTCTGCTGGGATGGAGTCAGGACCAGGTGCCTTGCCGCTGGAGAGTTGCTGGATGGCTTTGTTTACTTCCACTATGGTTGGCAGGTCATCAAGTGTCTCATTGCTGGGAACTTGAGGAAGGCAGCTGATGGTTTCATCATCGAAGAAGGAAGTTGCATTTAAGATTTTGCTGAAATGCTCTGCCCAGCGTTGAAGGATTTCTTTCTTATCGGTGACCAATGTTCCCCCATCTGCACTGAAGAGGGGAACTATGCCTGGTGATGAAGGACCATAGACCGCTTTCAGTGAGTCGTAGAAATTGTTCATATCATGTCTGTCAGCAAAGCCCTGAATTTCATCAGCTTTGCTGCTCAGCCAGGAGTCCCGCATGTGCCGAAGTTTCTGCTGCACTATACTCTGAATGTTCTTGAAAGCATCTTTTTTTTATGTTGACTTTGGGTCAGATGTGCCTTGAGGAGAAGATGTTTCTCGGCCAGCAATTGGTTGATGTCTTCGGAATTTTCATCAAACCAGTCTTTATGCTTTCGGGGGGCTGGACCCAGGATTTCCATAGCAGTGTTGTAAATTATGTCCTTTAGGGCTCTCCATTCTGTTTCTGTATCCTGTTTAGCTTCAGCATTGGGCTTGAGGCGGTCTTCCAGCATATTTTCAAACGACTGCTGCATTTTCTTGCTGTTTAGGCGGGTGACATTTAGCTTTGTTTGCATTTTCGCCCCTAGAGGACGCCGTGGTGGCCTGATGTGGATGTTCATTTTCGAGACAATGAGACGATGGTCTGTCCAACATTCGGCACCACACATGGATTTTGTCACTCGAACGTCTTGTCTGTCACTCCTCCTGACGATGACATAGTCAATGAGGTGCCAGTGTTTCGAGCGAGGGTGCATCTACGATGTCCTATTTCTCATACAAAAATACAGGTTGTATGTAGCATCTCAACACTCTTTTTCTCGTTTCAATTGATATCTGTTATGGTCAGTATGTTTTTCATTTTGCTAAAGGCTACTTTCGCCATGGCTATTCTTGTTCTAATGTCTTCTAATCTCTTCACAATGTAATACACAAGTAAATGGGAATATTCTTCAACAAGTGAATTGGTACAATTTTCTCGAAACACTAATACCTTCTGATGGGAGATGCCTTGAAGAGATTAGAACAAGAATAGCCATGGCGAAAGTAGCCTTTAGCAAAATGAAAAACATACTGACCATAACAGATATCAATTGAAACGAGAAAAAGAGTGTTGAGATGCTACATACAACCTGTATATTTGTATGGATGTGAAGCTTGGACAATGAGCAGTCAAGCTAAAAACATCTTATGGCTGTAGAAATGTGGTTTCTGAAGAGAATGCAAAAGGAATACCGTGGACAGACAGAAAAAAGAAATGACCACGTACTACAAGAAACACATGAAAATCGTAAATTAATTAGAGAAATTAGTGAAAATTTTTTGGACATATTGTGAGAAGAAATAAATTGGAGAACTTGGTGACAACTAGCAAGATCGAGGGGAAGAGAACAGGGGAAAGACAGAGGAGTAAATACATGGATGGCTTGATCACATGGCATGGTAGAGATAAGAACACTGAGCTGATCCACGACTCTGATGATTGATTGAAATGGCGAATCATGACCGCCGACGTTTATCAGCATGGCACATGATGGATATATACATTACGGACACTATTAGAAAGATCAATAGAGACACAGAAAGACATATATTTGTCCTTCATAGATTATACTAAGGCATTTGATAAAGTAAAACATGATGAAATGATTAAAATGGTGAAAGATATTAATCATTGGCACCTTTCCGTCTTGACAGACGATAGTTTGTGCTTTAAAAAGGCATAATAACTTTTACCTATGGCGGTAGCGCATGTGACTGATAAGGCCAATTTGCGCTGTAAGTTAAGACCAGGGATAGAATTATTGCCTCTCCATAGCACAAAGCCTGGGCTAAAATATAGAGATCATGTGTTGCCCATGCAGCATGATCCCTCTCTTGGCCTGCCTAGTTCACTCCAGAGGAAAGGTAACACCCCTACATCTGGAACAAGACAAGCTGCAGAAGCTGCCGGATCAGCAAAGAATTGCTCTAACTGTCCGCCTGTCGGAGCTTCGATCCTAGACCAGCTGCCAACCAAGGCTTAGGGCCTGGTCTGCCCTGCCATGACATTTTGTCTTTAGCTTGCATTTCCTCGCACCAGGGTAAGGCTTGTACCCTCTCAATTGCGCTTTTCCGTCCGAAGCCGTTGGCACAATGTGGGGTGTCGGGTTTGGTAAGCGCCGCCCAACGTTCGGCGCTAAAAGAAAACAGGTAGTACCGCCTACTGTTATACGGTATTAGCATTGATGAGAAATATATAAGAATAATAAAAGTGGAAATAAAGAAGGAAATTGTGAACAAATAAGGCTGCGAGTACGACAGAGTTGTGTTTTGTCACCGAATCTCTTCTCCCTCTATTCATTCATTCATTCATTCATTCATTCATTCATTCATTCATTCAGTTGCATGTCTGTCCTCTGCAGAACCTCGCCCCAGTGATAACCTTCCGGAAAACTTCTCGATCACAAGCAAGATGTCCCGCGTCCGATACACCCATCTGGAGATCATCCGCCACATCCTGCACCCATCTTCTCTTTGGCCTTCCTCTTCCTCCCTTCCCAGGCATATACTCCTCCATTATTGTTCTCTCCAAACTCTCATGACGTTTCAAGTGACCAAAATATATCAATTTTCTTTGTTTTATCGTCTTCAATGGCCAACCCTCTTCAGTATTAAACTCTTGAATTATGAATGCATGTGTTCTTTTCTTTAACCAAGATATAGCGAAGTAATAATAAGAGAGATCAAAGAGAAGCCAGGAATAATATTTGGAAGTTATAATATAAACAATATACGCTATGCAGATGATACAGTATTGTTGGCAGATAATGCAAATGATCTACAACAATTGTAGGACATTGTAGTAACAGAGTGCAAAGAAAGGACTCTCCTTGAATATCAAGAAATCAGTAACAATTGTGATATCACAGAAAAAGGTGCCACCTAAATGTGAAATAGAGATAGAAGGGAAAATTCATCACCAGGTGGATAGTTTTAAATATCTCAATCAATCAATAAATCATGTGCCATGCCGGAAAGCGCGGGCTGTCATGACTCGCCATTTCACTCGATCACCAGAATCGTGGATCAGCTCAGAGTTTCAGTCTCGACCATGCCATGAGGCCAAGCCATCCAGGTATTTACTTCTCGGTCTTCCCCTTGGTCTGTTCCCTTCGATGCTGCCAGTTGTTACTATGTTCTCCAATCCATTTCTTCTCATAACATGCCCAAAAAATTGTGACTGTCTACGTCTAATTTCTCTAATCAATTTACGATTTTCATTTGTCTCCTGTAGTACCTGGTCATTGGTTTTTCTGTCTGTCCATGGTATTCTTTGCATTTTCCTCAGAAACAACATTTCTGCAGCCATCAGATGTTTTTCAGCTTGACTGCTCATTGTCCAAGTTTCACATCCATATAAAAGAACAGGCTCTAAGTAGCATCTCAACACTCTTTTTTTCGTTTAAATTGACATCTTTTATTGGTCAGTATGTTTTTCATCTTGCTAAAGGCTACTTTCACTATTGCGATTCGTGTTCTAATCTCTACAAGGCATCTCCCATCAGATGTTATGACTGTTCCGAGATAATTGTGCCGATTCACTTATTGAAGAATATTCCCATTTACTTGTATATTACCTTGTGGTATGTCTTTCTTCCTAGTGACGACCATAATCTGTGTCTTTTTACAATTTAATTCTAATCCCAGTTGTTCTACTAATTGTTGCAGGTCCTGCTCATTGTCTGCAATCAATACTGTATCATCTACATATCTATTCAGTCATGTGCACATGTGGTTTGACGTCGAAGACAGCAGAGCACATACTCCAGGATTGCCCAAACTACAACATATCCAGGCGAACCTTCTGGCCTAGAGAGACAACAGTGGAAGATAAACTCTATGGACCGCTGAGTGAACTAAAAAAGACAAAGAGACAACATTGCAGTTATAAACATATTTCAGTCGAACGAAAGAAGAAGACGAAGAAGAAGAAGAAGAAGAAGAAGAAGAAGAAGAAGAAGAAGAAGAAGAAGAAGAAGAAGAAGAAGAAGAAGAAGAAGAAGAAGAAGAAGAAGAAGAAGAAGAAGAAGTAGAAGAAGAAGAAGAAGAAGAAGAAGAAGAAGAAGAAGAAGAAGAAGAAGAAGAAGAAGAAGAAGAAGAAGAAGAAGAGGAGTTAGAGCATCGCTGTGCTGATCCGACAGCTTCTGCAGCTTGTCTTGTTCCAGATCTACGTGTGTTAATTTTCCTCTGGAGTGAACTAGGAAGACCGAGATAAGATGATGCTTCATGTGCACACACCGTCTTTTCAATTCAGAAAAACGCTTTTTGCCTTGGAGAGGTTAACTTATGCGAGAGCACTCAGAATGCAAGTGAAAGGGGAAAGATTAGAGGCATGTATGAAGGGATAAAGAAGCCCTGTGGTCCCATAATTAAAAGAAGTGCACCGCTGAACACATTGACTAGAGAAATCATGACTGATAAGGAACATCAGATGGACAGAAGGGTAGAGCACTATTTGGAGCTTTACTCAAGTGAGACCAAATTAGCGGATGACGCCATCAACACAATAATGGCCCTGTCAACTCTTGACCACCTGCACACACTTCCCACTATAATATAAATTAAGTGTTTTATTACTGAAATTGCTTCTGACATGGCTCCGGGTAAGGATTGGATTACAAAGGCATGAAAGAAACATTAACAGGTGTGGTAGAATTAAACAAAGCATTCATTTTGAATGAATTATGCACCATGGGTTGGTCAGAAGAAGTCGCCGTAGGCATTCAGGCAAGCATCCCGTTGTTTAGGTAGGCGTATTGTGGTTGCTCACTGAACCAAGTATTTACCGCGTTAATGACGTCTGCATCTGTGTGAAATCGTTGCTCATTGAGAGCTTTTTATAGAGGTCCGAACAAACGAAAATCACATTGTGAGAGATCAGGACAAAAGGCTGGATGTTGCAGAATTTCCCATTTCTTCCAAGCTAATGCTTCCTGTATAATCTTTGCGACATGCGGACGAGCATTTTAGTCCTACACAATCACACTGCGAGAAAGAATGCCCGGTCGTTTATTCTTGAAGGCTTTTTGAAGATTGTCTATTGTTTGCAAGTAGTGGGTAGAGTTAATGTTGACACCAGGTTCTTTAAAGTCGGCCAACAATAGCCCTTCATGGTTAAACAATGCGTTCAGCATAACCTCACCAACGGAAACCTGTAACTTGAATTTTTTGGCTTTTGGTGATCCAGCATGCTTCCGTTGTATGCTCTCTTTTTTGCTGCTAGGCTCAAAGTGGTGACACCATCATTCATCGCCTGCCACTATGCAGAAGTGAAATTAATCGCCCTCCACTCCAGTGGTTTTTTCTGTTGCAACAATATGCGCTTGACCCGGCCGTCGAAGATCTGTCGTGAACTGACGTCCTTTCCGAAACATTCGTGTCCAGTCTGTTACTGTTGTCGTCGACACACATTTGTTACCGTGCGCGGCCTGCATTCTTCGATGAATGTCTACTTCTCGACATCCTTCAAATGAAATAAACCGAATCACCACTCTTTGAGCTTCTTTGGACTTGTTTTGAATCAACCCGGAACATTTTTTCAACGGTCAGAAACAGAACCTATGCATCATGGGACGAAAAACAATTCCTCTTTTATTCATTGGTCAGTACTTATAAAATGACTATGACATGATCATGTTCAACGTATGCAATTACGCGCGGTGCGGCACGAACGGATTTCAAATGAACGCTCTTAATAGAACAGTGCTGTATTATAATTTAGGTAAAGGTGGTAATTTAGGTGGTTACACACCCGCTTCACACGCCAGTGATCCGGGGCTTGTTTCCGGATCCGGTCAGGGATATGCACTACTGACGAGCTCAAACGAGGGCGAAACTCGAGTATAGTGTTTCCATATTGACGTGGATAGGCCCTAGGTTCATACCAGAATACGATCAGCGTTGCCAGTAGTGGGTTGTGCTCAATATTTAAAATTCAAATCCCAAAATAACCAAATTAATCAATGAGTAAATAGGCGAAAATATCTATAGAAGTCTTGAAGATGTGGTTTTATGAAAGTATGCATTAAATTAAATGGACAACCAAAATGAGCAATTGAACATTTTGAGGGAAGCTAAGTCGCAAAGATAACTCATTCCAATCATCAGACAGAAGAAGCCATCATCTTGTTAGCCAAATTATGAGAAGACAAATTGGAAAATGGTATGACAACCGGAACGATTTGCGGAAAGAGAGATAGAGAAAGGCAGCGAGATAAACTTCTTGACAGTCTTCTGTCATAGCAAGGAAGGGAGTCAACACACATGTCGATCCATGCCGTTAGAGACCGCAATTTTTGGAGAAGCATGATTGCTAAGCCAGCCGTCAGGTCACTGGATGATGAACATGTACTTAACTCGATTGCTCCAATCAAAACAGTGAAAACCCAGAAGAGTATATAGCCAGAGGACAGAAAGTGTTATGCATCAGTGTATATTTGCAGCGGGTAGGGTATTGCTGCACACGAAACGAAGATAAGATATAGTAAAAGAGACATACAGTACAAAGGGAAGCGGGGTTTCCAACATGAAGGAATATAAAGGTCTATAATGCACGAGAAGTGGACATATTTAGCAGAGAAACTAAAGGGATACAAAATACACAACAGAAAGTAATCCCGCATACCGCGTTCTAAGCAAAGCTGTGGGTGAATTGGAAGTAGACTGTCATGCGTTGTTTTACATAGAATGGTATGAACGTCGGTCTTTCATAAAGCAATGGCAAACTGCAGACAAGCTGCTGTGGAGGCTGAAGTACAAGCGTTGATTTTCGAGAATTAGCTAGACGGTGATGCTGTCATCTACACAGATGGGTCGGTTGGCTCATGGGTCTTTACGGCTCGGGCCAGAGGGAGAATTGTGAAGGAGGCCTCTGGTGCTTTCACTGAAACCACAAGTAGCCTGACTATGGAAGTAATGGCAGTAAGTAAAGCAATAACATGGATCGAGACACAGACATTCACTAGGGTATGTTTCCTTAGCGACTCAATGAACATGATCAAGAGGATAGAGGTGGGGTGGATCCGAAGAGAATGGTTGCTGTCTCTGGAGCGGTCTCGGCTGGCACAGATTAGTTTCATCTTCGTGCCAGGGCATGTGGGAGTACAAGGAAATGAGCGAGCTGACAAGCTTGCAGGTGAGGCTACGGTGTAGGGCAGACGCACCATGGACCAGGCTGACATTCTGAATGTTCTACGAGTAGTAAGACTTTTGCATGAACCAAGTGATGACTGTGAATCTACAACCATGGCTAGACTGCGAGAACAGCAAATTAAAAGAGGGGTGGTCAAACAAGAACACTACTCAGGAAGCCAAAGAAGATTGATAAACCAACACAGAACCGGTGTCGTTAGCCGCTACACGCTGCGGGATTTGCTGAGGAGGGGATCCGAGCACTTATGGACTGAATGGTTCGATGTGCAATGAGGATGATCTTTCGACTTACTAACTAACTAATGGCAAGCTACTGAAGGTAAATTTGTGAAGAAATCACAAATTACCAAAACATTATGGTGCTGATCTCGACGTCCTTTAAAGGCTATGCAACTCTCTCTCTCTCTCTCTCTCTCTCTCTCTCTCTCTCTCTCTCTCTCTCTCTCTCTCTCTCTCTCTATATATATATATATATATATATATATATATATATATATATATATATATATATATCACTGGCACCTTTCCGTCTTGACAGACGATAGTTTGGTACATTGTGCTTCAAAAAGGCTTAATAACTACGACCCATGGCGGTGGCGAGTGTGGCTGGTAAGGCCAATTCTTGCTGCAAATGTTTGCCCACAGTAGATGCATGTGAAAACATGGTCATTTCCACCATCCTGCACCATCTTACGTCTCTCACGCTCTGTGTTTGCCTTATCTGCAATCATTTTCTCCTTTGTCCTTA
Source organism: Cepaea hortensis (assembly GCA_963921405.1). Classification (NCBI taxonomy): domain Eukaryota; kingdom Metazoa; phylum Mollusca; class Gastropoda; order Stylommatophora; family Helicidae; genus Cepaea; species Cepaea hortensis. The sequence goes on from OY992883.1 coordinate 103,882,404, forward strand.
TTCCATTTGTGATAGTTGCCCTCCATGCAACACGTTCTGCGGCGACTTTCTCCCACTGTGCATTATCAATGCCTGTATCAATCATGTCCCGCTTACACACATCTTTGTATCGTAGTAGAGGCCGACCCTGAGATCTCCTACCCGACTGTAATTCACTAAAAAAGATGTCCTTTGGTATTCTACCATCATCCATCCTCCTAACATGTCCTATCCATCTAAGTCTACGAAGACTGAGCATGGAATACACTGTCACACAACATGATCTTTTCAATACTTCAGTATTTGTGATTTTGTCTTGCCACTTAATACCAAATATTCTTCGCAGACACCGCATATGAAAGCTGTTTAAGCGTTTCTCTTGGCGTGAGTAAGTTGTCCAGGTTTCACTGCCATAAAGAAGAGTACTAAGGACACAGGCTTGGTAGACGAGGACTTTTGTTTTGGCAGTAAGCTACCTGTTCTCCCAGACTCTTTTTGCTAACATGTTCATTGTTGTTGCTGCCTTGCCAATTCTGATGTTGATTTCCTGATCGAGGGATAATTTGCTATTTACCTCTGTTCCTAGATATGTAAAATGGTCTACTATCTCCAGTTCGGCGTCGTCAATAAAGATTGATGGTACACCATGTGCACCTTGTGACATAATCTGTGTATTCTTTTTGTTAATTGTTTAACCAAATTCAGAACAAGCATTGGAGAATGCAGTTAGTAGATGTTGTAATTCTTCCTCAGAGTAGGTCGTAATCACAGCATCATCTGCAAAAAGCAAATCTCTGATTAGTGCCCTCCTAATTTTGGTCTTGGCCTTCAATCTCTGAGCATTATAGAGGCCACCATCTGAGCATGAGTGAATGTATATACCGTCATCCTGATCACGAAAGGCATATTTCAGTAGAAGTGTAAAGTATATCCCAAAGAGGGTGGGGGACAGTACACAACCTTGCTTAAATCCACTCTTGATTTCAAACTCTTCTGAAGTTGAGCCATCAAACTTGATTATACCCTTCATACCTGTGTGGAACGATTCCACAATGGACAGAAGAGTTGGTGGGCAGCCAATCTTCTTTAGTGCTTTGAACAGACCCTCACGACTAACCAAATCGAATGCCTTTGTGAGGCCAATGAAGGCAATAAACAGTGGCTGATTTTGTTCCCGGCATTTTTCTTGCATTTGTCGCAATGAGAATATCATATCAATGGTAGACCGGTTCTGACGGAAGCTGCACTGTGATTCGGGGTAGACTTGATCTCCCAGGACTTGAAGTCTGCGCAGAACAATTCTGGCAAATACTTTCCCTACAATACACAGAAGTGAGATACCCCTATAATTGTTACAGTCGCTCCGATCGCCCTTGTTTTTGTACAGCGTTATGATGTTTGAATCTTTGAGTCCTTCTCGCCAGCATAGCTCTATTAGCTGGTGGATCTGTAGAGTGAGTGTGTCTTGCCCACTTCTGATTACCTCTATTGGAATCCCATCCTTACCTGGAGCCTTGCCAGACGCAAGTTCATTTATAGCAAACTTAACTTATGTTATGGTGGGAAGTGTGTCCAGGTGGTCAAGAGTTGGCAGAGCATTGAGGGCATCATCCGCTAGCTTGGTCTCGCTTGAGTAAAGCTCTAAATAGTGCTCTACCCGTCTATCCATCTGCTGTTTCTTATCAGTGATGATTTCTCCAGTCAAGGTTTTCAGCGGTGCACTTCTTTTGATCATTGGACCACAGGCTTTCTTTATCCCTTCATACATGCTTCTGATGTTTCCCTTATCACTTGCGATTTGAATGGACTCACATAACTTGATCCAATAGTCATTAGCATGCTGCCTGGCTGCCTTTTTGCACATCCTTCCTTGCTTGCTTCAGCTCACCCAGAGTGTTACGCGTTGGTCTTTCCTTGTTTCTTAAGAGAGCTATCTTCTTTTTATCAATCAGTATCTGGCTGTTTGCCGCAAACCACTCATGCCTCTTATGATCCACAGTGCCGTAAACCCCTACCGCTGTTTTATAAATAGTTTCCTTAAGTTTACTCCATTTATCATTTACTATACAATTTTCTGGTGTATCAGTGAAAGCGTCTTCAAGTTGCTGTTGAAATTCAAAGCACTTTCCAGGATCGTGAGTGTTAATAATATTAATCCTGGGGCTAGATTTGTGTTTAGCTGTGTAGATTCTCTTTGGTCTCAGTCTAACCCTTGCAACAACCAAAGAATGATCTGTATCACAGTCAGCACTGTGGTAACTTCGAGTTAATGATGTATGGTTCAGATGTTGTCTCCGTGTGATAATGAAGTCCAGCTGATGCCAATGGCCGGATCTTGGATGTTTCCATGTGACCTTATGCAACTCTTTTGTTTTAAAAAAAGGAGTGTCAGTGCATATGCAGTGATAATGGTGGCAAATCCACAAGAGGTTGCCAAGCGCAGGGATAATAATCTTTCATTACCTCCAGCTGGGATATCAATCATTCCCAGTAGCGAATTCTTCACTGCAAAGCCCACACCATGTTGCCTTTTTTTCTACTTGCCCTCTACCCTTGCAAAAAAAGGTGTAATTGTTTTCCCTGAGTGACCCTTCCTCAGCGAGGCGAGTCTCCTGCAGTCCAGCAATATCAATGTTAAGACGATTGAGTTCAGCATCAATCACAGCCGTTTTTCTCACATCGTCAATATTTGTCAAGTCAGTGGAAAATCCTGGACAAATGGTTCTTACGTTCCAGGTTGCAAGCCGTAGCTTTAGGTTTCTATTATTCTTTTTATTAGTACCTGGTGCATTGGTTTTACAGCCTGCGATTCAGATTTTGTCCTAGCCTCAAGCATCCATTGAAGCAGGCAGGCTGTGGCGGATCACCACCCAATTGGCCGGGGGCTGCCCAGCTTGAGGCGGGCGGTATCTGATCAGTGACACCAGTAGGTGTCTCCCACCGTCAGAGGTAACGCGTGGCGCCCCATGTCTACGCCAACTGACAAGGACTTATAACCCGTAAGAATTGCCTCTCGCTTTGATTCCGAGAAGGTTATCACCAGGGATGGAGTTATTGCCTCTCCATAGCACAAAGCCTGGGCTAAAATAAAGAAACCATGTGTTGCCAATGCAGCATGATCCCTCTCTCGGCCTGCCTAGTTCACTCCAAAGGAAAGTTGACACCTGTACATCTGGAACAAGACAAGCTGCAGAAGCTGCCGGACCAGCAAAGCGATACTCTAACTGTCCGCCTGTCGGAGCTTCGATCCTAGACCAGCTGCCAACCAAGGTTTAGGGCCCGGTCTGCCCTGCCAGGACTATTTTGTCTTTGGGTTGCATTTTCTCGCACCAGGATAAGGCTTGTACTCTCCCAATTGCGCTCTTCCGCCCGAAGCCGTTGGCACAATGTGGGGTGTCGGGTTTGGTAAGCGCCGCCCAACATTCGGCGCTGACAGAAAGCAGGTAGTACCGTCTACTGTTATACGGTAGCTCAGTTATATCTGACTAAGACCTGACTTAATACACACACACACACACACACACACACACACATATATATATATATATATATATATATATATATATATATATATATATATATATATATATATATATATATGAAACTTGGCGGTGTTCAATGATCACGTATCCCTGTTCAAAGCAGTAAGTAAATGCCCCAGAATATATGTTAACGAAACATGGATCAGATAACAGACACACACCACAATACACCTTATTGATTGGTCTAAACTATTAAGACATTAACAGCAGACACTGTAAAGAAAGTCGAAAGATTATTACGTGTGTAATTTAATTATACTTTAGAACAATGATAAGGTGTCACATCTATCTAGCAATGTAAGCTACAGAGTATGGGTCAATATTATTTGTTACATTGCTTTAATTACCTCCTTGTTATTGATAACGCATAGTTGACATCACAGAATTACCAGAATTACATCGAATGCTCAGACTCATGGAAGTCACTTGATTCATATGTAAGATAATTGCATGTCTTTCACGGAGACTAAGCTCAGCATTTCGGTAGTACTAATTGTAAAGCTACGAAGAGAACGTATAGTATAATATTGTAATATCTTAACATGTATAGTTAGCATTACAATGTCCATTATATACATCCCTGTGTACAAGTTAAAAAGCAGTGATAAATTATAGCCTTCGCTGTCTATAACCAACTCTATACTAACGGCAAGAAGAATTATAACGTGTTGGTCACTAAGTAACACCAACGAAAGGCCACGAAGCGAAGGATAATTCTCTTACCATGTTGTGGCAATAACAATTATGTTCGTGAACCTTATTATTCGATTTATGTTCATTAAGAATACAGGCGGAAGACGCAATATGGTAGTGGCTAAATATCTGCATACTAGCCCGTTGGTCACAGGTTCGAACCCACATACGGACATATTCCTAAAATTGTCCTGCGCTTGTAGTTTGACCTAGATTAAAATGGGTACCAGAAAGTATCTTGAGAAAGTGAAGGCGGCCGGTGTGATATTGACTACTTCACTCTTCGAATGCCGATTGGTCGATATAAATAACGGTGTAGCACAATATGCACAGTGTGTCTTCGGACGTGTAACAGTGTCCTTTCATGTTTACTTAGCTCAGAGGTAAGATATTCCCATAGCAGATAGTGCCGTTGGAATATGAAGTGTTAAGCCTTCACATATTCTAGTCCTCACAAAGGCATTTGATTTTGTCAGTCGTGAGGGTCTGTTCAAGGCACTAAAGAAAATTGGCTGCCCACCAACTCTTCTGTGCATTGTGGAATCGTTCCTTACAGGCATGAAGGGTATAATGAAGTTTGATGGTGCAAATTCTGAAGAGTTTGAAATCAAGAGTGGAGTTAAGCTAGTTTGTGGTACTAGCTCCCACCCTCTTTGGACTATACATTTCACTTCTACTGAAATATGCCTTTCGTGATCAGGATGGTGGTATGTACATTCACTCACGCTCAGATGGCGGCCTCTACAATGCTCAGAGATTGAAGGCAAAGACCAAAATTAGGAGGGTACTGATCAGAGAGTTGCTTTTTGCAGATGATGCTGCAGTTACGACCCACTCTGAGAAAGAATTGCAATGTCTACTATCTGCATTCTCCAATGCTTGTTATGAATTTGGTTTAACAATTAGCAAAAAGAAGACACAGATTATGTCACAAGGTGCACATGGGGTACCATCAATCTTTATTGACGACGCCGAACTAGAGATTGTAGACCATTTTACATATCTAGGATCAGTGGTAAATAGCAAATTATCCTAGATCAGGAAATCAACATCCGGATTGGTAAAGCAGCAACAACAATGAACAGGTTAAGAAAAAGAGTCTGGGAGAACAGGAAGGTTACTGTCAAAACAAAAGTCCTTGCCCGTGTGTTGCCGGGGCCCATACGGGGGAGCAAAGAATAGTAATACTGTTGCCTACCATGCAAGTCTTAAGAGGCGACTAAGGAGGCTATGGTTCCGTCGCGCTGCTACTGAGTGAGTGCGTGGAGCGACACTGTGAGCTGTCAATTTCGCGTGGAATGCTTTTGCATCTGTCCGCGGTTGTTTTTTCGCGTAAACTGCATGTTCGGGGCGATGACGGCCGGCTGTTGCTGGATTGACTAGTTTGCCTTTTCGGTTCACGAGTGCATTTTTCAGGAGAGTCCTGGGAGTCGCCGCTGCAGCTACGGAGTTCGTGCTTTGTGCGGCGCTTTCGGTGGGTCGCCCTGCAGAAAGAGACCGAGCCATATTGGATAAAACCCCGGTCAATGAAGTCTTTCTGGTGACTGCCGTTTTCATCGACGATAACTATTTTTCGTGGAAGACTTTTGTGTTGGCATTCTCACGGCGGCATTATGCACAGTGTACCTGTGCTGGCAGTTGGCTTGCCGACACTCCTGTCTGTTCCATCGTTCACATGGGGCAGTGAGGAGCATTTTGTGATATTCACTGGCACATGAACGGAGCAATATGGGGATGACCCGTTGCCGTGAAGTTGGAACTGCGACTAACTAACTAACTAACAAAAGTCCTAGTCTATCAACCCTGTGTCCTTAGTACTCTTCTTTATGGCAGTGAAACCTGGAAAACTTACTCTCACCAAGAGAAACGTTTAAACAGCTTTCATATGCGGTGCCTGCGAAGAATTCTTGGTATTGAGTGGCAAGACAAAATCACAAATACTGAAGTATTGGAAAGATCAGGTTGTGTGACTGTTTATTGCATGCTCAGTCTTCGTAGACTTAGATGGATAGGACATATTAGGAGGATGGATGCTGGTAGAATACCAAAGGACATCTTTTTTTGTGAATTACAGATGGGTAAGAGATCTAAGGGTCGGCCTCTACTACGATACAAAGATGTGTGTAAGCGGGAAATGATTGATACAGGCATTGATAATGCACAGTGGGAGCAAGTCGCCGCTGAACGTGTTGCATGGAGGGCAAACATCAGAAACGGAATAAATACAAATGAGAAAATTATTGCATAAAAGTCACACACTGAGCATGTGAGACGTAAAATGGTGCATGATGGTGGAAATGACCACGTGTTCACATGCACCCACTGTGTAAGAACATTTACAGCGCGAATTGGCCTTATCAGTCACATTCGCTACCGCCATAAGTAAAAGTTAGTATGCCTTTTTAAAGCACAAACTATCGTCTGTCAAGACGGCAAGGTGCCAATGTATGTATTCTAGTCCATGTGGTGTGGAATCAGGTGGCTATTTCCCTTCCAACAGAACAACGGAACCCAGACTTGTGAAGTATTCTTAGAGCAGAATGATCGGACAAATAATCCAGCCCCTACTGGGAACTGAGTACAGGCCTCAATTTTTGGAGGAATATTTGTCAAGGAAGGGCAGAACGGTGTACAGCGCAGAACAGCCACTCTCAGCTTCCTTAATGAAGAATACCCACAGGACCTCTGGATCCGAGTCTACACAGATGGGTCAGCACAGAATGCTGTTAGAAATGGAGGAGCGGGAGTGTACATAATACCTCTATAATACTACTGACACGGCCAGAGTACCAATAGGAAAGTACTGCCATACCTATGATGCTGAAATTGAGGCAATCAAGATAGCAACAGAGAAATTATTAAATACCGGCCATGGTACACAACATGTGGTGCTATTGACAAATGCAAAATCAGTATTCGAGGCTCTTCTGTCTGGGAAATTGCCAGTACTAAGGACACTACTTTCTGAGCTTAGCAGTCGGCATAAGGTCACCATACAGTGGATACCATCCCACTGTTGAATACCCGGAAACGACAGAGCTGATCGATTGGCTAAGGAAGGAGCTAAAGAGTAACAGCATGATTTGCCCGTTACATACCAATAAAAGAAAAGAATCATCAAATCAATCAGAAAACCACCAAAACCTGCTCAACAAGACTACTACATTATGGACAGACCAGAACAAGTCATTATTCTGCGCTTCAGAACAGGACACAATAGATTTCGCAAACACATGTATACAAAATTCAATATTGGTAAATCAGCCATGTGCACATGTGGATTGGCGTCGCAGACAGCAGAGCACATACTCCAAGACTGCCCAAAATACAACATATCTAGGCAAACCTTCTGGCCTAGAGCGACAACAACAACAGTGGAAGATAAACTCTTTGGACCACTCTGTGAACTAAAAAAGACAGTAAAATTCATACAAGAGACACCATTTCAGTTATAGACATATTTCATGCGAACGAAAGAAGAAGAAGAATAGAGGCAAGCTCACAAACCATTTCGCCACCGCAGCTTCTTGATAAGAATGAGTTTGTATTTTATTTTTATGGAAAAGTAGAGAACGCATGGCCGGTCTCCCTGACGAAGATGTTAATGACGCTGTTCGTGTTCCAAATATACCCACGTTAGAAACACAGCTGCGCCTGATTTGGAAGCAGATCGCGTCGCGCTGGTTCCTTACGGAAAGTATGTGAGCCGGTCATTCAGAAAGCAATGGCAAACTACTGATTTTTAAACTTGCCAAGATATCAACAGCAACTTAAAAAATGCTGGTGTTGACTGCAATGTCCTGTAAAAAAGAATATGAAAAAGAAAAAGAAAAATAAATAATAGAGAACGCATGTGCAATGGGTACATGTTCGAGTCCCATATGTTTATGGGAGCCTAGTAGTATCCTGCTGGCTTCGTGGCTTAGAGGTTATGACTTTTCTCCGTAATCTCGTATACTCTCGTCAGGTAACGTGATGACGGTTCATATCAGCAGTGGTTCGAATCGCATCGGTAACTTACGGGGTATGTGAGCCGGCCTCTCAGAAAGCAATGGCAAACTACTGAGCGTAATCTTGCCAAGAGATTAACATACAGCTGAAAGATGCTGGTGTTGACAGTTAAGTCCTGTAAAAAGGATATGCTAAAAAAAAAAAAAAAAAAAAAAAAGTAGTATCCTGCTGAACGATGTGATTATGAGTTAGAATCCCCAGTGAGGATGATTGTTAAACTTGACCTGAACTTAAAGTAGACACAACCTACAATATACCAGGATTTATCCTGGGATGTACTGACAGATGACGTGATACTAACAACCGCAAAGAATGTCAATTTGGCTTTAATGTCTTGGACTAGTACTGTTCCACATTGGCATTTCTAGCATACCGTCTTATCCTGTACTTACTCTTTTCTTTAAAGGCTATTAGATACACGACGAGTGATGTGGTGAGAATTCGACTGTCGCCTTTACTTCCTGTGTTAGACCTGCTCGACCCGAGAAATCGACCTGAAATCATACCATTGTATGAAAACCAAAGCAATTCTGATTGCTTGCAAAATCGGTGTTTCGAACGCGGTATGCTGGATTACTCACTGCGCCCGTGACACCTTCGCCACAGAACTGGTACAAATTAATACAATCTCGGGAACTGAGTCATCTTTGAGTGTTGGTGAAACAGGAACAAATCAGTTCACCATGTTGAACGTACACGTATTATCATCACGTGCCATACCGACCAGCGTTGGCGACCATGCTTCTCCACAAATATCGATCTCCGATGTCTTGGATCAAGGCTTGTGTTGCTATGACACAAACCTTTCCAGAAAAAATCTATCTCTTGCTGTCCTCATCTAACTCTTTTTCCATAAATATGTCCTGTTGCCACAGCATGTCCCATAACGAGGCCAAAACATAATCACATGTTGATGTTTGTGATAGGTTTATGTCTTTAAGCCTCCTTCAAATTGTCCAGTTTTCCTTTTGGATGATGCATTTAAATATTACAATCTTCACCTCATTTTTAGTGATAATTGTAGCCGACTTCGTCGTCATCATCATCATCATCATCATCATCATCATCATCATCATCATCATCATCATCATCATCATCATCATCATCATCATCATCATCATCATCATCATCATCATCATCATCATCATCATCATCATCATCATCATCATCATCATCATCATCATCATCATCATCATCATCATCATCATCATCATCATCATCATCATGTGCCATGTCGACACTCATGGCCGATCATGGATCGCAATACCACTCGATTACTAGATCTTAGAATATATTTGTGTGCTTGACCCCATTGTGCCTTGCGTTTCAAGATTTTCCTTTTTTTCGCTTCCCCATATCTGTTTGTGATATGGTAAAATCTGTATTTATAGCAATACCAAAGAGACCACGAGCAATTGAATGTGAAGATTTTCGTTCATTTAACCTCATAAACCATGCCACTAAGCTTCTACTCAGAATTATAATGAGAAGAACAAGAAAGAAAATAAAAAATGGAAATTAGTGAAGAACAGTATGGTTATATGGAAGGAAAGGGTATAAACAATGCAATATATATGTCGGATACGTCGAGATTGATGGCTCAACCCCAAAGAGAGAAATGATGCAAAATCCTTTCCCCCAATGTGATCCTGCCCGTTTAATTAATTTAGCTGTACTGACCAAATTGTTTTAGACTAGAAATAAAGTTTTAGAGAGCCAAGGAATACCTTCAGGAAATAACTGAAAAAAGTTGTGTTCCCTTTTATACCCAAAAATTCCTTTCAGTGGTTCCTTGCCTCTTCTCTACCAACTAATTAATTCTATCTATGGTAGTTTAAAACAATTTGACTATGACGAGTAAAAATACAATCAATACATGACATGACCTCATTTTTTTATGATTTAATAAACACAAACATGGATTTTGTAAATTGCATTCAAAATTACAGTTTCCTGTCATAAAATAAGGACATATACATATAATGGTAATTATACAGAATTGATGTGCCAATTATAATGTGTATAAAAACAGCTATATTTTTGCCAGTGGCATGTACTGCTAATCTTTTACTGGCCTGGATGATCTGGAAAAAAACTGTCTACACTCAGGGTTCTCCACTTCCAGCTTTGGGAATCCCTCTGGCTATCAATTAATTGCTGTATGTTCTGTAGTCTTAGTGTTCCTGGTTTGAGTAGAACATTATAAGTTGGCTCTTGGTTTTCTTTCCATTTTTGGCAGGTAAATATTTAAATAAAGATTACCTCTCCTATGAGACAAATGGAACGCTTGCAGGTATATAAGTTTCTGCACTACTCTATCAAGGGCATCACTCAACATTGTGCTCACTCAACAGGTGCTGCATTAAATCTTCACCAAGTCAGGTCTTCATTTACATCAGTATGATCAATACCTGAAATTCCATCAATCACATAATTCTAATGATATCATAAATATGACATTAGAAATGAAATGTAAAAGCCTAAGAACACAACAAGTGAAAACAATAAAAATGAATCTTATTCTTAGAGAAAATAAACATAAAATGAAGATAGTCTTGGTGTTCTCAATTAGTTATCATCAACATAGTTGTTTGCTCTCACTCCAATCTTCCACTATCAGGTGTTCAAGGTTTAACTAGCAGATGTGCAGTTTCATTTTCACTTATGCCTGTCCTTCAGGTCTATAGTTTAAGTAATACCTTGATGGATTTCGAATTTGATAATTATGTTGACCATTCTCTTCTGTACCTAGTTTTGTTCTCTACATCTTTTTTTTTCTATTTAGGAAAAAGGGTCTTATGCATTATGGCTTTTAAAATAATTTCCCATTGTAATGAGTAGTTGCTTATAAACAATATAAGTACATCATGGAATCAATTCTTGTATAGCATTCAGGTGCATTCTTCTTCATTAAATGCTTCAAGTGAAAAGTTATCTTCCATTCTCATGGATGTAATATTTATTATCATCATCATCAACATCATCATGGTTTCCTTATATCATTTTCATTACAATCATTATCATTCTTACATTATTATCATTACATTACAGTCATCATCATTACCGTCATCATCATTGTATTACATTTGTCAGGACACTAGACCATATGTGTTAACATGAGTGACATGAACTACAAAGTGGGAGTCTGCTTAATGTACAAACCCAGATGCGTGTAGTATGCGTAATGTATGATATGGTTTATGTTGTGCTTAGCGCACAAACCAAGATGATTGTACGATAAGTGATATTTAATACAATGTGTTTTCATGCGTCGGAGTGTACTAAATTATTATGCAGTTTAACGGTTATGCCGAACAAGTTATCTGGTGATAGACATGGCATTACACACCAAAGTTGTCTTCTATCATGAGATTGTTAGCTTATACTGCTTTGCAGAATTCACTCATTCTCAGACATAATATTCATATGTAAAAAAAAGTCGCTTAAAAGTCGACAGGGTCGACTTCATTGCACCGGGTGTTATCCCATATGGCTCGGTCTCTTTCCGTAATACGGAAAGCGTCGCTGCAAAGCACGAACTCCGTAGCTATTAGCGACGACTTACAGGAGTCTGTGAAACATTTAACTCGTAAACCGAAGGGTGCGGCCCGGAATCGAACCCACAACCTTCGGAGCACGAGTCAAACGGTTTGACCACTTTGCCACAGAGACTCCCTAATGGATGATCAATTCTCTCATCTATCAGACATCATTCATATGTGCATGGATGATCAATTCTCTCATCTATCACACATCATTCATATGTGCATGTAAGGTGGGTAATTATTCTTATGTGATTTCCCAATGATGGCTTAAAATGTTTAACATCACTGATATCACAATGAAATATCTCCTTTCACAATCACTCATCAGACACATCATATCTGCAGGAATGACAATTAGTATATGTCTGCGCTTTACACATGATAAATTCACAGATTTAACCACAATTACATTATATTAGAGCCTCATTCTTCATCAGAAATTATAATATTTCCTGAATGATAGTCATTCATACTGATGGGTTTTATCAAATGATACATTCACATCTGTTTAACAATAATGAAACACGCATGACACAAGCATGCTCTTCAATGACATAGACTTATGTGATCATTAGGCATACTTATGAAATTCACAAAGGATTTAGCAAAATTAAGTCCATGAATCACTACATGCTTTCATCAAATACATAGAATTTATGTGATATACTCAATCCATATTTAGACATGTTGAATCTTAACCATTCTAAGATTCGGTTGACTAAGTATTATTGTGTGGCACAAATATTACTTCCCCATGTTTATAACACTGAAGATACATTTGACTCACCACATGGGTGCCTTAATTCAACACACAAAATTATTTTCACTATAGGACTCTATTTGGCTCCCATGTGTTCATGAAATATAAGAAAACTATTTGTTTGTCCATGTGCTCATTTAAAAATTAAATCTACTGACTAATGTGCTCAATCTACTTGACTATACACATTACACTAGTTTGACTTACCAGTGTGGGCACATGTAAAATAGTGTCCTTACCACTGCACTAAGGATTCTGAGTTTTCTTACATCTTAAGTTACTCCTACTCTAAATCACTACTGATTGAGTTTACCTTAAGAAATAAAATGTACAACATGTGTCTATTGTTTATTCATTAATTAAGTTGTTTAACTGGGAGAAAATAAAACACTGTAGTTTTCTCCTAATGTGCAGTTTATCTTATGACTATGATAACTGAGTATAATATTATTTAATTTACACACCTTTGACTTACCAATTCTTCTTGGGAAATTGACTAACAGACTAAACTTAACTAATATAAAATATAGCATTGTTTACCTCATTCCAATGAAATGCTTCAATCACCACATGTAAAGAACAAGATGTAAGGACCAGAATTGGCTCTTTTCCAAATCTATTGGCTGATGAGTTTCGGTCCTGCTATTCTCACTATAATAAACTTTCCAACATGTTCATAGCGAGTATAGAGCTACCAATTTCTACAGACACTGGCGCTTTTCTTGTAGTTACGATGAGTTTGTGGCAAGTGAGAGATCTGAGGTCGGTGTTGCTGTTGTTTTATCCCAGTTATTTCCGAGTTCATGTTTTTCCCCATATCCGCTCCGATTCATGAAGTATGCGTTTACAATCCGGGTCGGTGTCGATTTTCCATTTTCCCCCAAGTTGAATGGTATACGTTCTTGTAGAATGTGTTTTGATTTGAGGAGAGCTTGACAGCTAGTAACGGCTTGTGAGTCAGTATACCACAATATATATATATTACGAACACTAATAGAAAGGTTAATAGAGAAACAGAGAGACATATATTTATGCTTCATAGATTATACTAAAAAAAATGCTTGCATATCCTGTACATGACATCGCTGTCAACATCAGCATCTTTCAGCTGATTGTTGATTTCTTTGGCAAGATTACGCTCTGTAGCTTGCCATTGCTTTCTGAGCGGCCGGCTCACATACCCCGTAAGTTACCGACGTGATTCAAACCACTGCTGATTCTCATCGTCACCACGTTATCTACGAGAGTATACGAGATTACGGAGAAATGTTGCTAACCTCTAGGCCAGGAAGCCGGCAGATTATAATAAGGCATTTGATAAAGTAAAACATGATGAGTTGATTAAAATGTTGAAAGATATCAACATTGATGGGAAAGATTTAAGAATAATAAAGAATATATACTGGAACCAAGTAGCAGCAATTAAAATGGGAAATAAAGAGGGTAGTTTCGAACAGATAAAGCTAGGAGTACGACAAGGGTGTGTCTTGTCACCTGATCGCTTCTCCCTATATAGCGAAGTAATAATGAGAGAGATCAAAGAGAAGCCAGGAATACTAATCGGAGGATATAATATAAACAATATACGCTATGCAGATGACACAGTATTGGTGGCGGATAATGCAACAGACCTACAACAATTATTGAACACTGTAGTATCAGAGAGTGCACAGAAGGGACTCTCCTTGAATATCAAGAAAACAGTAACAATGGTGATATTAAAGAAAATGGGGACACCAAAATGTGACATAGAAATAGAAGGGGAAATTTTCAACCAAGTGGATAATTTTAAATACCTAGGGGCACTTATAACATCAGATGGAAGATGTACAACAGAGATTAAGAGCAGAATAGGGCAGGCAAAAGCCGCATTTCAGAAAATGAAGAGTATCTAATGCAATAAATCGCTATCAATGAATGTAAGAAAGAGAGTGCTAAAATGCTATATAGGACAGTTTTGCTGTATGACAGCGAATCTTGGAATGTAAATGAACAAATTAGGAAGAACTTAGAAGCAACAGAGATGTTGTTTTTACGACGAATGTTGCGAATTCCTTGGACTGTCCATGTTTCACCTATTGTTTATGTTATTATTTTTAAATGTTTCGCCTCGTTATCATTCTTCTTATGCGTCTCTTGTCTAGTAAGTTCCCAAATACGATTGATTTTTGTATTTGATCTCGTATGTAGGTGCGCCCGTTATATTTCATTTGTCGTGCTTTTATGTTTTTGACGAGCAAACTTTAACACCAAACATCAATAAATCAGCATGTCTTTGTTTGTTTGTGTGGTTTTTGCTCTATTGATACACCACAAAAAGCCATACATATATTTTCATGCATTGGTTGTGGTATTTGTCATGATATTTCTGTTTGTCTTGAAGTTGCACTTTTCTGTAGCTGGCTCTGAGTCGAAATGCAATTTCTAATCCCGCATAACGCGTTCGAAGCACAAATGCGGTCGATTTGGAAGTAGACTGCCTTACGTTGGGTTCCTTACAATGGTATAACTACCGGTTGTTCAGAAAGCAATAACAAACTAAAGAACTTGCCCAGGGATCACAAACAGCCAAAGAATGCTGGAGCTGACTGCTACGTCTTGTAAAGGATATGCAAATACTTTTTTAGGGGGGTTTAACATTCGTGTAGAAGAATCATGTGGTTTGTCTACTCTTTTGTTTGCCTTTATGATACATCTTCCGGTCAATGTTACTGTATAGCCTTGATATATAAAAAATGGCGTGTACATGTTAATATAATTTTTATGCATTTACTATAAACAAAGGATCCCGGGTAGCGCAGTGGCTAGCACAATTGCTTGCAGACCCTGCGGTCACAAGTTCGAAGCAGCATCCAATAGTATTTTAAAATTGACGATGACCCCAATAACGATCCCGCCTAAAATAGCACGAGAAAATGTATTGGGAAGCAATTACGGCTGTTATGATAATTACCTTATGACAGCAGGGATGTTGGTTGGTCAAAAGACATATATGGCAATTCTCATATCTGGTTTAAAAAAAAAAAAAGAAAACATCACCTACCAGCAATAGCGCTACATCAAAGACGATCTGATACCAGGGCAAGAGGACGCCCGAGAAGAAAATGAATTGATCGTATCTGAGACATTGTTAAATCACATGGAATGACACTATATGTGTGTGTGTGTGTGTGTGTGTGTGTGTGTGTGTGAGTGTGTGTCTGTGAGTGTGTGTGTGTGTGTGAGTGTGTGTGTGTGTTTGTGTGTTCGTGTGTGTGTGTGTGTGTGTGTGTGTGTGATATAAACTTTCAGTTCCTTTGTTACAAATCTGCGTCATTGAGATAAATACATTGTACTTTTACATTGCAGATTTATAAGAGGAAGTCTTCGTGGCCAAGTGGTCAAGCAGTTCTCTTTCGACTGGAAGGTCGTTGGTTCGTTCATGAATACCATAAATCAAATCACTGATGCACGTTTTTATTTTTTATTTTTTACGGGAGATAGTGGAGTCGTATCTGGAACTATGGAATTCATTCTCTGTGAGACGCTTTTGGCAAGTCACTCAAGTGAAAGAGACCGAGCCAGATGGGGAAACATCCAACATAGCTCCTGCACAGATCCTGCTGCATGTAAACACTTTTAGATAAATTACAACCGCATAATAGCAATGCGCACATTAAACCATCGTTTTGCCAGCAATTGAATGAAGACAGCTCTAAACCTTGGATTATATTGTAACTACCAAGCAAGTGAGATGGCTGTTATAAACACTACGCAAAGATATATTTTTGCTGTAGTAAATTTCGTATTTCTCAGTACCATTGTTGGTTTCTTTGGAATAATTACGAATGTAATCAATTTACTTGTGTTTTACAAACAAGGACTAAATTCTAGTATCAATATCACATTCTTCGCAATGGCCATCTCTGATCTGTTTGGACTGGTGTTTCAGGAAATATTTAACGTCTTTTTCAACCCACTTCTCGAGGCTGCGGATCTACCGATGGTGCCCACAGAGTTTCAGTACATGGTTACTGGGGTGCCTAGAGTTGCTTTCGCCAAAATCACCTGCTTCATTACAGTCTATGCAACCTTAGAACGGTGTCTGTGTATAGCGTTTCCTCTACACGTCAAACAGATGATCACACCGAGAAGAACAGCTGTAGTTATGGTATCTATATACAGCCTGACGTTTATCTCTTATTCCCCGCTGTACTACAAAACGTCAATTAACTGGAAATTTGTTCACGCCAAAAACAAATCTATGTTAGGGCTTGTTTTTGCTGACGGCAGTGCAACATTGACAGGCATTGTTTATTTCTTTCAAACTATCATAGGATTCGTTTCGTTTTTTGCAGTTGTATTATTTACAACGATTTTGATACGGAAACTAGGGGAGAAGAGAACTTGGCGTAAATCGGCCTCTCTGGTTGTTAACAAACTGGAGTCAATGACTAACCGAGACAGTAAAACAATGGCAATGATTACACTGATTGCTTGCATCCTAATTGTTTGTTATGCACCGTGTGTCATATTTTACGCTGTTACTCTGATTGAACCCGAGTTCAACATAACTGGGAAGTACACAAACATATGCTTTGTTATGTGGTCGTTTGGTATATTACTAGAAAATATCAACTGTAGTGTGAATATTTTCCTGTACATCAAAATGAGCTCAAACTACAGGAACATCTTGGCACAATATTTCCCGTGTTTCAAATAATAAATACTACCTTTGATAGTCTTCATTAGTTTAGTAGATTATAAATGGTATTTAGTAGGCTAAAGGAACATTTCGAGACTAGGCATTTCCATCCCACCAGAAAATGGAGGAGGCTCCCCCCCCCCCCTAATATGCTACATTATTTTTACATTTAAGAAACATGGCTCATGAACGTCATAATGTCTTAGAAACTTTATTGAGTGGCCATATTAACTGTGATGTGTGATTTGGGCAAAAACAATGACAGGATATAAGGTTCCTAGAAGATGAAGCTGGCATCAATTAGCAAGCAGATGGATACAGGGCAATGATGACACCTTGAACATGAGAAAGCACCGGGCAATGACAATTTTAAATGATCAAGAGCTAGAAATAATGAATTCTGACCTACACACTAAAGGTCGTTATCCTGCTTTTATTGTGTTGTTTTATTTACCTCATATTCCTTTCAAACTCGTGTGTATGTATGTCATCATCATCATCATCATCTTCCACTTCTGCCGTCAAGCGTCGTGGAGAGGAATTATTTGCCCTCCATCGCCCGATTGGTGGCACTGGATAGTGTCATTCCGTGTGATTGTACAATGTCGTTGATGTCGTCAATCCATTTTCTTCTTGGGAGTCCTCTTGGGCTCGTCGCAGATGACCTTGGTGTAAGGCCAGTGATGGTAGTTGTTGGTGTTGCATTCTAACGACATGGTCAAACCACTTGATCTTCTGTCTTTGAATAAATGTGGCACGTGGTGTTTAACCTGTCTGTCTAATAACAGCATTTATTACTCGGTCTCTGACTGTTGGGTTGGCAGCTCTCCTTGGGCATCTCATCTCAGAGGTGTTGATTCTGCGAAGGTGGTATTTAGATAAAGTCCAAGTTTGAGATTGGTAGCATAGGGTTGGTGTGAAAATGCTATTTAGTATCTGTCGTTTTACGGACATGGGTATATTTAGATGTTTCAATATAGACGATAGTTGATATGTAAGTGCACTAGCTTTTTGACATCTGATTTCGATTTCTCTGTCCAGTCTACCATCTTCTGTGATCATACTTCCAAGAGATTTGAATTCTTTAACTAATACTGGTCTAAAGAATCTATCGAGAAAAAGTAATTGTTTTGATCGTTGTGTCTCGGATGGCGTGACATATTAGACAACCATCTTCTGTCTCTCATAGACGGTATTTTCGCAGTTATGCTTCTTCATTAACCTCTTCTGCAAATTTCCGGCAGTGCTTTTGCTGTGAAATTACTCCACACACAAGTATAGATTCCCCACATCAAACGCAGATTTTGTTCTTATCACCTCATCTTAGCACGACACTTGTTCCCTTTACCACTCCCAGTTTTTAACGTGCAATGCTTGTTTTTTCCTTCGCTTGCTTTCAACTAAAGCGTAATCCATACACTTGATACTACTTCCAGTGCACTAGACTGATTGTTGCGTGTGGATCAATTTTCCTTTTCACCAGTGTCCCTCGCCATCAGGCGAACCGCCTTCGGCTCCTGTGATGCTTGTAATTTACGTCCCCAAGTCAAGAACTAGAAGTCAACTTTTTATTCTTAGTTTAGGGATTGAACCCGCTACCTCGGCATTAGGAAACCGGCAGTTTAATAGCCACATCTCTTATCCATTTCGGCATGCTGACTTCCAACGTACAATCTTATAGCTGTATTGTTTACATCACCTTTCGCGTAATATTACTATGATTATTACTGTCAATATTTATTTATATGTAAAAGGGATCTAACGCGAACAAGATATTACAGTTTGTAACACGAAAGCAATCACACAAATACATAAGCTCTTGTAAATAAAAGAGCGATGAAACCATACATGCAGCAATAACGTGCTGTCACTAAACACACTTCAAAATAAATAAGATAAAAGAACAGTCTTAGCTAGTTACTGCTGTAAGAATTTAGGTTAACTAAAATGTTAGTTAGTTGCACTTTGTCAACCTCTAATTTTAAGGACAGGAGAGGTCAAACTGCTGGACCACCTACTCCTGGTAATAGTAAGAATAATAACAGACATTTCTCTCATGATTCTCAAGTGCCAGCAGCAGGCTGGAAGAAACCAATTTGAACTTTTTGC
Source organism: Cepaea hortensis (assembly GCA_963921405.1). Lineage (NCBI taxonomy): Eukaryota > Metazoa > Mollusca > Gastropoda > Stylommatophora > Helicidae > Cepaea > Cepaea hortensis. The sequence goes on from OY992883.1 coordinate 103,901,727, forward strand.
AGGACGAATGATCACAATACCAGTGCCTGCAGAATAGAAACAAACCACACCTTTTCTATGCGGCATGTTTGACTACGGTAGCTAAAGCTCACTAAAGGATGACACGGGGTTGCAGGTCTCCTGTAGTCGAGACAATTATGGTCAATGGAAGGCAAGTTGGATGCTTATATGATTCAGGACATAAATATGACGGGATCATAGCTGCTCATTTGGAACAACCTGGACAGTGACCAACCAAACCATTAAGGTGAAAGGAGCTACCATGAGCTCGGAATCAATGAGATTGCAAATAGCAAAATTGCAAGTGACTTTGAAGTATGTCACAGGGCCAATCTCGGCAGCGGCGATGTCGGACTCCATGTATGAATTCATGCTGGGAAGTAAATATGTTTACTTAGGGGAAACTGAAGCACCTGCGATGTAGACACGAAATCTAGCCACAGGATCAGGTGAGCCTGCTCCTTATATAAAGTCTGTACCTAAAGAATTTAAGGCTGCACAATCCCATGATGATTCCACAAAATCTCGTTGTAGCAAATTGCCAAGAGCACATAATCATCCAAGGGGAGGTAATTTCTATGGGATGAACAAGTTAATGTACCGGAGGGAGGAAACCAGAAATAACGACCACCGACAACTTGACGTTCCTAAAACCTCGGACCCACAGGTTCATATTATGAGTTTACATGTGTCGAGTAAGGGAATAGGGGGAGGACCATCCAGATGGAAGGAAGAACCCGACAGAGACGAGGACAGCGAAGCGGAGCTCTATCCAACAGATGAGACGTCCTATAGGAGAGAGGCTAAGCAAAGCTGGGATTCCCCGACAACAGAGTCTAAGAAGAGACAGGGCCGAGAGAAGGTAATAGTGATCGAAGGGCTACTCTCAACTACAAATTGGGACCTGCTTCGATCAAGACACCGTTCCAAAGGGAAGGCTCCATGGAAAAGGCATCAGGCGAGAAGATCTCTCAGGAGATGTCTTCAGAACGAAGCTGATTATTAAGCTTACATCTTTCAAATGAGGAGGAATCTGAATAAGTCACCACCATATGCACCCAAGGCTAGCAAATGAGAAGTCTGTTCAAGTGGTCTGAAAAGTTCGATTCTCGTACTTTCTTCAATCGGGGGCATATGTCGTTGTGCACTTTAAACAACATCTCAGTTGCTTATACAAACAGTCGAGGATTATTGACGGAATTATAAATGTTTTGTAGTTTTAATCTTAATTATATTTTGAGGCAACCAGGACTGCAAGAGCTGTGAAGAAAAGGCAGGACAGAAAAACCACTGCAGGAAATCTTCCTCCAGAAACGTCAAGCATTCTTTGTCCACATTGTCAAAGAACATTTCGAGCCAAAATAGGCCTTATCAGCCATCTTAGAACTCACGGCTCCATAATTTCAACCCCACTGCATGAACTGAATGATCATCATCATTGTCAACAACCGAGGTTGACAAGCATTACTGGATACTTCTCTTGCACCACACGACAAACTCGTAAGGCGTACAAGAGGATTAGTTATACATTTTAATTCAGCTTGGCGCTCACAAAATGTAGAGCCATCATTGATTCACACAGTATTTACAAGCATAATACTATACAATATTCACTCTATCAAAGTCAGTCCTAGGCACTAGCACTACTCATATCTACATAACAAAAACCACATCGCCTTGGCCGATGTGTTCATCTAAACAGTCAGTCCCCCGTCTGACAAGACTCAGCCGTGGCATTCACACCACGTGCGGATGGATCACGACGATCCCTAGGATTGCGTGCTGCGTTTCACAGCACGCTTCACGTGGCCTATCCACGGGTAACCTCTCTTAAGAGTTCCTTACATCTCTTTGGGCGGGTGTACTTACAACCCGACCAGAGTTCTCACTTCTCAGGTTGACACTGGTGTGTCTGAGTGGAGACCTATTCACAAACTCATTCCCGTTGTCTTTTCTATTCCCTGGGTAGGGCCTTGTTACCCCCACTTCCAGTAGGGATTGTATCATATATCCTCTTAAATCCTTTCCCTCCACTTCTCATGCAGGTGGTATTCCCTAGGTCTTTGACACACACTCCCCCCTTCTGTGTTGCGTTACAACCCTTCAACCCCTTGTGTAACGCAAGCAGTTAAAAAGAAAAATTAGTGTGTAATTTTTTGTCAAAGCCCACTGGTAACTTGGTTCTGGTTCCCCAATAGATCTTTACTAACCAATGTCACAATGTTGTACTCCTTCACTTGGCTACTGGTTATCGCCACCCACTTGTCTAGTTGGCGTGAGCCCGCTCTCATCGCTATATTATATTTATTGGGGGTTTGTCTGAACCGGGCCATTGCCTTTTGGCCTGCCCTCAAATAGTAAATTAACTCACTACCCAGCTGATCTTGTTAGGATCAACACATGAATTGCTTCATGTCCTCCATATAATATTCAACAACTATTGTACAAGCTGTGTACGATAGGCTTTACCTAACTCGCTTCCGCGTGTAAAGAAATCTTTCATTGTTAAGTTAGTGTTTCAAGTTTCTATTGTGTCCCCTGTCCCTTAGTTATCTCTCTTTGATGTAACAGAAATGTATGCACTTTATATGTAAGTTTTCCTGATTGTTTGCGTGTTTATAAAGTGTAATTAAACTACAAACCTGTGTGTATGTCTATAATTTATGTGTATGTTGGTTTTCAAGCGCCATAATGCGGTTTAATGCAGTCACAATTGAGTGTGTAACACTAATTCGTGACTACATGACCGTTTTATGAGGCTTAAATTACTTTCCCTAAGCTATAGTGTAATTGTTGCTAAAACACGGATTACATCACAACACACTGGACACAACACACTTCAACATTGAAACAACACAATTGACGCAGACAAATGACGAAAGTCGCGTTGGACGGTTAAAAAAATCCGCTGGTTGTATCACTCTCGTTCTGTATTTCATTCTCTCTTCTCTTTCACACATTTGTCACACTCCTCTTATTCTTCACTCACTTTTTAAAAGGAAAAAAAATTATTAAAACCTTGTAGTGACACAATACAATTTTGGCTCAGTCTGAAAAGCTATTGAGCCTAATGATTGTGCTATTTTGTTGCTCGGGTCATTTATGTATAAAATTATTTTTTTTTACATGGATGAAAGGATTGGTAGTTAACCATCCTGCAAGTAATGACATCTATAAGTTGGTGCACAGTACTAAACTACTGTAAATTGGTGCACAGTACTAAACTACTCTAAAGGGAAGTAACTTACTAAACTAAGTGAAAATAAGGTGAAATGAGTTAATTCCCTTTTTAGATGTTTATAAATTGGGTAATGTGAATTCTAAATGATGGGAAAAAAATAAATAATGGTTTATTTAACTAACAGATTTCAAATGCATTTAACAACTAAATGAAGGAAATATAGGTGATGCTTTAATTATATGTTGTAAATGGAAATGGGTTTAACTTTTTATCACTAAATGATGTGTTTAATTAGCTGATTATTAAGATAAATATGAAATGATGCCAATAAATGAAATGATTTAATAAGCACTTTTATCCTAAGCTGTAACTACTGTAATTAAACTATGAAATGTTGATGTTATGATTAGATGGAGTAAGTTGATGATTTGTCTAAACTAGCAAAATGTATGAAATTAAATGGATTTATCCTACTCTATAATGTAACTAATCTAAACTATTATCTGCAACTGCAATAAAAAAAAATTTATAATACATATCACAATAAATGACATTATATACAATGTTTATATCGACTACCTCGGGTATGTGGTTGGCGTATAGTCCTGAAATAAATCTCGTTAACACAATAGGAGATTAACCACGTATTTGCACTGGGTAATCCTATTCAGTTCACAGTCATCTTCGTCTGATAACACTCTCACAATCTGTTGATGGCGTAGACAAGTTTATCTGTGTCTGTCCTATAACACTGTTCTGACACTGTTCTGATCACATTAACACAAGGTGATTATTCAATATATGAGCACTGTCACTAGAATGCTGTTCATGACCACCTTGGACACATATGCTTTAACGTGTCTTTACTTAGGCGTCGTAGCCTCAGTTGTGTGCGAAATGTCAGGTATCTCAACACCAGATGGCCTAGAAAGAGTGTCAGCAAGCATATTTACCTTACCCTTGATGTGCTCTATCGAAAACGAATAGTTCTGCAAAATAAGCGACCATCGATATACTCTGTTGTTCCGATGGACGCCTGACTGCATGACTGTGATCGGGGAGTTGTCAGTCTGGATAATGAAATGACTACCTGCCAAGAACCGGTGTAGCTTCCTTATTCAGTATATCACGCTAAGGGCCTCCAGTTCTGAGATGGAATATCTGGCTTCAGCAGGTGTTACCTTGCGGCTTACATAGCATATTGGGTGGAAAATGCTCTCGTTGAATTGGCCCAGCACTCCAGCGATGGATATGGTGCTAGCGTCTGTCCTAAGATAATAAACGAGGCCTGGATTAAGCAAGCGCAAGATTGGTAAATCGCTAAACAAAAGTTTAAGTTTTGACAATGCGTTAATTAATAATGCATCTTTTACATCCAATTTTACAGACGCTTTTAAAACATTGGAAAACACACTTGTGATCTCAGCTAAATTTGGTATAAATTTGCTGTAATAATTAACTAATCCCAAAAGACTCCTAACCTGCTTTTTCGTTGTTGGCATGGTTAGGTTTAAAATTTTGGTGACAATCCTGTTGTCAGTTTTTAGTTGGCCATTGGAAATTACATGACCAAGAAATTCAATTTCCTGTAGGCCTAGTTCAACTTTGGCTGGCTTCACTGTAAGGCCGAAGAGTCGTAATCTATCGAAGACATGTCGCAGTATCTGTAAGTGTGTTGTCCAGTCCTCTGTGTGCACACACATGTCATCTATATAAGTCACTGTATTCGTCACTCCATGGAGCAAATCTCTAGTTAGACTAACGAAAGTGGCAGGAGCGTTTCGAAGACCAAAAGGAAGAAATCGCCACTCGTAAAGACCTAATGGTGTTGAGAATGCAGTGAGAGGAATGGATTGACTATGCATCGGGACCTGCCAGTATCCCTTCGTCAGGTCAAGTTTGGAAAAGATTTTGGAGGTAGACATGTCAAGAATGAGATCTTCGCAGGAAGGTATTGGTTCTGCGTCGACCTTCGTAACACTATTAAGCTTCCTATAGTCCACGCAGAGGCGGATCGTATAGTCCTTCTTTTTCACCAGAACTATAGGAAAGGAGTATTCAGAAGTAGATTTTTGGATGATTCCACTAGCCTCTAAATTTAGAATTTCCTTATTGAGACTTTCCCTATAGCTGAGTGGAATGGAGTAAGGTCGGCATTTGATAGGTTTATTATCCGAAAGAAGGATGGAGTGTTTGATTCTGTCCGTCATACCTGGAATGTCAGAAAATATGTCTTGGTACTCCGTCACTAGTTCTATTGTCTGGCGTCTCTGTTTGTCCGTTAGTTTCGGTTCTATCCGTATGCTATCTATCGTAGCTGTCTTGTCAACTGTCGGAACGGGTAGTTCCATGTCATCGTCGTCTACCTGATTCAGTACAGTGGTGGTACTAAGTGCGTTTTCTGTTTGCCCACTAAGTGTATGCATATTGTCGTCGTAGTCTGTCTCGCTAACTAGTGTAGTTGCGTTATGTATGTCTGTCGTCTCATCAGCTGGTGTGGGTGCATTCTGTTCGTCTGTCATCAGTTCTTCCTGTCGTGAAAAGTAAGGCTTCAACATGTTGATATGAAATATCTTTAAATGTCCGTTTATCGATATTTCATAATCGACATCAGAAATTTTGCGTACCACACTGAATGGCCCTTGCCATGAAGTCAATAATAAATTACGTTTGTCTGGCAGAAACAGCAGTACTTCTTGATCAGGTTCAAGATTAATAGTCTTAGCACCTCTATTAGCGTATTGGCGGTAGATTTGACCTTTCCTCTCCAAAGATGCTTTGGCTATTACACACGATTTCATTATCTCATCGCGTGTTTCTGTTACCATCTCGTACGGTGTTTTTGGAGTTGGAATTTCAAATGTATTAGTAGCTAACTGATGGTAAATTGTAAGGGGTCCACGTGGGTTAGCCCCGTATACTAATTCAAAAGGTGAGAAACCCGTACTAGAATGGGGAATCTCTCTATAGGCGAACAGCACTTTTGGCAACAGTGTATCCCATTCAGATGGGTTTTCTGCTGTCACCTTAGCCAGCATATGTTTTAGATCACCGTTAATTTTCTCCACAATTCCATTTCTGGCTGGATGGTAAGCTGTTGTAAAATCCTGCTTAATTCCTAACATGTTATTAAGGGCTTGCGTTGCAGCCGATATGAATTGAGTTCCCCGATCGGATACGATGGTACGTGGAAATCCGAATCGTGAGAATAGGTGTAAAAATACATTGGCAACATCTTTGGAGGTGATGTATTTTAGAGCTACCGCCTCAACCCACCTTGTACAAAGGTCTACTAGTGTTAGGATGAAGCGATTTCCTTTGCTGGACATCTGGTTCAGGGGTCCAACAATATCTACCGCAACCATCTCAAATGGTCTAGAGGCCAATGTGGAAGGTTGTACTTCTGCTGTTGCATGCTTCCCCTTTCGCACTAATTGCTGACACACATTACATGAACGAAAGAATAATTTTATGTCGTTACAAAAACCAGGCCAATAAAAATGAGCCTGAATTCTAGCTCTGGTTTTGTCATATGCAAGATGTCCAGCAAACGGTGACTCATGTGCAATCTTTAGCACAGTTTGGGGATGTTGTACAGGTAACACCGTCTGCTGAATCTCATGATTATTGGTTGTATAATAACGAGTAAGAATCCCGTTATTAAGTCTAAAAAACCATGAAGCATTTTTGCTGATCTTGGCTTTCTCACCTAATAATTTTAGATAGGGAGAAATACTTGTGTCAGTATGTTGCTGTTGTATGAATTTCTGTCTGGTGGTATCATCATTTGTACCACTTGGTGATAGTAGTAACAATCTTTCTTCCTGTAGTGTCTTGGTGTTTGGTGGTATCTGCTCTGGTGACTGCATTTGATGTATTAATTTCTTCCCATGCAGCTATTTCTTCGTTCGTGCAATTTTTCAATTGGGGTAAGCATCCCAAAATCAAATCAGTACAAGGGTTATCTAAAATAGCACATGTAAAGGTACCAGAAAGAAACGGGGTGTTTATACGGGCTTTTGCCAGTGGGTAAATTTCAATATTACCAGAAACAGTCCGGCATTTGACAGAGTCACCCGTATAATCCCTTGGGTCAACGAGTTCTTTTCTAAGACTGATAAGAGTGCTGCCACTGTCGAGCAAACATTGGCATGGTTTTTCATTGACCACTGCATTGTGGAACACAAGATTGCCTCTGGAGGCCAGTGCTGCATTTACACTCTCATTGAAGAATGGTACAGTATGTCCACATGTAAGTTTGCCGTCTGTATGAAATTGGTGACATTGTTTACAACTATCAAAGTTTAAAATATCTGTAACTGCACATACATTCTCACACTCGTTAGTTGGCAATTCATTCTCGACTTCACACTCAGTTTCACTACCACTGTCAGATGAGGTATCTATCAACACTGCATTACTATCCCTCATTTTTTGACGTCCCAAACATTTGGACGAATAATGGCCATAACTCGCACACAAAAAACATTTGACCGCACGCTTGTATGCCATTCTCTTACTCTCCTGCTTTTTGATCATCATTTCAAGATGTGCAGGATAGTTAGGGTTCTTGTCACACATCGAGTAAGATTCATGATAAAGATGACAGTACAGACATTTAGGCAATTTTTGATCTCTATTGTCCCTTCGCTGAAATGGTTTCTTATTACGATAAGTTTTAGGTTGATCTTTAGCAAAGGAGACAATTTCAGATTCGATGGTGGGTGTTTTGAACACGTCTCTGTTCGAAGAAAAATATGCGGAACCTTTCTTTTCGAACTGTTCTAGTGTCTCAATGTCTGCCTGCTGCAGGAACTTTGTAAAGGGAGTTGGAACTGTAGATATGACTTTATCCATTATAATCAAGTTTTTCAGTTTCTCAACACCATTCCCTATTTTAGCTGCATTTAGCCACCGGTTGAATACACTTTGAACATTGGAAAGATAATCTACAAAAGTTTCATTTGGCTTTGGTTTAAGACTAGAAAATTGTACTTGATATCCAGGAGCATCTAGTAAAAAATGTTGCATTATTCTATCATGAATGTACTGATAGTTGGTTCTTAATTCTGCTGGAATTGACTCAATAACCTTCAAGGGCTCTCCACTTAAATTCTTCATGTAGATCATTGCCCAATGTTCCAAGGGAACCTCCTGGAATTTAAGTTGAAACTCGATATTTTCTGCCCAGGCAGATATTGAATCGCCTTGACAGAAGGGTTTGATGATGTTTTTATATTTATTGAATTTATTTTCTTCTTCCTGACTTTTTAATTTTGTGAAAGTGATCTGGATGTGTGAGTCTACTTCCATTTCTTTCATCTTTAACTGTGTCTCTGATTCAACCTGAATTTGTTTCTCCTTACCCCTAGCCATTTCCTCTATTTCCTTTTGCTTTAAATCTATTTCCTTTTGCTTTAAATCTATTCCTTTTGTTTTAACTCCCTATATTGTTCTAACTGTTTCTGTTTGGTGGCTTCTGATAATTCTAACATATCCTTCTGGTGTTGTCTTTCATGCATGCGCTCCTCCCTTTCTGCATCTTTCGCTAGTTTAAATCTTTGGTCTGCATATTGTTCCAACTTCTCTCCCGTATATCCTAACTCCTTTCCTGCCTGAATACGTTCCCCTAAAGTCGACATGATGGAGTATTTACGAGCACTTTCTACTATTATGACTTTTAATTCAAGTTGGTAAATAAATATGTAGAAAAATTGTACAGGCTGAAAAAGGAAGATGCGTTATTATTAACACTGTTGCCAAAACATAGAAAAATTACTCATCTGATTTCCCGAAACGAATCAGCAGATGTCAGTGACACTCTATTGCCTGGCTAACAAGTTGATGTCAGTGACACTCTATTGCCTGGCACGCACAGACTATTCTGCGCTGTACTTGTTTTATCTGGTTTATAGAGCAGTACCAATTAGCAACTTGCAAATATCAGAGGAAACCAGATAGTTGCAAAAAAAAAAAAAAATATAACCCATTTGCATTACCCCCAACAAACAGATGTGGTATGGTTGATGTGAACGATTTGACGTGGTATGATACCAAATGAATGAATGTTTCGTCAATCATCAGTCAATGTCCGTCTTTGTCGTAATATCTTCTACTTTCGTCACCTAACTACTTTCTAATCTATGATAATGACGTGTAGACTATGCTTTCTTATTTGCCTATTAGCTTCAGTGCCATCGTGAACAAATCTATTAAATCAATACAAAAAGAAAAATAAATGCTTCAATTGAACTGTCTAAAACATAATAACTTCGAAATAAATAAATATAAATGATCTATAATTCTTGTGAGGTTGAAATCTTATCGCAAACACTTGTAGTAATGTACACAAGCACAGTTGACAGCGCTGATCTGTAGTGCCTGTAACACACGCAGCTGTCAGGGCGTTCTACGTCACAGGCGCAATGCTATTTTTAGCTGACAAAAATCAATATCGCTCAGCGGCTCTGTTTACAATGTATCATTGCGCCATGTTTCATTTTTCACAAGAAATATATGCAAAGAAAACAATAATACTTACAAAATCATTGAAATCATCTTCACAAAACACAATATAATTGTAATAGAATACACAAATGGCACTTATTCACGATAGGCACTTTTTACGGCACTAAATATAGTCTACACTCGTCAATTTTCACTACGCTAAACTACACACTGTGAATCTCTGGCTTTTGAGCTGTGGGTGAGTTTAATATATTATTTAGCTTGAACAATAGTTCAAGCGGCCTTTTCTGACACCACTTTTATCCTAGCTTGTCAACAACCGAGGTTGACAAGCATTACTGGATACTTCTCTTGCACCACACGACAAACTCGTAAGGCGTACAAGAGGATTAGTTACACATTTTAATTCAGCTTGGCGCTCACAAAATGTAGAGCCATCATTGATTCACACAGTATTTACAAGCATAATACTATAAAATATTCACTCTATCAAAGTCAGTCCTAGGCACTAGCACTACTGATATCTACATAACAAAAACCACATCGCCTTGGCCGGTGTGTTCATCTAAACAGTCAGTCCCCCGTCTGACAAGACTCAGCCGTGGCATTCACACCACGCGCGGGTGGATCACGAAGATCCCTAGGATTGCGTGCTGCGCTTCACGCGGCCTATCCACGGGTAAACTCTCTTAAGAGTTCCTTACATCTCTTTGGGCGGGTGTACTTACAACCCGACCAGAGTTCTCACTTCTCAGGTTGACACTGGTGTGTCTGAGTGGAGACCTATTCACCCACTCATTCCCGTTGTCTTTTCTATTCCCTGGGTAGGGCCTTGTTACCCCCACTCCTAGTAGGGATTGTATCATATATTCTCTTATATCCTTTTCCTCCACTTCTCATGCAGGTGGTATTCCCTAGGTCTTTGACAATCATTCTTGATGGACAAACAACATAACATAACATTTAACTCGAATATCTCATGCCCATTTCTTTCCATCGGGTCTCTCATATACCTACAATGTTAACATTCAATCTTCTCATTTCTCTCTTAATATTATTAAATTTGCCAACCTCACTAATAGTTGTAACATTCCATGTCCCCACTTTAAATGTTGTTAATCTTTTGCACGCAATCGTTTGTTGACGGTCTGATGTCAACGACTATCCCTATCGGGCAAGGCTGCTCTTGTAGAGCACCCATTTACACCGTTTCTCTGATTATCTATAGAACGGAACATGAATGTCTTGGAATTTGTAAAGAAGGTAGTTTGCCATTGCTTTCCTTCCCGGCAGTGACCCTACTGCTCGATGACCGTAGCGTTTGTCTCCTAAAAAAGATCATCTGCCTACCGTCGTAAAATTGGAGACCATAACCTACAACTATTTGTCCACTGCTCCTAAACTTCATCCACTTATGGCTTCACCTAAACTTGATCAAGGTGCTAAACGGGTACTCCACATTGCTAAAGGGTGCCCTGTAGGCTAGCGGAGGGAGGAGGCATCTTAGGTCTCCTTTGACTGGGGATACCCCTACCCCTCCACCCTTGATAAATCAATTTCTTTTTTGCATATCCTGTTTACGGGACATGGCAGTCAACACCAGCATTTCTGCTGCTGTGATCTCTTGGCAAGTTTACGTTCACTAGATTGCCATTGCTTGCTGAACGACCTGCACCGATACCGAAGTAAAACCAACGCAACGCGGTCTGTTGCGAAATCGAGCGCAGCTGTGTTTTGAATGCGGGTATGCGGGATTACGAACCACGTCCACAAATCGTTCGCCACGGAGACCGGCTGATAAATCAATACTGGCATACAAACCCAGTAAATCTATTATTTGTTATACATAGATAATACAATGTCACCTATTGTATAATGAGTTACATAGACTTCGTTATCCAGTCCATCTTAAACACTGAACTAAAGTTCATAATCCCAATTAATCAGATATCAGTCAAATATTGAACCAAATAAACTTCAGCGAGGTAGGGCAATGGACTATGGTAAAATAGAAGCTCATCTTATCTCTTCAGTAGACACCCTCAGTGGTTAGGACAAAATAGCAGTTTGCAACTTATAACTTATTATTGTCTTCAGTCAGTGTCTCTATGTATTAGTTGATCCTTTATGTTGTTTGCCTATAACTTCAGGTTCGGTGTTTTAACCTACTTCCTTTACTGTCAGTTACCTATTATCATAGTTCTTGTTGACATGGGCATTGTTTATGTTTGTTGACTTTTTACACTAGCTTAAAACAGCACATGTTCACCATCAAGTGATTGTCAACAGGTGTGGGCGATCATGATTCTCCATATCTTGCGTTATCCGACGGCATGGATCAATTCATGTGTTGACTCCCGTTCGTGCCACGACAGAAAACTGTCAATAATTTTCTCTTGCTATCTGCCTCTTATCTAAGCCACTAGAAAAACACATCCATAAAGTACCATTACAGTATTTAGTTTGCAACAAGCTTATTGTTGACAACCAATCAGGATTTCGACCAAAATATTCTTGCCATACGGCCCTAACAAACATGATAGAAAATTGGCACCAGAATATAAACAACAACAGTCTATGTGGAACTGTGTTTATTGATTTCAAGAAAGCATTTGATATGATAGACCATGTTATTTTAATTAAAAAACTTGAGACAATGAAAATTGGCCCTAATGTAGTCACTCTAATATAATCTTTTCTATCAAACAGAAAGCAAGTAGTATCACATAATAAATGTCTGTCTCATACCACTACCTTCAATATTGGAGTACCGCAAGGCTCTATTCTTGGCCCTCTATTGTTTGCCATATATATTAACGATCTACCTTTGCATCTTTCGTCGTCCTGCGATCTATTTGCAGACGACTGTACAGTGTACACAAATGCTGAAAACTGTATTTTATTGGAGTCGTCTTTACAACAAGAATTAAATAATGTAGTTAGGTGGAGCTATTCAAACCGTATGCAAATTAACATCACTAACACAAAATCAATGTTACTAACAACCAGACAAAGACTTCAAACTCTAAGCTCACACACATCACTTCAACTTCACATCGATAACATGCCAGTAGAAAGTGTAATTGAGCACAAAACATTAGGCATAATCATTGATAGAAACCTAACCTTTAATTCCCACGTTCAAGCGCTTATTAAACAAACAGCGACAAAAGTCTACTAACTCTCCAAAATTAAAAACTTCCTTGATGAGGACACAAGGAAACTATTCTATACTTCTCATATACAGACACACTTTGACTACTGCTCTACAATCTGGGACGGTTGTTCTAATTCAAACACCAAGCGACTTTACTCACTCCAGAAACGGGCCATGAGTCTAATTTATAACAAACATTTATCTGACAATCCTAGCCTGTATAAACGACTTCAGTTACTACCACTCCGCAAACGCCTGCTTTTCAATAAAGCTAAACTAATTCACAAAATCCTGCATCGGAATGCCCCAAATTACCTTTGGTCATTGTTTAAATATAATGCTAGACACAGTAAACGTTTAAATATATTACACATTCCGAAGCCTAGGATTGACTTATACAAAACAAGCTTAACGTACTCTGCAGCTCAGCTGTGGAACAATCTTCCACAAGAAATCAAAGACATCACCAATCCCTATTCATATAATCGCAAATTACTCGAACACTATCTCAGTACGGATTATCTTCCCCCTTAATAATAGAGATAATAATAATAATAACAAAACCCTAGTATAACAGCCAGTCCCCTTTTGGTAGGCCAGTATATTCCACATGGCTAATAACAAGTGTCAGACCATTATCTAATTTTACTGTGTCGTGTAGTTTTGATGTTCGCATTTTGCCCATGCCTTTATAATGCATATCTTTTATATTGTTGCTGTTCTCTGTTAGCCTTGAATGATGTGTGAATGAAATAATGTATGAAAGAGAGTGATAGAAGGGCAGAATGTTAGACGGGCCTGAGTGCCCAATTCTTAACCCTTTGAAAATAAAGTTTGTTCGTTCGTTCGTTCGTTCTCTTCCCATACATTTTTACCAAAAAATTCCAGTTCGTGTCTTCTCATAATAAGAAATTGAAGATTGCATCTTTCTGGTCTTTGTCATAAGTTATCGATGTTGCTCATTTTTACTGACCATCAAATTGTCAACATGTGACTATAAAACCATATCTGCAAAGAATCCAGGGAACTTCCGCTTGTTTATTAATTGTTAAAGATCCGCAGCCATATTTTGACAGTCATTCGAGATAGAAAAGGTTGTCTGCGTCTCACTGAGTGATTGCTTACGTTTGGGTGAGATACGTTGTCTTACATTAGATTCAGAGTAATGACCATTAGAGTAATGACCAAAGATCCTGATTGTATATCCGTTCTGTGTAAGACTTGCCACCATATCGCTGTAATTTTCTCTCTTGTAGGTCTTCTGCGCATCGGCTCTGCATTCATATGCTTGCTTGTGTTCGCTGGCTATGAACTCCAGTTTGAAGTCCTGTATGTCGGATGAAGGCATCCTGTTGTCCAACATCAGTGTGATGTCATACAGGACCTGAGGTTTGCGTGAGTATCCGTTGTCCCATGTCTGGCTTATTGGTGTGCAAACTGGTGTTCCTCGCCATGCAGGCAGATACTCTCCGGCTTCGGAGGAATCATCGATCCTACTGTTGTTAGCCAGGTCCCCGAAGGGACCTGTTGCCCAGGACGCACGACGTGGGCGTGTCAGCAGGTCTTGGCCAGTATAGATCCCGGCCCTAGTGCCTTGGAAACACCTCTGCGTCCCTGCATTCATATGAAACAGTTAGTCGATCGGTACCACCTGCCGATCCGTCGGAGAGTAAACCCCAATGTGTGGTTGCATTTGAAACCTCCGGATTAACTCAAGATATCTTCTACGGCCTCTTAAGTCTACCGCCAGCCTCCAGTCATCCGTGAGGATGATGACAAACTTTCACTAGAGTCGATTCTACAATTCGGTTTCTCTCCAGCATTAAGGAACCTTACCCAACCGACCCTGGCACGTGTCACCCTGTTAGCCTCACATATCGCTACACTCTCTATGGCTGTCAGCTCCGTAAGTACCTGGTTATGGTGCCACAAGAATGGGCCTCATATCCAAACAGCCCTGGCATCGTTATCCGTGTTAGTGGATATACATAACCATATGGCGGAATGTGATAAGCTGTCATGTAGATTTGAGTTTAATACCTGGACACCCTGAAAGAAGAGCGACTTAATATGGCCCAGTGAAAGACTCGAGGCGAAAGATTAAGTCTGGAGAGAAGCTGCCAGTCCGGGCGCATTGAGTGAGAAGATTAAGGAGAAGGGGAAAGATTTAGCTGCGAAACCGAGGAAGAAAATAAACAAGATAGTAATATGTAAAACCTGGAGAAGTTCATAGCGGGTGTTTCCACTTTCAGGCAATAAGCCAAATAAATCACAGGCATAACTACCACGTTGTGATGACAGGTTTAATAATCATGTCAAACTCTGATTCTAAAGAAAGACAAGAGTGATTAAATTGGAAATTTAATTATACATCTCATAAAATACTGACATTAACATCTATCTAGGATAGAACAATAACAAATGCCAATGCTTTTTGTGACACTGCTTTCATTACGTCCCAGAAAATGATAACGAAGAGATGAAATAACAGAATTACCGGTATTAGATCGTATGATGAAACTTACGAAAGTAACTTTGTCCGTATTTGCAAGACAATTGTATGTCTTACAATAAGATTAGGCCGTGTTCACAGTAAGTTCTATAACACGTATTACAAAGTTATCATTAATATGTCGTGCTTGACATCATGGTGTACATTTTAGAAAGCGATGTCAAAGTAATTATTACCTTCACTATATTCTGAGTGCGCCAGAAAAATATATAGACAGTAATCGCTATTTCGATCTTTGAACAATTACCGTAGCAATGGTTTTCATGATGTTATTAAAATAACAATTTGTACAAACATGTTGATACTACGTTTACTTGCACTCGATGAGATGAACACAAGTTACTATTTATTTATACAGTTACTAGAGGTGCTCAAAGTGATTCCCATTAGCCTCCAAAAACGTATTAGTGCGGCAAACTGCTGCTCGCACTATTATCCAAAGTGTCCCGTGTGATAGCCGCACGTGCGGTTACAATTTCCTACTGAAGGCTGAAGAAGCGCAAGTGTGACCGTTTTTTCTGCGATACACAAAATCCTTTAGGGTGGGGAGTAAGGTAAAAGACGAGGGGTGTAAATCGGGAGAACGTTCTGGAAACTTAACTGCACCTCTTCGCTCTATCCAGTGTCCTGGCAGACGGTCATCCAGGTGGGCACGCACGTCTCTATGATAGTGTGGAGGTGCCCCGTCTTGTTGTAAGAAATATCCTTGATTGTTATAAAGTTTATTTTATTTATTTGTATTATATATATTATTATAAATTATGAGCCGTCTCCGTGGCCAGAGGCTTGCGAACGCGGTTTGTGAGCCACTTACCAGGCGTTCGAATCTCAGCTGCGACCGATTTGTGTAGCAGACCGTGTCGCGTTGTGTTATATCGTGTTGGTATGGAAGCCGGCCGTTCGGAAAGCAATGGCAAACTTCTGAACGTAAAACTTGCTTAGTACATCAACAGCAGCTGAAAAATGCTGGTGTTGACTGCAACGTCCTGTAAGAGATATGCAACATTTTAAAAAAGTGCATTTATGGCAGTTAAAATTGATGTATCTAATTTTTTAAGGTACGGTTGAACAGTAACAGATCCTTCAAAGAAGATGGGCCCACTAAACCCCTTGATTACAAATCGGTAAATTCACGGCTTTGTCCACATGAGCGCGAGGATTATTGGGTGCCCAATAATCACAAGTATGACGATTCACTGTTCCATTAAGCTTACATTGTGCTTCATGAGACCACACAATTGTCTCCACAAACTCCTCATCCTCACACACCATGTTTTGAAACCACTTACAATACTGGAGTCTGCGATCAGGATCATCCTCGTTCATTGCATGCATTAATCTTGGGATGTAAACTTTCCACCTAACTGCTTTAAGAATGCGCCGTATGCTTGTTCTACTAAGTTGTGTCTCATAAGCGCATTGTGGTGTAGACTTCTGTGGTGACGGTGTAAAAAGTTCCATTACCATAGCTGAGGAAGCAGGACTTGTCGATGTTTTAAGCCTCCCGGAATTTCCCTTATTAACATTAAACACGGTACCAAGATTTTCAAATTTATATACAATCCTGGAAATGGTAAGGCGTGTTTGAGGTTATATTGCGAACTTACGTTTCCATTCACACTGAACTCGAACAACGTTCTCAACTTTGAAATGCCATTTCAAAATGGTTTCCGTTCCTCAAAAGACAGCCGTTTATGGGCCATTGTGTTCAGTTTTTCCCTGTGACGTTTGTAACACGTTGTTTACGTCATCATTTTAAACATATCATACAACACATTGCTACCGTAATGCGTTCTACAAATGGTGTAATATGCAAATTTGCTGGCGTTATTAAAATAATATACGAATACTCAATTGAAATGCAATTACATGTAAATTGGTGGACGATTACCATGTATAAATTTTTCTGGCGCACTCAGTATATATATATATATATATATATATATATATATATATATATATATATATATATATATATATATATATATATCGTAAAGATACTATAATATATGCATATCAAGCCTGTTATTAAAGTCAAGAACAATTGAAAACTGTGGGATAGTAAGTAAGTAAGTAAAACACATTTTCATATCACGCACGAAGCGAGGGTTAATAAAATATATAAATAAATATGGTATTCTTGAACACGACTATGTGATTTATGTTCAATAAGAATAAGTAGCTTCTCCGTGGCGAGGACTTATGAATGCGGTTCGTGATTATGTACACTCGTGTTCGAAACAAAGCTAAGCACGATTTGGCAGCAGACCGCGTTGCGCTGGTTTTTCACGTAAATGGTATGAGTGCCGGTCGTTCAGAAAGCAATGACAATCTAGTGAACGTAAACTTGCTAAGACATCAACAACAGCAAAGAATGCTGGTGTTGACTGCAAACGTCCTATAAAGGATATGCAACTAACTTAAGAATAAGTAAGAGAGCCATGGTAGCCCAGTGAATAGAACCTTACCTGCCGGTTCGGGATTCATAAGTTCAAATTCGTATCCAGGCCGATTTTACACATCCACCTTGTCTCCCAGAAAACAAACCAATCTAAAACTGGTAGCAAGAATTACCTTGGGACAAAAAATAAGTTTGATATTCAATTTTCCACGACTGGTGTCCTAATTGATCAATAAAGGTATGGCTATAGTACCAGATGTCTCCGGTCGTACACGGGCTGGCCGCCTGAGTTATTCGTTTGCTAAAAGTGACCACCTATTTCTCCGACCAGTTGATGTACGTGTCAACATAATGTGATTAAACGTTCATGATTTATATTGTGAATATAAGTACATATGCCTGCTTTTTTAAGGATTTTGTCAAATGTCATCATATTTCTATATTATTGCGCTTTTCTAGGTCATAATATAACCACTTTAGGTCATATGAAGACATGGCATGTGTATGTATTTTGTTCTTATGAAATAAATTTTCTGAATATTACGTAACAAATGTAAGTTATTTTCTGACATTGTAAACAACCAATCAATCAATCAAGTTCAGTCTCCACAATTAAGGTTGGCTGCAATGGATTTCCAACACTGTTTGTCTCTCGCCCCGGCTGTACATTCTGTCAGATTGCTGTTCGTCCATCTCTTTATGTTTTAGTCCCACTTGTTTCGTTGTCTTCTTTTTGCTCGCTTGCCCTCAACTTGCCCTCCAATATGGCCTTTATAAAAATGGTATGTCTTTGAACATGTCCAAAATATTTCACTTCACTCTTATTATTTCTTTCATCAACTTTTTTTTTTCATTCCGTTTTGTTTGTTTGTTTGTTGTTGTTGTTGTTGTTTTTGTTGTAATGTTTCATATCCCTTACAAGACGTTGCAGTCAAACCAGCATATTTCAGCTGCTGTTGATGTACTAGGCAAGTTTACGCTCAGTAGTTTCCTATTGCTTTCTGAACGACCGGCTCACATACCCCCGTAAGTTCCCAGCGCCGCGCGAACCGCTGCCTATTCTCGCGCAGTTTATTTACTCACGAGAATATACGGGATTACGGAGGAAGACGTTAAACCCTACGCCAGGGAGACCGACAGCGAGGGTATTACACCGATATCAAGGACGATTTAAGATATCTAAGGCATTACAGCCAGGTGAAGGAATCTTTAGGATAGCTAAGGTATTACGCCCATATGAAGGAAAATTTAGTATAGCTTAGGTATTGCACCCAAGCGTAGGGATATTTATCTAGCTCTATCTCAGCTTTATAACACCCATAATTGGAATGAAGGTCATCTTTCAAAGCTCGTCCTCGTAAGGAAGCCCGGGGTAAGATAGTAAGGGGAAGACTTTATCGTGTCACTGTAGTCTTATACGGCATGTGGCAACAGTTTCATCTACAGATACCTAAAGGAAAGCGTTCAATAAATTGTAAGTAAAGCGAATTTGTGCAGGAGTTTGGAGCGCATTATGTTAGTGCAGATGGCAAGATATTTCTTTGCAAAGTGTGTGAAATGAAAACTTAAGACGCTGTGAAACGGTTTCGCGTATAATAGCAACAACACTGCAGAACCTCAAAATATCAAAGCAGTACGTCTCAAAATGCTGCAGGATAGCGCCGACATGAGACAGTCGGTAGCAATTACTGCCTCATTAATTAATATGGCCCATTTTAATAACACACGAGAGATTTGCATGGAGCTGTATGCGATGTTGATGTCTCTTGATATCCTTATGTATAAATTTCTTTGGAATTTTCGAAAATTGCGACTCTTTACTTTATCTGTGGCACAACTTCCATGATGTTTTGTTGTCTTGCTTATATATTGAAGCGATTGATATGTTTGCATTTCATGCTTCTTCTACATATAAAGGTACTATAGCCAGTATATTGACATCTCTAGTTCCAATATTTAGAGCCTCAGTCACATATAACCACATTGTGCTTTCACATTGCAGATTTATACGACATGCCCACGACAGCCTGCACACAAAACCAATGCTTTGTCATCAACTTATCGTAAACGGTCTCCAAGCTATGATATAATATTGCAGGAGTTAAATCTCTGAGATGACAGTTGTTAACTATACCCAAATGCAGATTGTTAATTTTACTTAATTCTATCTTTATCTGTACCGTTTAATATTGCGGCTGTTAACATCTGAAATGGCAGTTATCGATGATACGCACAGTCAGATTTTCCTTGTACTTAACTTCGTCTGTCTCTGCACCTTAGTTGGTTTATTTGGAATAATTACGAATGTGATCAATTTACTTGTGTTTTACAAACAGGGACTCAGTTCTAGTATCAATATCACATTCTTCGCCATGGCCATCTCGGATCTATGTGGTTTAGTGTTTCAGCAAATTGTTAGCGTATTTTACAACCCACTGCTTCTAGCTTCTGGTTTACCAGTCGTGGCCTTGGAGTTTCAGTACATGGTTGCTGCAATACCAAGAGTTGCTTTCGCCAAAATCACCTGCTTCATCACCGTCTATGCAACCCTAGAACGGTGTCTGTGTATAGCGTTTCCTCTACACGTCAAACAGATGATCACACCGAGAAGAACAGCTGTTGTCATGGTATCTATATACAGCCTGACGTTTATTTCTTATTCCCCGCTGTACTACAGAGAGTCTATCAATTGGAAGTTCGTTCCCGCCAAGAACAGAACAGTTCTAGGGCTTGTTGTTGCAGACGGCAGCGCAACATTGACTGAAATTGTTTATTTCTTTCAAACTATCATAGGATTCGTTTCGTTTTTTGCAGTCGTATTATTTACTACGATTTTGATACGGAAACTAGGGGAGAAGAGAATTTGGCGTAAATCGGCCTCTTTGTCTTCAAACAAATCCGAATCAATGAGCAGCCGGGACAGTAAAACAATGGCGATGATTACACTGATTGCTAGCATCCTTATTGTTTGCTATACACCCTGTGTCATTCTGTATGCTGTTTCTTTGGTAGAACCTGAGTTTAGTTTAAATGGCAAGTACATAAACATATGCTTTGTCTTGTGGTCGTTCGGCATATTATTTGAAACTATCAACTGTAGTGTGAATATTTTCCTGTACGCCAAAATGAGCACAAACTACAGGATAATCTTGCTACATTATTTGCCCTGTCTGAATTAATCAAGATTAGGAGTGAAATTCATGATTAATTCAAGGGTTTACTAATGCTATTTAGCTGACTGGGTGGTCATTTGAAATACTAGAGGGGAAAAACAAATATGTTGAACGTACAATTTACATAACAATTCTTAGAATACCATGGGTCAGGAAGGCTACAAATACGGACATTCTTAACGCCATAGCATTGTTGGCAACGAGCTCATACATAGCTTTACGTCTCGCAAATTAAAACTTCGGAGTCTCCATGGCGAGGTGGTCAAGCCATCTGCATCGCGCTCCGAAGGTTGTGCATTCGATTCCGGGCTACATCTTTCGGTTCACAGGTGCATTTATCTCGGATACTCCTGAAGGTCCTCCCGTGTGTTGCCGGGGCCCATAAGGGAAGCAAAGAATAGCAACACTGTAGCCTACCACGCATGTCGTAAGAGGCGACTAAGGAGGCTTGATGGTTCCATCGCCCTGCTACTGAGTGAGTGCGTGGCGCGACACTGTGAGCTGTGAGTTTCGTGTGAAATGCTTTTGAATCTGCCCGAGGTTTTTTGGAACGTGACTGCATGTTCGGAGGGATGGCAGATGGCTATGTCCCAGAGTTGACTGGTTGTTGCCTTTTGCAGAAATGCGTGGCTGCTGGGCTTCTGGTTGACTGCCACTACCGTCGACGATGAACTGTATTTCGTGGACTGTGTGGGTGAACATCTAGGAAACATCCAGATGGGAAAATGACTGCCGATTCCATCAGAAATGAACTGGGTGTTTTGTGGGGGACTATTGTGTTGACATTCTGGCGGCGGCATTATGCACAGTGTATCTGTGCGGGCTGTTGGTTGTCGAGACTCCTGTCTTTTTCACTTTTCACATTGGGCAGTGGGGAGCATTTTGTGTGATATTCACTGGCACAGTAACGGAGCATAATAGGAACGACCCGTTGCTGTGAAGTTGGAACTGCGACTAACTAACTAACTAACTAACTAACTCCTGAAGGTCGTCGCTGGAGCTACGGAGTACGTGATTTGTGCAACGCAGGCAACCCTGCGGAAACAGACCGAGCCATATGGGATAGCACACAGTGCAATGAAGTCGATTATCTAGACTTTTAAGACTTTTCAAAACTGAAACTGCTTTGGCCATACTAAATATGACAGTGAAGGAAAGATTAGTGACGGTCGACACGATTCTTGGAAGATGGGCAGTGATGAACAACAGGAAGGTTGCATGAGATATTATGACACCAAAGGCATGAAATATATACACTAGGTGGGATATTTGGCAAACGATTGATAGTATTTTCATTTGGCAATTCAAAATCTGGATTCGAAGAAGTGTAGTAGTTATACACTAGCCTGCTGGCACTGCAGTAATGGGTTTGGTATGCATCGGGGCAGATCGGAATTTAAAACTGGCAAGGTCTCCCAGCTCTGCCCTGTTTAATATGGGTACCAGGAAATGACTCGGAAGTGAAGATGACCGGCGGGATATTGACCACATCACCCACAGAGTGAGTTAGTCTCTAACAATATTGGTTTACCTCCATATGTCCATTGCATCTTAAGGTATGTGAAAGAGATTATAACTTAGTTTTACCTATAATGACAAGAGCGACGTTCAGCAAATTATATGTTACAAGATGACGACTATTACATTTTAATTGCCGTAACAGTTTGGTATCTAACAACTCTTCTTTAGACATATTTGTGAATTTTCCCCTCCTTGTCTCTTTGCCAGACACGTTTTCGTAAATAAATCACGACATTGACAAAATAAATCACCGTGACAGTCTTCAATATTATGTTTAATAAAACCAACAAGAAGAAGAACAATAAACATTTATTAAGAGAGTTGTAAGAGAATTCCCGTAAAATACTAATGTTTGCTGCACATTTTTCAGATAATTACAACTAGGATTATTGGTTTGTTGATTGTGAATTTTCTAAAAACAATTAAATTCCAACTTCTAAGTCGAGGGCATCTAATCCATACAGCTACATTCGTCTGTTGACACAAGATTGTATTTAACAGTTTTCTCCTGGCCAAGGTCCACAGTACCACCATCGCACGAAGTGCAGTGCAGAGCGTTCTTACCACTCCCTAAACCCGTGGTGGGCAAGATTGGTACTGAAACGTTATATTAGTGGAAAGCAAATGAGGATGTAAGTAAATCGTCATTCAACACAGGACATGCGGACTGGCTGAGGTTGGGACTAGGTTTTGTGAGGTGTTCACAGTGTTGAAATATGTAACTGTCAACTGCCTCCACATGAATGCCCAATAGGAGGTTGACCACCAGCATGGTCAGTTTTGTTTGTCATGCGTCCGTTATATACCTTGGTGTGTGTGGTGTGTGTGTGAGCGCATGATCGCATGTATATGTGTGTGCGTGGTATAGTTAAAATTAACCCGTATAGATTAATAAGTCAGAATACTATACATGCTGCGTAGCTTTCTTCATTTGTTCAAACGAAATATCCAATGAAAACATTTTATTTTCAGACGGTTAAGAACTTGCTTAAAATATAATGTTATAGGCAATAACATTTTTGTCGAATCCACGATTTGACAGCGAACTATTGGCTTGTGGCAAACAAAATGCTATATGTACTGTTGCTTTCTGAATGTGATTTTCTAGTGATTTTGATGGATTCTGGTAACATGCTCATGAATATGGGTGAAAACTAAAGGAAACGTGATAGTCACAGGTGCTGTAACTTCAATAGTCCTTCTCCAAGACGCCTAACAGAATAAGGCATAAGTAGAAGACAGCAACAGCAACATAAAAAGTGGTCCTTCGCGAGGCACACACACACACACACACACACACACGCATATATATATATATATATATATATATATATATATATATATATATATATATATATATATATATATATATTTATATATATTTATATATATATATTGCGCTCGCTCGCTTTGAACCCAAGCGCAGTTCATACACACTACTTCTAGTAGGGCTGGACTGAATTTTGCGTGTGGATTAGCTGTCCTTGTTTACAGTGTCCCTCGCCATCAGGCGAACCAACTACGACTTCAGAGGTACTTTATGTCCATAAGTCAAGGACGTCAGGTCAACATTCTAGTCCAACTGTCCGCGTTGGGGTTGAACCCCTTACCTCGGCATCAGCACACGGGATGTTTATGAACATGCGTTCTTATCTTTTCGGTTATGCTGTCCTACACCTCTGATATACTAAATATACTAATATGCTAGTGATTCACATACCACTTGTGTCAAGGACGACAGGTCACTGAAGGGTCCGATTGCTGATTCCATCCAGTGCTGATGAGTTATTATTTGTTAGGCTGATGAGATGGGTGCTTCGGTGATCGTCATTGGTAATCTAGCCTTCAACTGGTCTATATCAGTTTGAAGAAAATTAATAAATTATAACATAATTTAACCGTGACGAATCTAACAGTTTTTTTTTTTTTGGTTTTTGTGTGTGGTCAAAGTAACAATTGTCTTTCATATATCTTAACTATTTGTTGACTATCGATTATTTAGTTTGACTAATATCTGTTAATTTTCTGTATCGTGTATTTCCTCTGAGCTATTCTTATTATCGTGGTGTCTATGATCATGATAGCTTCCCATGAATGTATCTCTCTCGAGATTGCAATGTTCCAAAGCGATATACAACTATAAGAAATAGACACACGGCTTTCTTTGGTATTGTTACGAGAATGGAGTCATTGGAGAACATTATGATAACTGAAAAGTGCAAGGGGAAAAGAGGCAGAGGCAGACCAAGAGAAATAATGCTGGATGAACAGAGACAGTGACATGGGGGAATATCATCAGCAGAGTTACAGAATACCAAGAAATGCGAGCTGTTGACAAATATGTACACCTGCGTAATCTGGCAGGGCATGTGATGACGATGATAATATATATATATATATATATATATATATATATATATATATATATATATATATATATATATATATATATATTATATATATAATCACCCAACACTACATCAGGCCCAGACGGCGTCCGATATGGGGACCTACTGACGAGGTCAGATGATGGATGACATGGAAGGACTGGCCAGAGAATTTAATACCAGTATCCAAAGGGGCCTGGTCAAAGAGGAATGGTTACGCAGCTACTTGCTGCCGCTGCCAAAACCTAACGAAGACCATTCCAAGATATGCGCCTACATGATCATAACGATGCAGAATACTGCTGGCAAGCTACTGGAGAAAATTGTAGCACACAGACTTGCTTGTGACTTGGAACAACTCGGCTGCTTCCCGCCCACACTTGGAGGATACAGATGCAACAAAGAGTCATGGCTGAATGCGGCGGTTTTTGCTCAGGACGTTTATGAAGTGTTTCAGAGCAGAGAAGAAACATATGCGGCTGCCATAGGCTTAGAGGACGCATACAATAAAGTATCCTTCGAGCAGTTGATGCAAACCCTTTCTCAGACTGAAAGTGTACCCTCACCTTATACAATGGATAGCTGAAGTCATGTTCCAGAGGAAGGTGGTGCGAAGATGTGGAAAATTAATCATATTGTGAAAACAGACCTGCTGCAGTGAGGATGGAAGGGAGCATTTTGAGTAGAACCCAGTCGATGACATATCTTGGCGTTAGATTTGATCGTAGTATGTCAATCAGAGATCATGTTGATTATGTCATAACGAAAGCAGGAAAAGGTTTGTCAGCAATGAGAGTCATGGCAACTGCCGACATTGATCAAAGACTGTTAGTACTTCTATTCCAAGGACTGGTAATTTCATCAATCGAGTACGCCCTGGCCATCCTCACTGTCAGCCCTACACAGATTGGAAGACTTGAAAAGGTACAAAACGAAGCCATGCGCATCATTTTGGGCTGTACGAGAGACACCAGCTGTGTAGCAATGAGATACCTCCTTGACTTCCCGACCATGAACCATAGGATCAAGCTCTGGAGAGCTCGTGCATACTTAAAAATAAGTGCAGATTAGCAGCACCCTCTGCATGAAGATATATTCAGAGAAAAGGACGACAGGATACAGAGGGGCAAATCATGGATGGGTCGGGCGAAAGATGTCATCAGACAGGTCTGCAGTCCTACCAGTATCAACCCCGACAAGGAATGGGTGCCGGTGCCTCCAGCTTTTAAGTGCACTTTCTCCTGCATTATCACACTTGACAGACGGTGTAGAGAAAAGAACCCTGCCGCTGCCAACGCAGAGGTCAACACGCTCATCAACGAACACTCAGATAACCCCGAAGTGCTCATCTATACGAATGGATCTGTTGTAAAGCAGCAAAGAAGTGCGTGGGCATTAGCAGCCCGTTCAGCGGACTGAACCGTTCAAGAATCAAGTGGTACCCACTCTATGACCACGAGCAGCATGTTGATGGAAGGATGACAGTAATACAGGCTTTCATATGGCTAGAATCACAGCTTTATACCAACATGTGTGTACTAACCGATTCAATTAGCATGATTCAGAAGGTCGATGCAGGATCTGTACGTAGACAGTGGACTGATTGGCTGTGGAAGTCTGTTGTCCCTAAATTCACCTTCATCTTCGTCCCTGGACATGCGGGAGTCGAGGGAATTGAATGATCTGATAAACTGGCTGGCTCTTCATGGATCCTCATGGATCGCTCCGATGTTATCAACATCCTTAAAGAGATGTCGAGAACAGAGGACTTTGGCGTCAGTAAATCCACATCGTTGTCCAGGATGAGAGACTTGGGAGTAAGAATTGGCACGGCCAGACACGAGAGGTGCATCGGGAAAACGAGGGACCTCGTAAACCAACACAGAACTGACGCTATTAGCCGCCGGACGCTGATACATATGCTAGGGAGGGGGGGGGGGGGGATCTGAGCACCTATGGACCTGTCGGAGTGCAGTGACGATACCCCAACTGATAACTAATAACTGATAATTGAAGCAATAGTTGATTGTGTGCCTGACGGAAGATTGGAAAAAGGTGATCTTTTGAGCATCACGATGGTGAGTTATGGTTAATTCTTGGTATATGGTGAATCAAAATGCAACTGAGATGACATGATGATAGAGTGGTGTATTTCAATCCTAGTTTCCTGGTTATATTCCTCTAGATAAATGTAGCGATGTTAATTATTATTAATGACTGGCTGCAATGATGTAGGTACCAGACTGAACACTACATGTATGGGCATTGTGTTTAACATGATGATGACTATGATGATTGTGATGACGGCTATGATGGTGATCGTCATGTAATGATGATGATGGCCATGATGATGATGATTATATCCGTCAGGGGCTGAAATGGCCTGTGGTAATCGAGGTGGATAGACTTAGACTATATTGTGATTTTAATCACAAACAGGCAGGCAGTCTTCGTGCAGAGTGGCTTGCTTCGCTTCAGAGGTCACGGGTGGAAAGCATCACCTGGATCTCTTCTCCGGGGCATGCCGGTGTGCTGGGGAATGAACAGGGGGACAGATTAGCTGGCTCGTTAAAACATGGTGGAGTATTGATGCTTAAAAAGGCAGACGTGGTTGCGGCCTTGTGGGAGCACGTGTACACCTCGGAGGAGCAAATGGATCACCATAGTCTGACAAGAATGAGACAGCGAGGAGTGACGAGGTGATCTGGCCGACGCTCGACGCTCAGAGGAAAGGCGAGACGGACATATAATCAGATTTCTACTGAAACTATTGGTGTTGGAACTCTTCGCTGGCTGCTGAGGATGGGGGCGGAGCGCTTGTGGGAATGCCCCGAATGCTGTGATGTCGGTTCCTAAATCAATCAATCAATCAATCAATAACAATCAGGGATATGGTGTGGAATTGAGGATGCGTGATGAGTGTGTAGAAAACATTGGATGCTGTAGAATGTGTGCCCTGAAAATTATATTTTATGTGGAGCGTATTATATAACCTATTAATATTATTGTTGTCCAGTTGAAGCATCGTATAGTTAAATTGAATTTGCATAGTCCATGTCTGTTTGTGCACACGATTGTTGTAGCAGTTGTCCGATGAAGTCCCTGGTTCAAGGCAACTGAATGTCTGATGGTAGCAGAGTCTATAATGTTGTGTATTGTATTTATTTATATGCAGCTAGTATTAGTATAGGAGTAAAGCGTTATAGGAGATGGAGATCACAGAAGAACAACTTTTCAATATATGTTTTACATTAGGGAAAGGTATACGGTGTATTAGAAGAATAGTTGCTGGTGTGCGTAGCAGTAGGTAGAGAATTGTAGAGTAATTAGGCTAGGGATGCGATAGGTGGCGTTTGATCTTGGTTATATCATGGACTGAACATTGATTGTGTTCTTTAGCTATGAATAGGTGTTCTGAGTAGAGTTGACACAAGCAAGAACTAAGCGAGAAGTTTATAGGGAACACTGAGTTGCCCCGTGTTACCAGTGACTTGGCGCAAATTAGTGCATAAAATATTCTGCAATGTGTAGATAGTGAGCTTATTATGGGTTCCTTCATAAATGTAGCCATTTTAGTATGTAGGGATAGTAGACTAATTTAAAGGCACAAAGACGTCATTCTGATGTGTGTTCACAGTATCAGTGATGAGATGTGTTTGCTTGTGATGTCTGGTGTAGGTGAATGTAATCAATAACTATCAAGATACTGTGTCTTGTTGTGTCTAATCGTTACAAGTACCAGCGTGTTTCTCTTATGTAGAAAGAATTGCCAAGGTCCAGATAAGGACATAGATTAGTTATGCCGTAACCCAAAGTAGATGAGGTCAGAGGTTATAGCAGTGTTCACTAAATGGACACCTGGATCGTGAAAAGTGGATACTTTTCACATAGCGTGAAAACGTTGGGACTCGCTTCGCGGTAAACAGGAAGTGAGATCCGGACAAGGGATTCGAGATTGTGGATTAGTTGATTGCGTACCACGCTGCAATAGAGTGATGGCAAACTCTGAGCCACTCTTTTAGTGAAGTTTATGTATAGAAAATGTTTAGATTTTTGATTATGTTGCATAATTAAATGGGTGTTCCTTGCCAGTGAGAAGTCCTGATCGTTCGGGTCCACATCGATTGACGGACGTCAGTCGCGGCGTTTGGGCAATCTTGAGCATAGCCTACGAGGGGTAGCGGTGTAATGTTCTGTTATGATAATTTGGCGTATCCAGCGTGTGCCGCGTGGTTACACACCCGCTTCACACGCCAGTGATCCGGGGCTTGTTTCCGGATCCGGTCAGGGATATGCACTACTGATGAGCTCAAACGAGAGCGAAACTCGAGTATAGTGCTTCCATATTGACGTGGATGGGCCTTAGTTTCATACCAGAATACGATCAGCGTTGTCAGTGGTGGGTTGTGCTCAATATTTAAATCTCAAGTCCCGAAGCAGCCAAATAATCAATTAGTTAGTAATTGTGTTTACATTAATGTATCTCAGTGTTTAATGGTTAGCGAAGGAAGTGTGTTAACTTTTGTATTAGACTATAATGGTCTGATTAAAGGAAATTAGGCTTGTGTGAATCGACTTATAACAAAATAATCTATTAATAGTTAATAACTTAGAGCGGGTACAGAAACTTATTATAAGAATATATTATTTAGGACAACTTTATAATTCAGTTGCTTTATATTCCAGAATCTTGGGCTATTCTTAAATAGAACTATTTTACTAGATTAATGAATTAAGAGTTGGCAATATTCTACCGCTATGTGTCAGCAATTACTTGGTTGTTTAGTAGAATAATTGTGTAAGAGTATAATTTTATTTAGGAATATTGGAACAATATTGATAAATATATTTACATTGTGTTAGATATTGTAATACAGTGTTGGGTATATAATTATTTAAGGTTAGTTAGTTAGCTAGTTAGTTAGTCACGGTTCCAACTTCACAGCAACGGGTCGTCCCCATTATGCTCCATTCCTGTGCCAGTGAATATCACATAAAACGCTCCCCACTGCCCAATGTTTTCATTCATTGGCACCTTTCCGTCTTGACAGACGATAGTTTGGTACATTGTGCTTCAAAAAGGCTTATTAACTACGATCCATGGCGGTGGCGAGTGTGGCTGGTAAGGCCAATTCTTGCTGCAAATGTTTGCCCACAGTATGTGCATGTGAAAACATGGTCACTTCCACCATTTTGCACCATCTTACGTCTCTCACGCTCTATGTGTGCTTTATCTGCAATCATTTTCTCCTTTGTCTTTATTCCATTTCTGATAGTTGCCCTCCATGCAACACGTTCAGTGGCGACGTGCTCCCAATGTGCATTATCAATGCCTGTATCAATCATGTCCCGCTTACACACATCTTTGTATCGTAGTAGAGGCCGACCCTGTGATCTCCAACCCATCTGTAATTCCCCAAAAAAGATGTCCTTTGGTATTCTACCATCATCCATCCTCCTAACGTGTCCTATCCATCTAAGTCTACGAAGACTGAGCATAGAATACACCGTCACACAACCTGATCTTTCCAATACTTCAGTATTTGTGATTTTGTCTTGTCACTTAATACCAAGTATTTTTCGCAGACACCGCATATGAAAGCTGTTTAAACGTTTCTCTTGGCGTGAGTAAGTTGTCCAGGTTTCACTGACATAAAGAAGAGTACTAAGGACACAGGCTTGGTAGACGAGGACTTTTGTTCTGGCAGTAAGCTTCCTGTTCTCCCAGACTCTTTTTGCTAACATGTTCATTGTTGTTGCTGCCTTGCCAATCCTGATGCTGATTTCCTGATCGAGAGATAATTTGCTATTTACCTCTGATCGTAGATATGTAAAATGGTCTACTATCTCCAGTTCGGCGTCGTCAATAAAGATTGATGGTACACCATGTGCACCTTGTGACATAATCTGTGTCTTCGTTTTGTTAATTGTTAAACCAAATTCAGAACAAGCATTGGAGAATGCAGATAGTAGATGTTGTAATTCTTCCTCAGAGTGGGTCGTAATCGCAGCATCATCCGCAAAAAGCAACTCTCTGATTAGCACCCTGCTAATTTTGGTCTTGGCCTTCAATCTCTGAGCATTATAGAGGCCACCATCTGAGCGTGAGTGAATGTATATACCGTCATCCTGATCACGAAAGGCGTATTTCAGTAGAAGTGAAAAGTATATTCCAAAGAGGGTGGGAGCTAGTACACAACCTTGCTTAACTCCACTCTTGATTTCAAACTCTTCTGAAGTTGAGCAATCAAACTTGATTATACCCTTCATGCCTGTGTGGAACGATTCCACAATGGACAGAAGAGTTGGTGGGCAGCCAATCTTCTTTAGTGCTTTGAACAGACCCTCACGACTGACCAAATCGAATGCCTTTGTGAGGTCGATGAAGGCAATAAACAGTGGCTGATTTTGTTCCCGGCATTTTTCTTGCATCTGTCGCAATGAGAATATCATATCAATGGTAGACCGGTTCTGACGGAAGCCGCACTGTGATTCGGGGTAGACTTGATCTCCCAGGACTTGAAGTCTGTGCAGGACAATTCTGGCAAATACTTTCCCAACAATACACAGTAGTGAGATACCCCTATAGTTGTTACAGTCGCTCCGATCTCCCTTGTTCTTGTACAGCGTTATGATGTTGGAATCTTTGAAATCCTATGGGACTTGTCCTTCTCGCCAGCATAGCTCTATTAGCTGGTGGATCTGTAGAGCGAGTGTGTCTTGCCCACTCCTGATCACCTCTATTCGAATCCCATCCTTACCTGGAGCCTTGCCAGATGCAAGCTCATTTATAGCACACTTAACTTCTGTTATAGTGGGAAGTGTGTCCAGGGGGTCAAGAGTTGGCAGCGCCTCTATGGCGTTGAGGGCATCATCCGCTAGCTTGGTCTCACTTGAGTAAAGCTCTAAATAGTGCTAGACCCATCCATCCATCTGCTGTTTCTTATCAGTGATGATTTCTCCAGTCAAGGTTTTCAGCGGTGCACTTCTTTTGATCATTGGACCACAGGCTTTCTTTATCCCTTCATACATGCTTCTCATGTTTCCCTTATCACTTGCGATTTGAATGGACGCACATAACTTGATCCAATAGTCATTCGCACACTGCCTGGCAGCCTTTTGTACATCCTTCCTCGCTTGCTTCAGCTGACTCAGAGTGTTACGCGTTGGTCTTTCCTTGTTTCTTAAGAGAGCTATTTTCTTTTTATCAATCAAGGGCTGCAGTATCTGGCTGTTTGCCGCAAACCAGTCCTGCCTCTTATGATCCACAGTGCCGTAAACCCCTACCGTTGTTTTATAAATAGTTTCCTTAAGTTTACTCCATTTATCATTTACTATACAATTTTCTGATGTACCATTGAAAGCGTCTTCAAGTTGCTGTTGAAATTCAAAGCACTTTCCAGGATCGTGAGTGTTAGTAATATTAATCCTGGGGCTAGACTTGTGTTTAGCTGTGTAGATTCTCTTTGGTCTCAGTCTAACCCTTGCAACAACCAAAGAATGATCTGTATCACAGTCAGCACTGTGGTAACTTCGAGTTAATGATGTATGGTTCAGATGTTGTCTCCGTGTAATAATGAAGTCCAGCTGATGCCAATGGCCGGATCTTGGATGTTTCCATGTGACCTTATGCATCTCGTTTGTTTAAAAAAAGGAGTTTGTAATACATAGGTCATTTCTAGTGCAATGTTCCAGCAGCCTTTGCCCATTATCATTCATGCGACCGATGTTGTATTTTCCAAGGCACACTGGCCATGAACTCGAGTCCCTGCCCACACGAGCATTGAAATCACCGAGCATATAAATGTAGTCGGATTTTGGAACTGCCTTGATCGCAGAGTCTAGCTGCTCATAGAACGTATCCTTTACATCATCAGAGGAAGCGAGTGTCGGTGCATATGCAGTGAGAATGGTGGCAAATCCACAAGAGGTTGCCAAGCGCAGTGATAATAATCTTTCATTACCTCCAGCTGGGATATCAATCATTCCCAGTAGCGAATTCTTCACTGCAAAGCCCACACCATGTTGCCTTTTTTCTGCCTGCCCTCTTCCCTTCCAAAAAAAAGTGTAATTGTTTTCCCTGAGTGACCCTTCCTCAGCGAGGCGAGTCTCCTGCAGGCCAGCAATATCAATGTTAAGACGATTGAGTTCAGCATCAATCACAGCCGTTTTTCTCACATCGTGTATATTTGTCAAGTCAGTGGTAAATCCTGGACACATGGTTCTCACGTTCCAGGTTGCAAGCCGTAGCTTGAGGTTTCTATTCTTTTTATTAGTACCTGGTGCATTGGTATTACAGCCTGCGATTCAGATTTTGTCCTAGCCCCAAGCACCCATTGAAGCAGGCAGGCTGTGGCGGATCAGCACCCAATTGGCTGGGGGATGCCCAGCTTGAGGCGGGCGGTAACTGATCAGTGACACCTGTAGGTGTCTCCCACCGTCAGAGGCAACGCGTGGCGCCCAATGTCTACGCCAACTGACAAGGACTTATAACCCGTAACAGTTGCCTCTCGCTTTGATTCCGAGACCGGTTAAGACCAGGGATGGAGTTATTGCCTCTCCATAGCACAAAGCCTGGGCTAAAATAAAGAAACCATGTGTTGCCCATGCAGCATGATCCCTCTCTCGGCCTGTCTAGTTCACTCCAGAGGAAAGTTGACACCTATAATCTGGAACAAGAAAGCTGCAGAAGCTGCCGGATCAGCAAAGCAATGCTCTAACTGTCCGCCTGTCGGAGCTTCGATCCTAGACCAGCTGCCAACCAAGGCTTAGGCCTGGTCTGCCCTGCCATGACTTATTTTGTCTTTGGGTTGCATTTCCTCGTACCAGGATAAGGCTAGTACCCTCCCAATTGCGCTCTTCCGCCCGAAGCCGTTGGCACAATGTGGGGTGTCGGGTTTGGTAAGCGCCGCCCAACATTCGGCGCTGACAGAAAGCAGGTAGTACCGTCTACTGTCATCCGGTAGCTCAGTCATATCTGACAAGACCTGACTATAACTGCCCAATGTGAAAAGTGGAAAAGACAGGAGTCTCGACAAACAACATCCCGCACAGATACACTGTGCATAATTCCGCCGCCAGAATGTCAACACAATAGTCCCCCACGAAACATCCAGTTTATCTTTGATGGAATCGGCAGTCATTTTCCCATCTGGATGTTTCCTAGATGTTCACCCACACAGTCCACGAAAATACAGTTCATCGTCGATGGCAGTGGCAGTCAACCAGAAGCCCAGCAGCCACGCATTTCTGCATAAGGTAAAAACCGGTCAACTCTGGGACATAGCCACCTGCCATCGCTCCGAACATGCAGTCACGTTCCAAAAAACCTTGGGCAGATTCAAAAGCATTTCACACGAAACTCACAGCTCACAGTGTCACGCCATGCACTCACTCAGTAGCAGGGCGACGGAACCATCAAGCCTCCTTAGTCGCCTTTTACGACATGCGTGGTAGGCTACAGTGTTGCTATTCTTTGCTTCCCTTATGGGCCCCGGCAACACACGGGAGTTATTTAAGGTGTAGTGAACTAACAAGTGTCAACCACACAAGATTAGAATAGGTCAAGCAGATAGTACTACCGGTAGTAAGGTAATTAACTAGAACTGTTAGTGATTATTACTTTACAGTAGGTTAGATTATTTTATATGTGATAGAGCTATTAGTTAAGAAGAGCTATAAGTTAGTGAATATGTTATTATTGTTAAAACTAAGCATTATAGAATAGAGCAGTAATTTATTAGCAATCAGTAAGCAGCACACACACACACACACACACACACACACACACACACACACACACGCATGCGTGCGTGCGTGTGTGGAACTAACTTTTGTTAGACAAGTTCATAATTAGATGCAGTTGAATTGAAGGATTTACATTTGAAAAAAAAATGCTTCACATTTTTGCCCAGCGAAGCGAGGGGGGGGGGGGGGGGTGTCATGATCTAGATAAGGACATGGATTAGTTATGCCGTAACCCAAAGTAGATGAGGTCAGAGATTATGGCAGTTTCAGTAAATGGACACCTGGATCGTGAAAAGTGGATACATTTCACACAGCGTGAAAACGCTTGGACTCGCTTCGCGAACAAAAGGAAGCGAGATCCGGACAAAGATTCGAGATGGTGGTTTCGTCGAGTGCGATTCACGCTGTAATAGAGTGATGGCCAACACTGAGCCACACTTTTTGTGAAGTTTATGTATAAAAACTGTGGTGTAGATTTATGATCATGTTGCATAATTGTGTGAGCAATTTTGAGTAACTTTTGTACAGTGTTTTGAGGAACAGATCGTCAACAAAAAAAAAAAACGCACTCGCGTTATTACAGTGGGCCATGATGTATGAAGTCATAGTTATTACAGTGGGCCGTGATGGCTGGGCAGAATGGAAGAGTTCGATCATCAGTCAAGTTAAATGACGTGTGGAGAAGAAAAATCGGTGGCGACTTAATGATGACGAAAGTACAACTAATACCCCTAATCATCAGATCTGAACACCAAATAAACAGTCGCGCCTACACACCAGAGCGACCACCAAGTGCGCGCTTATACACCAGAGCGGTACAGCCGCCCCGTGGCAAGAATCAGTGTTGGGTTATTGTGTCTGATTGTGATGTCTGATGTAGGTGAATGTAATCAAATGTCAACATGTCTAATCGTCACAAGTACAAGAGTGTTGTCTGTCTTACGTAGACAGACTCAGTGGTGGTGTTGTCTTGTTGGGATGTTGAGATGTTTGACTTGTCTTTGCCTAATGGTATTGTGTTTGTTTTTATTTTATCTACAGGAAAAGCCAGAATTTTAGTTTTTGATTTTAGATGTTCCTGATTTTTTTTTTTTTTTTTTTGCGGCACTTAGTTTATTACTTTAATTAAGGATTTGGCTATACTTATTTTTTTTTTTTTTCTGTACTTAAAAGTTTTGCTGTACTTAAGATCTTTTTCACAATAATTTTTTTTTCTTGCTGTACTTGAATTTATGCTGTTTGGTTTTCCTGGCTTTGAAGTTCCTAGCTGATGCCTGTATAGTTGCGGTTCTGTTATTTATTGGTTCCCTGCGTACCCTACATAAACTTTTGGGAGATATTGGTGATGCTACACGTCTGCATGTTATTGTTGCTTTTAAAAATTTAATAAACAAAATGATACTTGTGTTATTCGTACGTTTTCGTTTAGTTGGTAGACTCTAATTATACAATCATTGTTGTTAGAATAACCCTCGGGGTAATTCTTTGTCTGGAATCGGAGAAAATGTGTCCGATTCCCTGTCGGCCCATTCCTCGATCTTCTTAACGTATTCCTTTACTATTCTTGTTAACCGAGGACGGTGAGAGGGTCTCTCTCCTTATTCATTTTCTTCTTTGGCCCTACGCAGTAAGGGTTGCGCTCCTCTCCTCACATTACCTTAGCAAAAATAAGAGGGTCTTGCTCCTGCTTTCACCTCTGTCTCATGTATATATATATATTATCCATCAATCCTTGATGTAATGGACATCATAAGTGTGTGAAATATCACTGTGTATTACTGTTGACAATGTGAATGCAGCTGGTGTCAGTATTTGCCAGTTTTACGTTGGTTACTGTGCATGACGGTTGACATTGTGAATGCAACTGTTATCACTATTTACCAGTTATATGTTGGTCACTGTGTAATAATGTTGACATTGTGAATGCAGCCGGTGTCACTATTTATTAGTGCTGTTTTGGTAAACCGAGGAAGCTCTTTACCACAGCAGGATGTTGTAATACAAAATTAAACAACAATTTACATGGGGATATTGAGGAGAAAGGACAGGTAAGAATATTGTTGTATCTATTTTGAAATCCGAGTTCATTATGTTGAACTGTGGCTAAGGGCTTGCGAACGCGGTTTGTGAGCCCGTATACCCGGGTTCGAAACACAGGGGTGCTGGTTTTTTCGAAAAAGGTATAGGGGCCGGTCGTTCAGAAAGCAATGGCAAACTACTGAACGTAACACTTGCCTAGTACATCAACAGCAGCTGAAAATGCTGGTGTTGACTGCAACGTCCCGTAAGGGATACGCAACAATTATGTTGAGCAAGGTCAGTATTTAACATGTATTTGTATTTCTGGGACAATATTTTATAAAGAGATTGTTATCGACAGCTACTGTATTGAAATTGCAATAATTAGACCACAGGAAAATTCTACTCCAAAGGCACGGTGTGTAAACTTATCATTTTCAGTTGCATTTGATTCATTAATAACATTAATGAGTTGATATGACTTTAGCAACCACTACTAGCGTGTATGAGTATTCGAGTAATTATGTATTATTTCATGTAAAATACTTATTGTTTTGGACTAACACAAGAGGTGAAGAACAATCTCTATAATTAACTGTCATAAAAGGACATCCTTGTTGCGGCTTGTGTGAACAATAGTTATTGTGTCATTTTGTTTGATGAATTTTATTAATATATTTTGTTTCAAATTCGTGATTTCTTTTATAGGACTTGTTTCATACTCTTGTTATAGTAATCACCGTTAACTATGCAACGGGGCCTGGGTTTGTATATTCTACTATTTGCCAAACAATTAATTACCATAATTGCAAGGATTTGTTTTACAAACAGCATAGTGCGCATTTACACCACTGACCAAACTTTAATAACATATAGTAATCGACATGATGAATGGTTTCTCTTATTCATCACGAGATCTTGCTACAACAAGAATAGTGTATCATATCGGCCAAGTGTAACTACAATGCAAACAAATATAGTCCCCAAGTTTACATTTCCTGAAGAAATGCGACTTATTCAGAGCAGCGCTGGCACATCTTAAACAGCTTGAAAAATAGGTAACATATGGATGTTGTTGTATTTAACCAAAGTCAAGTCCCCAACTGATACAGTTATTATGCTTTAGTGCAGCTGTAATACACACACCTCTATAATGGCAATTAGTGACAACCCGCAAAAGCAAATTATTTCAGTACTCAATTTTGTTTTTTTCTGTAGCTTGATTGGTCTCTTCCGAATTATTACCAATGTGATCAATTTACTTGTATTTTACACAACGGAACTCAATCCAGTGTTAATATTACTTTCTTCGCAATTGCCATCTCGGATTCATACGGCTTGCTGTTGCAGTAATGAATGCTGCAACCCCTTGTTTGATCGGTAGATCTGCCGATAGTGGCAACGGAGATTCTCTTCCTGTCTATGTGTACCCATAATTATCCCTTAAGTCATTACTATGAACACACATAAAATCAGCAGATCTCAATATGTGCTCTATGGTTAAACAAATACGCCTAGGAAATTAAGTAGAACCACACGAAGAGTACTGTTAACTGCATATAACCACGCAGCTGCAATGTTTAATAGATGTCTGACTACACTCAACCTCAACTATCATCTGATCGCGGTAATTTCGAAACAAGTACAGAACAAATAAATAGTAGAGTTGAGGTGAGTCAAGAATCGACATCGCAGCCCCCGGTATATTCCCATACGTGCTCCGTTCTCATCTTCAACAGCCAACTAATATTAATAGTACCAGTTGTACTCTGAATATGTGTCCGTCTGACTTTGACACCGATTACTGATAGCCAGTCACCCTGGTAACTCAGCGCTGCTCCATTCTATCTAGGCTATGGTGATTTATCTGTTCATCCGCGATATACATATGATCCCAAAGGGCCCTGAACACATCTGCCCTATCAAGCACGAATACACCATGCAACTGTGCAAGTCCAGCTAATCTGCTCACTTGATAAATCCCGTCACACCAGCATGTCTTGGGGGATTAATTAAAACCTGATAAAGGTATAGCTAACCACTTGTTGCAGAAATTTCCAGTACATGTAGAACATAGAAAACTATTTTGCTCTAAACCCCCTCCATTTGAAGACACATTCTATGGAAAAGTCAACAATTTCAAGATGAATGCTACTTTCTGTGTATTTATCATTTTGGCGTTTAAAGGTATGCAAAGAAAAATAAGAACATTTGTACGTCTGTTTTCTGAAGTTCTGTATTACTAGTAAACAATTTATTCTACGTTATATCCCTATTCTGGAAATAAAATATACTATGCACTACAACATCTACTAAAATCTAAGGCACTATCTCGTAACACCAAGATCACAATATACAAAAAACTGATCAGACCAGTTGTGCTGTATGGCTCTGAAACCTGGAGTACAACGAAAGGAGACGAAGCCTTGCTACAAACCGTTGAGAACAAAGTTTTAAGACGCTTCTTTGGACCCATTAGGGATACACAAAGTGGATAGTGGAAAAGAAGAAGTAACAAAGACATTTACGATCTGTTTAAGTCCCCGCTAATCACTGGTATCATGAAGACTAATAGACTACAATGGCTTGGGCATTTAGAAAGAATGGAAGATAATAGGTAAACAAAACTCGCTTACACTCAGGAAATAAATGACCGTAGACCCCGAGGTAGACCAAGAAGACGGTGGAGAGATAATATATATACAGACCTACAAGCACTTGGAATCAACGACTGGCAAGAGAGGGTCAACCAGAGAGACGAATGGAGACGGGTTGTATCTGCAGCAAAGAACCTAAATGGTTCGGAACGCTGAAGAAGAAGAAGAAGATATACCTATTCTGATGTCCTATATTCGTCTAAGTGAATACAACAGCCGCATATATTGAAAAAAGCCTCCCTATACTTGGAGCTCATTTTTAGGTACTGTCATATATTTTTGAAGGGAGTGGGAGATCACTGTAGTGCATGCCCCATCTCTAACAAAAGATGTAGAGCCCCATCCTCTTCTATCTTCAATAACCCCAGAATATGATCCTTGAGTTATCTGCAGGCCTCGTTCTATTAAGTATTGTCTAGGAGATATAGATTATGGCCCTGGTAAGAATGGTAATTTACTAACTGGGAATCTGCCCCTTCTCCAATGATTCTGATAGCTCTGGAGCCCCCTTATTGTTTATCAAATCTGAGGAAAGTCTGGAGAAGTTTCTCAGCCTGATTTAGATGAAGAAAACATGGATGTTGAGCAGTTGATAGATTTAGAGTCTTTTTATTTCCCCATTCAGTAAGTCATTATGAGTTAATTTATCTTTAACAATCAAACACATAATCAAACACATTAGATTTTGACAACATGATGTACAAAGAAGTTGTTTACACAGATAGGTTTGAACTTGACAAATTAACAGAAGGTCAATTCATGTTAATCATTTATTGACTGGCCTGAGCCTTCTGTTCAGTACATACATCTCTATTGTGATTTACACAAAGTAATAGAACAGTTGCACGTTGGACCATTGTCCCAGACAATCAATAACAAGCATCAATATATGAGATGTCAACAAGTGTGAAAACATAGTAAACATTTTGATGTTGTACATATTAAGTATGATAGTGTTGTCTCAACCATAAACATATCAGTGTTCCTGTAATTGGGTGTGGTTCTACCTATGAGAAAAGTAACCTGGTGACTGGAGGATTAGGTAAGCCAGGGTCCATTGACTGATGGATCCACTTCAGGTCTGCCCGTATAGCTCCTCTGAAGGCCTCCCCATGCTCTGCTCATAGCGAAGTCATCCTCCCTCTCACTTGTGGTTCATCTCTTTCTCTCGGCTTCCCTCCCTCAGGTCTGATTTAGGTGGTTAATTTGCTGAGGTGTTGGGTGGTTGTTGGTATGTAGCCACCAAGATCACTGATGAATATTCGCATAAATATATACATTCCTACCAATACAATAATAAGAAGTAGGTCGGAAGAAATCTAAATTCCTGAAGTAGGAACCAGTTCCCCTCCCCTCCTTTTCTCTCTGAGCTAGTGTTGGGTTAAGTTGGGGTGGTCAGAGATTATCACACGGTGTACGCCTTGTATCAACTTGTTCCTGCTGTATGTAAGTTCTCATTTGACCGGGGTCAGTGAACGTGTACAGTAAGACATTGACAAGAGTGAGAATATGTCAAGATGCATGTAAATAAATGACATACATTTAGAACATTTCTTCCACTAAATGGTGTTTACAACGTGTATAAATAATTCTCTGTGTTTTCCCAATTAACTACTTCTTCTTCTTGTGTCTAATAACTCTCTTTCATTACCTGTTGTTGTTGTGATGTTGAGTGTTGGGTTGTGTGGTGATGAGTGGTGTGGAGTGGTGTTGTGTTTTAAGTTATGTTGAATAATGAGTTAAGTTCACTGCGCGTGATGGTGTTCCGCGAAGCACAACTTTCTCATGTGTTGCATTTCATGTGTGCCCTTATCTAATTAAATTTGACATAAATATAAATATTTATTTCGCCAAACCCTA
This sequence comes from Cepaea hortensis, assembly GCA_963921405.1. NCBI lineage: Eukaryota > Metazoa > Mollusca > Gastropoda > Stylommatophora > Helicidae > Cepaea > Cepaea hortensis. The sequence continues at coordinate 103,942,810 of OY992883.1, forward strand.
TTAATTCTATAGATAAAGGAGAAAGGAAAGATTGATTTCACTTTCAGCTTTCTAGATTGTAAATAGGCATAGATAAGTCTGTTTTAGAACAAGGCACTTATTCTAGTACACGAACTGTCTTTTCAGCTGTAGATAGTGATGCATCTTTAACAATGTTTCTGGTGAAATGCACAAGATTGCTTTAGAATCATCACTTCTCACAGTTGTTTAGAATAGAATATAGTAGTGGAATGCACTTCTTAAAGTTAATAATTATCTCTAAGAATATCAGAGATTGTAGTTTCATCGAAGAGAATATTCTGCCCGGGAATGGCTTTGCGTCGTTAGAATCTACAGTCGAGCATTTTTACATTTCAGAGGTTTTAATTAATAATCATACATTTCAATTGACATCACAAACATGGGTTTACATTACTTGATACTTGATACATCGGGTTCTTAGTCTAATCAAGGGCTAACAAACGTACCTCGGATCCAGACTTTTGCCTTGCCCATTGAATTTTTGGTCACACACTCTTCTCACATCCGTCCATGGAGCGAGTTCAGACAAAAGTGCGGGCTTATTAACATTTCTGATGAAATAGTAATATATGTTAATTTATGCACTGGCGCGAAGGCGGTCATGTGGTTTTCCTATCCAATGGTTTTCTGAGCTTGGTCTGATGATATCTTTCCAAGAATCCACGTCATTTGTCACTTGTTCAGTTCCAGTTTTGATGTTAAGTTTTAAGTCCCAATCTCCAATTGCGTTTGTGAAGTCAATTTCTTTTAATGTTGTTTCCTCTTTTTGCGGCATGTGTTGATGAAATGAATAATGTTGGCTGCGTTATGCCACATGGCCCCACTCCAGATTGTTCTATGGTATGGAACTATGTTTCCAACATTTTCAGTTATCAAGCTGTTCCCATTTTTCCTCCTTTGTATTCTCTGCTGCATCTGATTGACCTGGTTCATCAGGCACTGGGTGTCGACTCAGGAAGTCCGCTCCCACATTCATTTTCCCAGGAACATACTCAACCTGGAACGAGTAAGGTTGAAGAAGCAGCGACCACCTCATAAGTCGGGCATTCAGAGTCTTAGATGCTGCGAGAAACATGAGTGGTTGATGGTCACATTGCACTGTGAAGTGTCTGCCATATAGGTATGCTTGAAATTTCTGTACACTCCATACGAGCGCAAGACATTCTCTCTCGATAGTACTGTAATTTCTCTCTGCTGCATTCAATTTCCTGCTAGCATAGGCTACAGGGAATAGCTCTGATGGTACATCTCCCTTTCTCTGCAACAGCGTTGCCCCAATTCCTATGTTACTGGCATCGGTGCGCAGCACGAATGGTTGGTCGAGGTCTGGTAGATGTAAGACTGGATGAGCAGTTAATGCCTGCTTTAATGCTGTGAAAGCTCTCTCACAGTCAGCTGACCAAGTGACTTTCTCTGGTTTCCCCTTTTTGGTAAGATCCGTTAAAGGTGCTGACAGAGTATTGAAGTCCTTGATGTATTTTTGATAGAATCCACATAAGGATACAAATGATCTTACATCCTTCTTTGTTTTTGGACGAGGTGCTCTCTGGAGTTTGTCCACATTTCCCTCTTGTGGAGTTATCAGTCCATGAGATATCTTATGACCTAGAAAGTCCAATTCTTGGAATCCTATCTGACACTTCTTTGGTCTAGCCGTCAATCCAGTTTCTCTGAGGCGCCTGAACAAAAGATGCAGGGTTTCTACATGCTCTTCAAATGTTTCAGTTGCGATCAGGATGTCATCCATGAAGTGACTGATGTCTGGATGCTGTAGTGGGTCAAGTAATTTTCTCATCACACGTGTAAAGACGCTGGGAGCATTACTTAATCCGAATGGAAGAACGTTGAACTCATAGTGTCCTCCAGGCGTGCTGAAAGCTAACCATGGTCTAACTTCCGGTTTTACAGGAATCTGGTAATATCCCTTACTGAGATCAATCCTAGTAAAGTACTTAGCTCGGTTGAGTGCTGTGAAGAGTTTATTCTGATCAGGCAGAGGTTCTGCTTGGAATTCAGTTATAGCATTGAGCTGTCGATAATCGATGCACAATCTATGTTCTCCGCTTGGCTTTCTCAATAATACGACGCTAGCACTGTAAGGTGATTCAGATGGTGAGATTATTCCTGCGGTGAGCAGCTGTTGTATTTCTTCCTCTAAAGTCTTTTGCTTTGCATAAGGAACTGGGTAAGTCTTGACTCGCACAGGCACTGTGTCATTCAACTTCATGTCAAATTCCTCCAAATCAGTTCTTCCTGGCTTATCAGTAAGTACTTCTGCATATTTTGCCATAAGTTCCCTAATCTGCTTTTGCTGATCCTTTGTTAAGTTGGGATTGATTTCCACATCCTTAAAGGTCTCTTTGGCTTGCAGTTGGCACTCGACTCCCATTGTTGATCCTTCTTCGACTTCAGTAGCCACACTCATGGCCATCAGATGTGCAGGTTCGGTGGTTGAGGGTCTTTCATGATATTTCTCTAAGAGGTTTATGTGAAATACTTTCATCTTGCCTTTGACTGAAATTCTGTAGTTGGTACGTGAGATCTTCTCCGTCACTACATAAGGTCCTCTGCATCCTATTTGCAGCTTATTCTGACTGGTTGGAAGCAGCAACATCACCTTCTCTCCTACCTCTAACTCTCTATCCTTTGCCTTGCGGTTGAAGTTACGAGCAATTCTTCGTCTGGCTTGACGTAGATTGACATTCGCTTGTTTCCAACTGTGTTGTAAACGATTTTTCAACTCGGCAACATATGTAGATGCAGTCACGACTGTATCATCTGTAGTATTATCAGTCCATGTTCGCAGTAACGCCTCAAGGGGTCCTTTGATCGGTCGTCCAAACAACAGTGTGGCTGGAGCAAAACCTGTTGAGTGATGGGGTACTTCCCTGTAAGCGAATAAAGCTGCGGGTAAATACAAGTCCCAATCCTCTGTCTTCTCCTGGGCAATTTTGCGCAGGATACTAATCAATGTCCCGTTCCACCTTTCCACAAGTCCATTTGACTGAGGGTGATATGGTGAACTGAAGATATGGCGTGCATGAAAAAGTCTGAAGGACTCTTCCATGAGCTTACCACGAAACTGTGAACCGTTGTCCGTCAAGATCCTTTGTGGGAATCCTAAACGTGTGAATATTCCTAATAATGCATCAGCGACGTGTTTGGAGTCACAGCTGGGCATAGGAACTGCTTCGGCCCACATGGTTGTTGTGTCCACAAGCGTTAATATGAATCGGTTTCGCCTCTTCGTTGCTGAGAGAGGTCCGATTATGTCTACTGCCACTTTCTCAAATGGAATTCCAGTGATTGGCGATTCACCCAACATTGCCGGTGGTGTCCGGTGTTTTGGTGATACTTTCTGACACTGTGGGCATGATTTTACAAACCGTTGTATGTCTGAATTCATCCCTGGCCAAAAGTAGTGAGTGGTAATCCGCTGTGTAGTAGCGTTGATACCCATGTGCCCACTGAATGGTAGACTGTGACCCATCTCTAAGATCTGAGTCCTGTATTGAGTTGGTACAAGTTGATTAAACTCTTGTCCAGCTCGTCCTGCTTTTCTGTAAAGAAGTGCTGACTTCATGAACAGATCACTTTTACGTAGAGGTAAATGTGATTTTGGCAGTTTTCTGAAGCAGGGTTCCAAGGTGCTGTCGGCCTCCTGTGCCCTCTTCAGTTCCTCCGTTCGAGGGATTGGCGTAGTTGTTTCTGGAGTTTTTGTTGCCTGTGATCGAGTGGTCATGGTCGCCATCGCCACAGGTTGAACAGGTTCTCCTAGAACGATAAATCTACAGCCGAGGATTACAGGATATATCGGATCGTCCAAGATTGCTGCCTTGATCGTCCCAGTGACATACCGCGAGGCTATGTTCACTTTTGCCACTGGAAGAGACATATTTGTTGAACTCTTCAGTGGTCCATGTAATTACACTATTTCCTCTGTCACCTGTTCAGGGTGAACTAAGGATGATGAGACAACACAGTCATATGATAATCCAGTATCATATAAACAGGTCGTTTGGAATCCATTTAGTAAGATGGATTCCACAACCGGAATACGAGATGATGTGTCTTGATTAGGTGTCTGTTTGGACGTTTCACCAGTGCTCACTTTTCTCTCTTTTCGGTTGGCCAAACATGCCGCTGTGTGTGGAGGTGGCTTCTTTCTGCAACTCTGGAATGTGTGACCTCTAATCTTGCAATGGGTACAGAATGGTTTGTCCTCCCTCGGCGCTGTTTGGACTGAATTTTGAGTGTTTTTCGGGGATTTCCCCTTTTTCCCGGTGGCTACAGTGTTTTCACCCTCTTTTGGCTGTGGAGTTTTATTTTGAGAGGGGGTGTTGTTCGAACGTCCCTTTCCTCCCATCTCCTTCTGAGATTTCTCAAATCTCTCTGCCAGGATGATTATAGTTTCCAGGCGGTCAGCCCCGTTTTGGGTTAGGAATGCCTTCATTTCGTTCTGCATTTTCCCCTTGATCTGATCAATGATAATCATTTCACGGAGTCCTTCATAATTTTCCTCAAATCCTCCCAAGCAAGTCCATCTTTGTATGTATGACTTCAGTCTTTCCACTAGTTGTGCGTAGCTCTCACCCGGTTCCTTCCTTGCGGCTTTGAACCTGAGTTTATAAGATTCGGCGTCCACTTCGAATCGGCTCAAGAGTGCCGTCTTGAGTGTGGTGTAGTTCTGTTGTTCCTCTCTAGTTAGTCTTGAGAACACTTCATACGCCGTGGATCTTAAGGCCTGCGCCAACTTCGTCGCCCATCTACTTTCTTCAAGCCCACAGCTGACAGCCATTGCCTCGAAGCGTGATAAAAATCCTTCGATGTTGTCAGTCTGTTCATTAAAGGGTTCCAGAGGAAATGACATAGCTCCTGAATTAAGTTGAGAGACGTGAGGTGGTTCTGTCACTGGCGATCCTGATGAGGTTGAGGGTGTAGGACCACTCCCTTTCTCTATCCTCCGGATCTCCACTTCAATCTCCATTCTCCTCAACTCCAGTTGGTGTTGACGCTCTCTCTCCTTATCTTCCATTTCAGCCTGTAGTCGTTTCTCTTTCTCCTCCAATTCTGCTTGAAACTGTTTTTCTTTGAGAGTCAATTCAGCCTGCAGTCTTTCTCTTTTGTCGAATGCATCCGAAACATAGTTAGCTAGCTCAAGGCCATCTAACCCGCACTCCCTACCTGTTTCTGTTATTTGGGCTCTAAACTTTGCAGTTTCCGCCATGTCTATAATTTATTGCTTTGCTCTGCCTATCAATATAATTGCAGTTAGTCTGATCCGCGTAAGTTTGTCAGTCCCTGATCTGCAAAGATACAACAGAGCATGTGCAATATTAAAAACACCCTATGTTATGTCTGTCTGTCAATGCTGGAAAAGCCAAAGGCAGCAGGCACTGAAGTAACCACAATTAATTCCTAGTAAAGAAAAGAATCTGAAATTAGACAAAGTTTTCCCAACGGATAAGATTTTCCGGTGGTTGATGAAATGCTGTTAAGTTCAGACTCCACAGTAAAGGAACACCTTCTCTGAAAGAGAAGTAGTGTTGGTAGAGTAGATACACACTATATATTTCACCTGGAGCAACTCTCTCTGAAGTATAAGCCTAATTGAACATGGCCCCCTTCTCCAGGAGTAAAATCAGTCACCTACACTTATTTATCTATAAATGTCATTCATATCATGTGGCTGTCAATCAATACCCCACATGGTATCTGTTAAACATTCTAGAAAATGACAATGTTCAAAATCTAAGATAATTGTGTTCGTGTATTTTTATATAATTGTTTAAAGGTTAATATATGGGAACCATCCCGGACGAGCCCCCAATATGTCATATATTTTTGAAGGGAGTGGGAGATCACTGTAGTGCATGCCCCATCTCTAACAAAAGATGTAGAGCCCCATCCTCTTCTATCTTCAATAACCCCAGAATATGAACCTTGAGTTATCTGCAGGCCTCGTTCTATTAAGTATTGTCTAAGAGATATAGATTATGGCCCTGGTAAGAATGGTAATTTACTAACTGGGAATCTGCCCCTTCTCCAATGATTCTGATAGCTCTGGAGCCCCCTTATTGTTTATCAAATCTGAGGAAAGTCTGGAGAAGTTTCTCAGCCTGATTTAGATGAAGAAAACATGGATGTTGAGCAGTTGATAGATTTAGAGTCTTTTTATTTCCCCATTCAGTAAGTCATTATGAGTTAATTTATCTTTAACAATCAAACACATAATCAAACACATTAGATTTTGACAACATGATGTACAAAGAAGTTGTTTACACAGATAGGTTTGAACTTGACAAATTAACAGAAGGTCAATTCATGTTAATCATTTATTGACTGGCCTGAGCCTTCTGGTCAGTACATACATCTCTATTGTGATTTACACAAAGTAATAGAACAGTTGCACGTTGGACCATTGTCCCAGACAATCAATAACAAGCATCAATATATGAGATGTCAACAAGTGTGAAAACATAGTAAACATTTTGATGTTGTACATATTAAGTATGATAGTGTTGTCTCAACCATAAACATATCAGTGTTACTGTAATTGGGTGTGGTTCTACCTATGAGAAAAGTAACCTGGTGACTGGAGGATTAGGTAAGCCAGGGTCCATAGACTGATGGATCCACTTCAGGTCTGCCCGTATAGCTCCTCTGAAGGCCTCCCCATGCTCTGCTCATAGCGAAGTCATCCTCCCTCTCACTTGTGGTTCATCTCTTTCTCTCGGCTTCCCTCCCTCAGGTCTGATTTAGGTGGTTAATTTGCTGAGGTGTTGGGTGGTTGTTGGTATGTAGCCACCAAGATCACTGATGAATATTCGCATAAATATATACATTCCTACCAATACAATAATAAGAAGTAGGTCGGAAGAAATCTAAATTCCTGAAGTAGGAACCAGTTCCCCTCCCCTCCTTTTCTCTCTGAGCTAGTGTTGGGTTAAGTTGGGGTGGTCAGAGATTATCACACGGTGTACGCCTTGTATCAACTTGTTCCTGCTGTATGTAAGTTCTCATTTGACCGGGGTCAGTGAACGTGTACAGTAAGACATTGACAAGAGTGAGAATATGTCAAGATGCATGTAAATAAATGACATACATTTAGAACATTTCTTCCACTAAATGGTGTTTACAACGTGTATAAATAATTCTCTGTGTTTTCCCAATTAACTACTTCTTCTTCTTGTGTCTAATAACTCTCTTTCATTACATGTTGTTGTTGTGATGTTGAGTGTTGGGTTGTGTGGTGATGAGTGGTGTGGAGTGGTGTTGTGTTTTAAGTTATGTTGAATAATGAGTTAAGTTCACTGCGTGTGATGGTGTTCCGCGAAGCACAACTTTCTCATGTGTTGCAGTTCATGTGTGCCCTTATCTAATTAAATTTGACATAAATATAAATATTTATTTCGCCAAACCCTATTAATTCTATAGATAAAGGAGATGGGAAAGATTGATTTCACTTTCAGCCTTCTAGATTGTAAATAGGCATAGATAAGTCTGTTTTAGAACAAGGCACTTATTCTAGTACACGAACTGTCTTTTCAGCTGTAGATAGTGATGCATCTTTAACAATCTTTCTGGTGAAATGCACAAGATTGCTTTAGAATCATCACTTCTCACAGTTGTTTAGAATAGAATATAGTAGTGGAATGCACTTCTTAAAGTTAATAATTATCTCTAAGAATATCAGAGATTGTAGTTTCATCGAAGAGAATATTCTGCCCGGGAATGGCTTTGCGTCGTTAGAATCTACAGTCGAGCATTTTTACATTTCAGAGGTTTTAATTAATAATCATACATTTCAATTGACATCACAAACATGGGTTTACATTACTTGATACTTGATACATCGGGTTCTTAGTCTAATCAAGGGCTAACAAACGTACCTCGGATCCAGACTTTTGCCTTGCCCATTGAAGTTTTGGTCACACACTCTTCTCACATCCGTCCATGGAGCGAGTTCAGACAAAAGTGCGGGCTTATTAACATTTCTGATGAAATAGTAATATATGTTAATTTATGCACTGGCGCGAAGGCGGTCATGTGGTTTTCCTATCCAATGGTTTTCTGAGCTTGGTCTGATGAAATCTTTCCAAGAATCCACGTCATTTGTCACTTGTTCAGTTCCAGTTTTGATGTTAAGTTTTAAGTCCCAATCTCCAATTGCGTTTGTGAAGTCAATTTCTTTTAATGTTGTTTCCTCTTTTTGCGGCATGTGTTGATAAAATGAATAATGTTGGCTGCGTTATGCCACAGGTACACAAATATATTCAGGCTTGAGTTTATTGTTTCAAACAAAAATCCGAATGACCACAAGGCAAAGAACAAATTTTCATAACGACCAGCCACAATAAATTCTTTTTCAAAGAAAGTAACACAGAAGAGAATAATACTAGGAGTATAACAAATAATCAGGACGCTGGCGATAAGTGTAACCATTGTCATTGTTTTTCTGTGTCGGTTGCTCATTGCGACACATTTATTTGGATCCACATTGGCTGATTTACGCCACTTTCTGTTCTGACCTAGTTTCCATATTAAAATCGCTGTAAATATCACCACAGCAACGAACGACACAAGCATTAAGCACGTTTGCAGTATATATGCAATTTCTGTATATTTCCCACCGTCTTCTCCAAAATATAGACCTAACAGAGTTTTATTTTTCTCTGGATAAAACTGCCAAATGACAGGTGTAGCATAGTACAGCGGGCAGATGGATAAAAACGTCACGCTGTAAATAAGAAACATTATAGTTGCTGTTCTTCTCGGTGTGATCATCTGTTTGACGCTGAGAGGAAACGCTATACACAGAGACCGTTCTAGGGTTGCGTAGACGGTAATGAGGCAGGTGATTTTGGAGAAGAGAAGCCTAGGTACCCCTGCGGCCATGTACGTGAACTCCATGGGTAGGAATGGTAAGTTCGCAGCTTCAAACAACGGGTTGATACAGATACTAAACCATTGCTGGAAAATTAAACTACACAGATCGGAGACGGCCATGGCAAAGAAAGTGATATTCATACTAGAGTTGAGACCTTGTTTGTGAAACACAATTGTATTGATTATGTTGGTGACTATTCCGAACAAAGCGACCAAGCTACATAGGTAGACGAAATTGACTACTATAAATAGCTGTTTCTCTTCTTCGGTGATAATACCCATCACGATGTCTGATGTACTGCATGTGATTCTAGTAGGGTACTAAATAATATTTATGGAATGCAATGTTTTCGTGCCAAGTCAAGTGAAAACCAGTTCCTTTATTTGCCAAGAAGAAATGCATGGGCCGTCACGAAGTTACATTTACAGTGGAGTAACACGTTAAGCAGCCGGCTTCCTGGCCTAGAGGTTAGCGACTTTTCTTCGTAATCTCGTATACTCTCGTAAGTATCGTGATGACGGTGAGAATCAGCAGTGGTTCGAATCGCGTCGGTAACTTACGGGGTATGTGAGCCGGCCGCTCAGAAAGCAATGGCAAACTACTGAGCGTAATCGTGCCAAGAAATCATCAATCAGCTGAAAGAGAGCGATGTCCTGTAAAGGATATGCCAAACATGTTTTTAACACGTTAAGCAATGACATACACGTTTATTTCTCCTGTAACCTGAGATATGTTAGGATACAGATTCTCCGAAAGATCAGATTGCAATTATTGTAGACGTATTATCATACCCCAAAGATAGAGATTTGTGATAGTGTTACCTTTGGTATGGTATATTCAAAAGAAGTGTAATTTAGAACTGACTGACTGACTGACTGGCACCTTGCCGTCTTGACAGACAATAGTTTGTTACTTTGAGCTTTAAAGAAGGTCTAAAGGCCATGGATGGAGTTCTTCCTCTCCATAGCACGACGCCTGGGACTGAACTGTAGAGACCATGTGTTGCACATGCAGCATGATCACCCTCTCGGCATGTCTAGTCTACTGCAGATTAAAGGTAACACAGCTACATCTCGATCAAGACAAGCTGCAGAAGCTGTCGGATCAACAAAGCAATGCTATAGCTGTTAACCTCCGGAAGCTTCCTTTCTAGACCAGTTGCCGATCAAAGTTTATTGCCTAGTCTGCCTTGCCAAGACCATTAGTCTGTAGGTTGTATTTCCTCTCACTAGGGTATGGCTGGAATGCATAACACTCACTGTTAAAGCCCGTGAGTGATCATTGTGGGTATTTATGGTATCTGTAGCATCACAGACATCACACTTACTGGAGCTGCAGTGGCTCAACTGTGCAGGTCTTACTATAGAACATGGAAATAAAAGAACTGATTGGATAGAATAGTTGACACCTCATGGAAGATCATTGAGGATGGGCGGGAACAAATAATACCACTATACGTGATCGTCGGTTGCTTGAAAGAAAAGCAAATCGACGCAAATTGTAATTGTTGTAACCGAAAAATTCGGCGGCAAGCAAAGTCTTGCGTTTTAAAAAAAAAGCTGTCCACGGAAACTACACAATCCAAACTCTTTGACACCTCTTGACGTCATTATCAAGGCTTCCATTTAAGAGCAAGAACGGTTAAGTCGTGACACTTACGACGAAAAAAAAAATATATCAACAGACTCAACAAACATAACTGTTTCCATTATTGACAATTCTACATCGACACATTTTTAAGTTGTGCAAATTACTCGATCTGAACGGAGCAAACTGTTGCATTATGAGAGTTTCCCTGAAATAATGTTTTATCTGTGTGCGTTAAATTATTCCGGTATTCGATTTCATGCGCTCATTATGACATTTGATAATGTCAATGATAACTAAACTCTCGACAACTAAAATGTTTCACTTTTGAGCCAAATTGCTGTAAACGTTGCATAAATATAAAATTTACAAAATAAATGTAATTGTGAGACAGAACTAGATTGTTAAAGTGGAATCGAAGTAACATCATTATGGACACACCCATATATGTTCTGTTACTAATGCAAGAGACGTTGTCACGATTTACACCACTAAGGGCGGTAAGCCATTGCTGAGTGGATGCGGTGTCTGCCTCCGGTTGAGACGTTACCGGGTACCAACCTTGCATATATTTAAGAAGGACATATATTTGTGCTTCATAGATTATACTCAGGCGTTTAATAAAGTAAAACATGATAACATGATTAAAATGTTGGAAGATATTAACAGTGATGGGAAAGATCTCAGAATAATAAAGACTATTTACTGGAATCAAGCAGCAGCCATTAACATGGGAAATACAGAGGGCAATTCAGAACAAATAAAACTAGGGGTACGACAGGGGTGTATCTTGTCACCGGATCTCTTCTTCCACTATAGTGAAATAATAAATAGAGCGATCATAGAGAAGCCAGGAAAACTAATAGGAGGTTATAATATAAACAATATAGCTATGCAGATAACACAGTGTTGGTGGTGGATAATGCAATAGATCTACAACACTTATTGGACAGAAGGTGGTAACAAAGGACTCAAATAGAACAGCAAGAAAACAGTAACAATCGTGATATCAAAGAAAAAGGTGACACCAAAATGTGAAATGGAAAAAGAAGGGACAATTCTGAATCAATGGCTAATTTTAAATACATCAAGCAATCAATCATGTGCCATGCCGGAAAGCGCGGGCGGTCATGACTTGCCATTTCACTCGATCACCAGAGTCGTGGATCAACTCAGTGGTCACTAAGTTCTCCAATCCCGGTCTTCTAATAACATGTCAAATTAATTTTGACTGTCTACGTCTAATTTCTCTAATCAATTTACGATTTTCATTTGTCTCCTGTAGTACTTGGTCATTGGTTTTTCTGTCTGTCCATGGTACTCGTTGCATTTTCCTCAGAAAAAACACTTCTGCAACCATCAGCTTGACTGATCATTGTCCAAGTTTCACATCCATACAAAAGAACAGGCTTGTAGCATCTAAACACACTTTTTCTCGTTTCAATTGACATTTTTTTATTGGTGAGTATGTCTTTTATCTTGCTTAAGGCTACATTCGCCATGGCGATACCTGTTCTAATCTCTACAAGGCATCTCCCATCAGATGTTATGACTGTTCAGAGATAATTGTACCGATTCACTTGCTGAAGGATATTCCCATTTACTTGTATATTACATTGTGGTATTTCGTTCTTCCTAGTGATGATCATAATCTGTTCTTTTTACAATTTAATTATAATGCCAGCTGTTCACTGTGTGCAAGAAACGCTTCTACTAATTGTTGCAGATCCTGCTCATTGTCTGCAATCAATACTGTATCATCTGCATATATAATGTTATTTATGTTTCGTCCTCCAATACTGATTCCATTTATATCTTCTACATTTCTGAAAATATTTTCACTGTATATGGAAAAAAAGATCTGGAGACATTACACATCCCTGCCTAACACCTCTCGTAATAGGCTGACATTGTCCCACTTCATTATCAATCCTTATGGCAGCTTGTTGTTTCCAATATATGTTTTTTATAAGTCTAATGTCTTTCCCATCAATTTGTAGATCTGCAAGCATATTTATCATGTTGACATGTCTTAGTCTATGGAAAGCCTTTATGTAGCCAATAAAGCAAAGATGTATATCTTTGTTTACTTCTATAGAATGTTCAATAACTTAACGCAGGATATAAACAGCATTTACTGTACCCTTTCCTTCTACGAACCCACATTGTTCTTCCCCTATTTCAGGTTTTATTTTCTTCCTTACTCTTTGCATGATAATTCGTAGCAAAATTATTGTGATGTGGCTCATTATACTAATTGTTGTATGTTGATCACATTCCAAGGCTCATGATTTCTTTAGGATTGCAATAAATACAGAATTACATAATTCAGAAGGTATATGTCCGGTATCATATAATGAGTTCAGCAGTCTGTTGACTTGATCTATTCCATATACTTCTAAACCTTTAATCATTTCTTTTGTGATTTATCTGAACTGGGGGACTTGCCAGCTTTCATATGTTTAAGAACATTTCGAACCTCCACCTTCAAAATTGGCGGTCCTTCATTATTAAATCGAATATCATACTGTTCATCTCTGTTATCATAATAAAGGTTTTTCACATAGTCTGACCATACATGTAGAATCTGATCTTTTTCTATTATGATTTTGCAATCTTTAGTTTTTAGACAAACTGCTGATGTACTTGTTCTTTTATTAGTAAGTTCCTGAATTCTTGTGTGCACTAATTTGATATTTTGACTGTTATGTTGCTTTTCAATGTCTAAGCAATTTTTCTCAAGCCATGCATCTTTTGCCTCCTTATATAATATTGAGACGGTGGTTTGGAGGAATATCATCAGCAGAAATGATCCACACAATCAAGGGCCGAGATCTGTGGATAGTCTTCAACACCTCATCATGTTCCTCTTGTACCTTGCGCTGTAGAGGTGAAGTATAAACAGCGGGAGAGTGTGCGCTTATGGGCTTCATGTATCGATATTCCCATGGACTCTGTTATTCCCTGCGTCAATCGTTTACGTGGTCGGCCTCTTCCTCCGCTTCCCTCTGGTCTGTACATCATTGCATGTTGTGGTATACTGTTGATTGGTAACCTACTTGCATGGCCAAACCATTTGACTTGCTACCTTCTAATAAAATCTTGTGCAGCTATAACCCCCACTTTAGTCCTGATTTCTTCATTTCTGATTTTATCACTTCTTGAGTATTTTTTTCACTAATCTCATTTCTGTTGTGATTTTTCTTTTCTCCTTTTCTGTCATTGTCCAGGTTTGGCATTGGTAACATAGAGTTGGTAGGAAGATTGTGTTGTAAAGTGCTTTCTTAGTAGTTATTGATACATGTTTGTTCTTTATTATTGGTGCCATTTGTCCAATGAGTTGGTTTGCCTTATTGCGTCTATTATTGATCTCGTCTTCTGATTTGCCACCATTTGATGATATTACTCTTCCTAAGTACTTGAAACTCTTTACTTGTGTCAAGGGATGTTAGTTTAGGTGAACAGTTGTTGCTTTTTCTTCTTTAGTTACAATTCAGTGAAACACTCTACTTAGCCTTTGTCGACCAATGAAAGCCATTCGATAGAGTAGATAGAAACAAGCTGTGGGAAATCCTTAAACAAACTGCAGTGAGTACACATCTAACAAACCTATGTAGAAGCCTATACAACAACAGTGAATGCATAGTGAGAGCAACTGGAGGACACTCAGAACCCTTACCATAAGTTCGGAGTACGATAAGGTTGAGTCCTGTTCTCTTTTTGTTTATAACATACTAGCTGACCCGGCCCGGCTTCGCCCAGTTCCTGGTGGGGATTTGTCTGTCTGTCTGTCTGTCTGTCTGTCTGTCTGTCTGTCTGTCTGTCTGTCTGTCTGTCTGAACATGTCATAACATGTATCGAGATTTCCATGGACTCTGCTATTCCCTCTATCCATCGTTTACGTGGTCGTAACTGATAACTCATTTATTTTGTTAGTTAGTTAGTAGAAAGATAATCCTCATTGCACATCGAACCATTCAGTCCAAAAGTGCTCGGATCCCCTCCTCAGCAAATACCGCAGCACCTGTTTTGCCACTCCTCTTTTAATTTGCTCTTCTCTCAGTCTGACCATGGTTGTAACTTTCACGCAGTCATCGTTAGTTACTCTGGAAGTCCAAAGAATTCGCAACATTCGTCTTAGGGACCATATCTCTAGTTCCTCTTATATTACGCTTCACAAACAAAGGCATAACGACTCCATAGCACACTGCTTGGGCTACATAGTAGAGACCACGTGTTGCCCATGCAGCATGGGTCTTCACTCTTCCTGCTAGATGACTCCAGAGGAAAGTTAACACCAATGCATATGGAACAAGACAAGCCGCAGAAGCTGTTGAATTAGCAAAACAATGCGCTGCCATAACATGTATTTTTTATAACGCACTAGCTGACCCGGCCCGGCTTCGCCCGTTCCTGCCGGGGATCTATCTATCTATCTATCTATCTATCTATCTATCTATCTATCTATCTATCTATCTATCTATCTATCTATCTATCTATCTATCTATCTATCTATCTATCTATCTATCTATCTGTCTGTCTGTCTGTCTGTCTGTCTGTCTGTCTGTCTGTCTGTCTGTCTGTCTGTCTGTCTGTCTGTCTGTCTATCTATCTATCTATCTATCTATCTATCTATCTATCTATCTATCTATCTATCGATCTATCTATCTATCTATCTATCTATCTATCTATCTATCTATCTATCTATCTATCTATCTATCTATCTATCTATCTATCTATCTATCTATCTATCTATCTATCTATCTATCTAATCTATCTATCAATCTATCTATCTATTTATCTATCTATCTATCTATCTATCTATCTATCTGTCTGTCTGTCTGTCTGTCTGTCTGTCTGTCTGTCTGTCTGTCTGTCTGTCTGTCTGTCTGTCTGTCTGTCTGTCTTTTTGTCTGTCTATCTATCTATCTATCTATCTATCTATCTATCTATCTATACAAAGACTTCAAACTAGACAAAGACAAAAACTTCAATCTAGACAAAGACTTCAAACTCTAAGCTCACACACATCACTTCAACTTCACATCGATAACATGCCAGTAGAAAGTGTAATTGAGCACAAAACATTAGGCATAATCATTGATAGAAACCTAACCTTTAATTCCCACGTTCAAGCGCTTATTAAACAAACAGCGAAAAAAGTCTACCAACTCGCCAAAATTAAAAACTTCCTTGATGAGGACACAAGGAAACTATTCTATACTTCTCATATACAGACACACTTTGACTACTGCTCTACAATCTGGGACGGTTGTTCTAATTCAAACATCAAGAGACTTTACTCACTCCAGAAACGGGCCATGAGTCTAATTTATAACAAACATTTATCTGACAATCCTAGCCTGTATAAACGCCTTCAGTTACTACCACTCCGAAAACGCCTGCTTTTCAATAAAGCTAAACTAATTCACAAAATCCTGCATCGGAATGCCCCAAATTACCTTTGCCCATTGTTTAAATATAATGCTAGACACAGTAAACGTTTAAATATATTACACATTCCGAAGCCTAGGATTGACTTATACAAAACAAGCTTAACGTACTCTGCAGCTCAGCTGTGGAACAATCTTCCACAAGAAATCAAAGACATCACCAATCCCTATTCATATAATCGCAAATTACTCGAACACTATCTCAGTACGGATTATCTTCCCCCTTAATAATAGAGATAATAATAATAATAACAAAACCCTAGTATAACAGCCAGTCCCCTTTTGGTAGGCCAGTATATTCCACATGGCTAATAACAAGTGTCAGACCATTATCTAATTTTACTGTGTCGTGTAGTTTTGATGTTCGCATTTTACCCATGCCTTTATAATGCATATCTTTTATATTGTTGCTGTTCTCTGTTAGCCTTGAATGATGTGCGAATGAAATAATGTATGAAAGAGAGTGATAGAAGGGCAGAATGTTAGACGGGCCTGCGTGCCCAATTCTTAACCCTTTGAAAATAAAGTTTGTTCGTTCGTTCGTTCGTTCATTGGTTCTATCTATCTATCTATCTATCTATCTATCTATCTATCTATCTATCTATCTATCTATCTATCTATCTATCTATCTATCTATCTATCTATCTATCTATCTATCTATCTATCTATCTATCTATCTGCCTGCCTGCCTGCCTACCTACCTACCTACCTACCCCTCTGTCTGTCTGTCTGTCTGTCTGTCTATATCTCTGTCTGTCTGTCTGTCTGTCTGTCTGTCTGTATCTCTATCTCTGTCTGTCTGTCTGTCTGTCTGTCTGTCTGTCTATCTGTCTGTCTGTCTATCTGTCTGTCTGTCTGACGACCCGGCCCGGCTGTCTATCCATCCATCAATCCATCCATCCATCCATCCATCCATCCTTCCATAGGACCCGGCCCGGCTTCGCCCAGCCCCTGGCGGGGAGCATCTCATTTACTTCATATTCGTCCCCTGCTACCGTTCCCTTTCCCAAAAAAGACGACCCGGATCGGCTTCGCCCATCTCCTGGCGGGGAGCGTCTCATTTAATTCATATTCGGCCCCTGCTCCCGTTCCTGTTTCCAAAAAGGAAGTCCGGACTGGCTTCGCCCAGCCCCATGGCAAGGAGCGTCTCATTTAATTCATATTCGGCCCCTGCTCAGTTCCTGGAAATATGGCGAACAGATTGGAAGAGAACAATCTTCATCCCAATAACTAAATAGGGCAATCTGAAACTACTGAACGTAAACTTACCAAGATATCACGAAAACCCAATAAATGCTGGGATGACTGTATAGATGTCGAAGAGAAATAAAAAGATGAGTTAGAAAATTTTCACGTATTTAAAATAGATGCATTATTTTTATGAAAACTTTAAAAGTGCCTTAAAGATTGTATCCTTATATATTATAACGCATATGCCTGTAAATAACTGTAGACAAACAGTTTATAAAGCTTTGATAACAATGTAACAATGTAAAATATATAGCAATGCTACTAAAAGTTATGTCCCTTGATATAAATTTTCTTACGTTATGTCCCAGCGCTATATAAATTATAATGTAAATTACAAAATTAAATTTTATTACGTAAATAGCTGTTTGTAAATTAACAAACTATGAAAGTTCGCTGCACTGGAATAAGAAGAAGGCGTGTAAAAAATTTCATCTCAATCGGATGGACCGTTCGCGAACGCATAAATAACATACATACATAGATACAGACATACATTGCATTTTATATATATGGATTTCTTCGCAACGTGATACGATTTGTACCTTTCCAATTACTCTCGTCCACCCAAAGCGGTTATTGGGTACAAGTTAAACAGATAGACCATAGTTATGTATGTTGTCAGGTGGTTGATAGACCTGGCCATTGGAATTACCTTTAATGCATTTCTTCCTGGTACTACATGGAATCTGAACAAAGCGTGGTCAAGTGGATGCATCGTGATCAAATCCAGGGGTACTATTGTCATATCTTAATTTATTCTGTCGACTAGAGTCTCCTTACATAGTCTCTATAGTTACATAATCTCCTTGTGTTTGACTTTGATGAGTGCAATTAATACCCGTATATTAATCACGTGTTATTTTATCACAGGATTAACTGGGACAAACTGTACGAGATATTTTATATCATCGAAGAAACAACGTTAAGATGTCTAAAGACTTGTCTATACAAAGACATAAGATACCAATCCCTGTTAAGTACACTCCAAACCAGACACCAATGGCAGCTTAACGAAATTATTAACGCCAGTATATCATCAATGAATGTGTTGTAATTGGAGGGAATTACTATGTCTTACACAATAGCATGCTGCCAGGCAATCTTGACCACTTCACCATGTTGCCTAGTAATCGTGACCTCTGCACCCATCGATTTCCGATTGGTCTATACAATTATAGGACGAAATCAATATTCTCAATTCGTTTCAGGGCCTGTACATGTGTCGTCTATTGTTGTTACTTTTCTATGAGTATTCGTAATGTTTAGTTCAACGCTGGAGTGAGACTATGTTTCTTAGCTTATTATTTCAAGATTTTATGGACTTATCATTCATACTAAGACATTCATTTGAAAAACCACCGAATACAGTGACCAGCAGAATATTGTGTTTGTAGAATAGGAAAAGCCATTCGACAGAGGAGATAGATATATATGATTGACTACCGGATACAAGGATACATACAAGAAAACACCGTAACCATGTTCCACTCGAGTCACAGTGCAGTAAGAACACAAGAACGTATATAGATTTTAGATTGGTTCACAGTCAATACAGGAGTGAGACATTGATGTGTGCTTCCACCCCCTCCCTCTTTCCGCTATTTAATATCTACATAGACAGAAAATCCACAAACGTCAGCCTAGGGGAAAAAGATAAACTATAATAATAGCAGAGACTACTACTCTACACCCCGGTTCGGTCCCGTCGAGAGCGAGAGCGTTCTCCATCTCTCCAGATTTTTAAATAGTTATTAATATCTATCAACGTTTTTCTAAATCAACCGAACTGTTGTATATGTGATTTTGTTCACTTCCAAACTGGATCTAAAGAATTTTTAATTATGTGAATGTGTTTATTTTGTGCCACGGAAGGTAGGTGTTGGATGAAACTTTGAGGGCAGCTGACATATAGTAGTTGGTTATGGTCTCAAGTTTCGCGACGGTAGGCAGACGATCTCTTTCACGAGACAATGGCTGGCGTCACCGACCAGTATGGTCACTGCCAAGGAAGGAAAGCAACGGCAAACTACCTTCTTTAATAGTGCCTAGTTCATTATGAATCGTCTAACTACAGATCACTGCAAGACAAGGACAAAGACATTAAAATTAGCAACATAGAATGTTAGGGCGTTAAACGACGACGAAAAATTAGATAACATCAAACAAGAAATAGAAAGAGAGAAAATTATTATTTTAATGATGTGCCAGACTAGATGGCCAGGAGCAGGCATTAAGATAGATGAAGATGTTAAGATGATTTATTCTGGAGGAGAAGATCGACAGTAAGGGGTGGCAATAATCTTGGATCGGCAAACATCAAAATATGTTCTAGGATATTGGGCGGTGTCAGATAGAGTTCTACTAATTAAATTAAGCGGCAGACCTTTTAGCATAGACGTTATTCAAATATATGCCCCAAAAGGAGAATCCAGTGAAGTTAGTGTTGAAGTATGTTATAATGACATTGAGTCTGCTTTAAAGAAAAGGAAAAAAAAAATCAGAAATAAGCATCACAATAGGGGACTTCAATGCAAAAGTAGGAAATCATTGGGATATATACACAGGAGGAAACCATGGATTAGGAGAGATAAACGAAAAAGGAAACAGACTTTTAGAGTGGGCAAATGAGCAGACTTGTAGAGTGAGCAGGAAATGATTGTAGGATACACCTGGTTTAAACAACACCCTAGAAGATTGTGGACATGGAGGAGTCCTGATAGCAGGATTAGAAACAAGATTGACTACATTTTGATTAGCAGAAGGTATAGAAATGCATTAATAATTGTGAAAACAGTTCCCAGTACTGATTGTTATAGAGACCACACATTACGTACAGGTACTTTGAGGGTAACATTAAAGAAAGTCAAGTATATAACAGGAAACACTAAATATGATCTGTGTACATTGAGAAATGACATGGAAATACAGAACAAATTCAACGTAGAAGTACATAACAGATTTGATGTATTGTCTGATCTAGAGATCCCATTTCAGGGAGTGGATGATCAATGGGAAATGTTGACGAATTCAATAAGTTTGGCAGCAGAAAAAAAACGCTCTCAAGGAGCAACGATTTCACACAGATGAAGACGTAATGAACGCGGTAAACACTTGGTTCACTGAGCAACCAGAATCTTTTTTTGCGGACGGCATTCGCCGCCTACCTAAGCAATGGGATGCTTGCTTGAATGCCCACGACGACTTCTTCTGACCAACCCATTGTGCATAATTTATTGAAAATTGATGCTTTGTTTAATTCTACCACTCTCATTAATGTTTCTTTCATGCTTTTGTAATAAAGCCATTGGAACGGGTTTCAATTAAAGGTCTCTAATACTAAGGCATTTCATACAGTAAAACATGTTGAAATGATTAGATTGTTGGGAGATATTAACATTGATGGGAAAGGTCTCAGAATAATGAAGTCTATTTACTGGAATCAAGTCGCAGCCATTAAAATGGGAATTTTTTTTTTTTTTTTTTTTTTTTTTTGCATATCCTTTACATGACATCGCTGTCAACATCAGCATCTTTCAGCTGTATTGTTGATTTCTTGGCAAGATTACGCTCAGTAGTTTGCCATTGCTTTCTGAGCGGCCGGCTCTTTATCCCGCAAGTCACGAGCGCGGGTCGAACCGCTTCCAGTTCTCGCCTCGCTGCGAGACCCTGTGTGGATAAACGGGATTAAAAATGGGAAATAAAGAGGACAAATAACAAATAAAGCTAGAGGTACGACAAGGATGAGTCTTGTCACCGGATCTCTTCTCCCACTTAATAATGGCGAAATAATAATTAGAGCGATCACAGAGAAACCAGGAATACTAACCGAAGGTATAATATAAACAATGTACGCTATGCAGATGATACTGTATTGGTGGTGGATAATGCAAAAGATCTACAACACTTGTTGGAAAGAAAGTGGTAACAAAGGACTCACATTGAAAAGCAAGAAAACAGTAACACGGTTATATCAAAGAAAAAGGTGACACCAAAATGTGAAATGGAAAAAGAAGTGACAATTCTGAACCAAGTCGCTAATATTAAATACATCGGGGCATTTATAACATCAGATGGAAGATACACAACAAAGATTCAGAGCATAATAGGGCAAGCACAACCTTCAATTCAGGAAATCTATATCAATAAACAAACATAGTATTGGTTGGCGCTCACAGAAGGAGAAGAAGAAAGTAGAGACTAGAGGACGCACTAGAAAACATAAAATTTGAAAGTCATGTCTATCATACACATTAACTTTCTATTATGAATATGGACAGAATTCGTATCAAACCACTGAGATAGCACCATACGTTTTATAATTTATATTAAACCAACATATATCAAATAACAAACACACAAACACATCGTACCGTAATGCTGTGTGGAGTATATTAACACACATTTAAAGAACAGAAATGATTGGTCGGTTATAATGCAGTACACTTATTACACAGGAACTTAATTGGGGAACCCGTTGAGGCCACTGAAACAGTTACATAAATAAATTCACATAGTATTGTTGGGCGCTCAGAGAATGACAAGAAGGAAGTAGAGACTAGAGGACGCACTAGACAACATAACATTTGAAAGCTATAGTTACCGACAGGGATTCGAATCTGTCACTTCCAAATGATGACAGCGCCTCGATGCAGGGACAAGTGTACTTCGACGCATGACCAACTAGACACTCCAAAAAAGTGTCTTCATTAGTCATGTCTATCATACACATGAACCTACAACTATGGAATATGGACAGAATTCGTTTCAAACCATTGACATAGCACCATAGGTCTCATAATTTATATTAAACCAGAATAGATCAAATAACAAACACAATGAGGGTTGGTCTGGTTCGCAAGATCAGTCCCGCGCCTATCGTTCGTTGTCTCGGATGGCTGTATGAGGTGCACCAAATTGGTATCTTCCCATCCAACGAAAGTAAGCGAGGCTGTAGTCTCGAGAATGTAACCGCATTGTGAAGACAGAGTCGTTGTTTGAGCTGGCAAATAAGCAATTTTTCTACGCCGATCGACAAATTCTCGATAAGCGCCGACTCTCTCTCTCTCTCTCTCTCTCTCTCTCTCTCTCTCTCTCTCTCTCTCTCTCTCTCTCTCTCTCTCTCTCTCTCTCTCTCTCTATCAGTGAGTAGTGGGCTTGAAGTCAGTAAGCAGGTATAGCTATTCGGTCAGTCCTGCCGGCGCGTAGCTTATAAGCTCGTCGGTAGGCGTCCAGTGGTTTAGCATGTACCACCGGTACCGGTAAGGCGCCCTTTAGCGGTGCTACTTTTGGCCTGCGAGTGCATGTCCGTCTGTCCGATAGATATCTGCTTGATCATGCCAGTAGTCATATGCTTGTCTCAAAGATTAAGCCATGCATGTCTAAGTTCACACTGTCTCACGGTAAAACCGTGAATAGCCAATTAAATCAGTTGAGGTTCCTTAGATGACAAGATACTACTTAGATAACTGTGGCAATTCTAGAGCTAATACAGTAATACATGCTTACCACCTTAGCTGTGGGGTATGGTTGATAAGAATAAACATTCACATTCATCTAGCGGCTAGCGCTTCAGACACATTTCGCCGAGACAGGATTCAGCTGGGTAACCTCTGTATTGTCTATGAAGTGTTTGTTTTATTAGTTTGGTGTCTGTGTTGTTTTGTTCTGTGCTGACTAAGACTTTGGCTGCAACGTTCATTTTGTTTCTTGTAATCGTGTTCTAGTAAAGCTCACAATCTACTTATCGTATTTTGGTAATTTAGCTGTGGGTTTGGGCTAAAAGCCTCTAAGTCAAATCCCACTGAATGAGGGTTTGGCCTCCACTCACCGCCTGCTCTCGGACTTGATATTACGCCTCTGACGCTGAACCGCCAGCGTCCGCAGCGTACTTTTTTCCAGACGTACTGGTTATCCTTTCCTCTGGAGTAAAAAGGCAAAGCCGAGAGAGGGAACATGCTGCGTAGGCAGCACATGTTCTCTGAAGCTATGCCCAGGCATTGTGTGATGGAATTTTGGCCAAATTCCAATCCACATACTTTCATCTGTCAAGACTGCAAGGTGTCATTCACTCACAGTGAATGTGTAACAAACCACTGAGACAGCACCATAGGTCTCATAATTTATATTAAACCAGCAAAGATCAAATAACAAACACACAAATAGCTCGTACCGTAATGATGTGTCGAGTATATTAACAAATATTTAAAGAAGAGATATGGTTGTTCGGTTCTAATGCAGTACACATATCACACAGGAAAGTAATTGGGGAAGCCGTTGAGGCCACCGTTAAAGCCCGTGAGTGGTCATTGTGGGTATTTATGGTATCTGTGGCTGACATACACAGGCATCACACCTTCTAGAGCTGCAGTGGCTCAACTGTACAGGCCTTACTAGAGTACATGGAAATAAAAGAACTGATTGGATAGAATAGATAACACCTCATGGAAGATCAATGAGGATTACATGGCCGCTGGGGTACCTAGGCTTTGTTTCTTCAAAATTACATGCCTCATTACCGTCTACGCAACCCTAGAACGGTGTCTGTGCATAGGGTTTCTTCTCAGCGTCAAACAGATGATAACACCGAGAAGAACATAATAATGCATGTTATCAGATCTCTTAGTATACTATACTAATAAATAGCCTCATCTCATCTCATATTTTCCTCTTGTATCTTGTAGTGATGATGTGATCTATAACAACGATAGAATGCCTTTCATGGGGGTCATGTATCGAGATTTCCATGAACTCTGCAATTCCCTCTGTCCATCGTTTACGTGGTCGTAACTGATAACTTTCACGCAGTCATCGTTAGTTTCTTTGGCAGTCCGAAGAATTCGCAACATTCGTCTCATGAACCACATCTCTGGTTTCTCTTACATTATGCTTCACAAACAAAGGCATAACCACTCCATAGCACACTGCTTGGGCTGAATAGTAGAGACCACGTGTTGCCCATGCAGCATGATTCTTCTCTCGGCTTGCTAGTTGACTCCAGAGGAAAGGTAACACCAATGCATATTGAACATGATAAGCCACAGAAGAGTCGAATTAGCAATGTTCTAACCGCCTGTCGGAGCTTCGAGCCTACACCAATTGTCGACCACAGCTTATGGCATAGTCTGCCCTGCCATAACATGTATTTTTTAGATCGCATTTCTTCGCATCATGATAAGGTTTGTACCCTTCCAATTGTACTAGTCCACCCAAAGCCGTTGTTGGGTATACGTTCAACAGATAGATCATAGTTATGTATGTTGTCAGGTGGTTGATAGACCTGGCCAGTGGGATTACCTTTAATGCATTTCTTCCTGTTACTACATGGAACCTGAACGAAGCGTGGTCAAGTGGATGCATCATGATCAAATTCATTGTCATATCTTATTTTCTTCTGTCGACTAAAGTCTCCTTATATCGCGAATCCTTGTGTTTGACTTTGATTAGTGCAATTAAATATCCGTATATTAATCACATGTTATGTTATCACAGATTTGACTGGGACAAGCTGTACGATATATTTCATATCATCGAAGAATCAACATTAGAATGTCTAAGGACTTGTCGATACAAAGACATCAGATATCCATTCGTGTTAAGTACACTCAAAACCGGACACCAATGGCAGCTCAACGAAATTATTCCCTCCAGTATATCATCTGTGAATGTGTTGTGATTGGAGGCAATTACTATGTCTTACTGCCAAGCAAATCTTGACCACTTCACTTCACTTCGATTGCCGATTGGTCTATACAATTATAGGGCAAAATCAATATGCTTAATTCGTATCAGGACCTGTACATGTCTCATCTATTTTTGTCACTTTTCTATGAGTATTAGTAATGTTGAGTTCAACGCTGGAGTGCGACGATGCTTCTTAGCTTATTATTTCAAGATTTTATGGACTAATCACTCATACTAAGACATTTATTTGAAAAACCATCGAATACAGAGACCAGCAGAATATTGTGTTTGTAGAACAGGAAAAGCCTTTCGACAGAGTAGATAGATATACATGATTGACTACAGGATACAAGGATACTTACAAGAAAACACCATTACCATGTTCCACTCGAGTCACAGTGCAGTTAGAACACCAGAAGGTATATAGATTTGTTCACTGTCAATACAGGAGTAAGACATTGATGTGTGCTTCCACCCACTCCCTCTTTCCGCTATTTAATATCTATATAGACAGAAAATCCACAAGCACAGACTTCTACTCTACACTCCAATTCCGGTCCCGCCGAGAGCGGGCGTGTTTCTCTAGCTCTCCCGATTTTTAAATAGTTATCAATGTTTATCAGTGTTTTTCTAAATCAATCGAAATGTTGTGTATATGATTATGTTCATTCAAAACTGGATCTAAAGAATTTATAATTTATGTAAATGTGTTTATTTTCTGAAATGATGATTTTTTTTGTGAAATGTGATGGTAGGCAATGATTTTTTAACGTTACCAATTATCGTTGCCAATGATCGATTCACGACAGCGTGATAATTTGCCATGCCTGATTAGTGAGACGCACGATTTACGGAAAGACCTGTACTTTTGTACGTTTGTTCATGTTGTTCCTATTGTAGCTGTCTATATTGTCAAAATGTCCCCCGGCTTGCGGACATCAACTCAGTCTAAGCGCGCCGAAAATATACACAAAGACACATAGGGACAAATGTTAGTGAACACGCCGCCTCAGCCTTTGAATCGAACAACGCCATCTTCATCTATGTCGCCTAGTGATAAAGCAGCCCAATCTGATAAATGTGCAATTAATACACATTTAGACGCTCTTTCTTCGGCCGAATTTCACATAGCCACAATACATGTCCTGAACCTCTTTCAGCCTTGGAGGTCAGGCTGAAAGATAGTATTTCCAGCAACACAGCTAATATTATTATTGAGCTTACAGAAGAAAACGCTCCTCTTCAAAACGAAATCCACTCCTCCCCAGAGAAGAGAAGGAAATCTTTAAAGAAACTATACAAGCCTTAAAGCTACAGAATGCGCCGTCACTGGACAAAAATGCACAATCAGACAGTAAACAGACAGTGCTGTAGTGGTGTGCATGGCTAATGGATGTTCACCACTTAATGACACACAAACAGTTTAAACAAAAATCAACACCATTAATAAACCTGTGGAGCGTAAAACATACATCTACCACATTTGTGTTCAAATGAGCAAAAGGTTCCAGACCCTAAGTGCAGATTCCTCAGCAACAGATCAAGAATCACAGAACTTAGCAGCTACCACTACAGGGCATCAACATCAATCTCAAGCAAGCAACAGCTATAATCAACAACACAAGCAAAGCGACGGTTACCAACGGCAACATATGTTTATATCTATACGGACACCCTAGCATCCAGTTATAGAACTAGATTATAGTGAACACATGTCATCATTGGAGACTCCCTGCTGAAGGGAATCTATAGTGACCACATGGCATCGTCTGACAGCGAAACAACTTCGATCTACCCTCTACCGTGCGCGACATCGATAGGCTAACATTAACACAGAAAATTCAAACTGAACGACAAAATTAGAAAAGCAACAGTCAATATTGGTGTCAACGATAGCATGAATAACAAGAGAATAAACACCTCACAAATAGCTACATTGGAGGTGTTGTTGAACAATAAATGTCATAAATCATCTATGTTCATTTCATCAATCTTTCCACCCTGTTATGGATTCCAGCGTCGATCTGTCGATGCTGCCAATCTAACTCTGTCTAAGTTTTATAAAGAAAACAACATGAATTTCATTAATAATACCTTGTATTTTACATTCCATTCTGGGGCTCCTAAGAAAGAAAACACCATACAAGGATCAAATGTATTGTTCCAAGCTAAGAAGTAGCATCCTAGCGAAGAACACAAAATATCCCGCACGTGCACAACAACCAGCACCGGTAACAGGAGTAAACCAAGCTCAACTCCCGGTAACAGCCCTCTCTTAGTGTTCAGAAAACATTCCATCTCTTCCCACGATACCTTTGCCTACACCCGAGGAACGCAACGCCAAAAATAGCAACTCATGCTCTAATCCAAATGTTGCTAACTATGATACTTTGTTTCCTCCTTTGTCCGTAAAACAATCTCCCTCTATCATGTCAAAGGGGACACTGTTAAACAATTTATCTGTGCCCTCGATGCCTGCTTCAAATGTAAGCACTTCAAGTGACACTCATAGCAGTCGTTCCTCTTTGGACGGTAATCTACACTCCTATCAGTGGAACCGTCAACTTCAGCAGCTAATGCAGTACAATCCTGCAGCCCTGCACCAAGGTTTTCATGATGTCACTTAATCGCAGACACCTTCTTACACCCTCTAGTATCCTTAACTACTACTAGATAAAGTCACGACAATCCTGAAATTTTATACCACAAACGACATCTTCCTTTTACTATGTAATGTTCGACAATCACGATTGGTGGCTCAACAGAGATGGTATAAATATAGGCCATCTCAACATCTTTCATTTGCTCAATACATTACTTGAGCTTTCGGTAATACTGTGCAAACAGTTCCATGTGTTTGGAATCACATAAAGTCGTCGCAACAACAAAATAACCGACTCTGAAATCTCTCCTAAGGGATTTAAAATAATTCGGAGAGATGCCAATGAAAAATTAGAGACAGGTATTGCAGTATACATCTCCAATCATCTCAGCTTTTCCTGTAGACGTGGTCGCTTGGTCTACTAAATATACTGATAACTGGATAACAACACATCTGTCAAAGAGCTACGTAAGAGCTTAGAGCTAAGTATTAGATAGATAGAGCGAGAGAAGGGGAAAGTAACATAGCGATCTAGGAAACCAGCCAGAAGGGACACAAGGACGAGTGAGAACTATAAATAGTTCTCTAACTGGACACACTTTGTGTCAACAGGGAGGTCACTGAGTGTAAGTGAGCTGGGGTTACCCAAGAGACTGGGAAACCCGTATCACGAGAAGTGACCAGCAACATCGGTTACTCTAACCAGGTGACCAGCGTGCTGGAACTCCAAGCACGCAAAGCAGCAAAGTCTATTGCTCGTGGCTGAACACGCCACTGAGAGATTCGTCAGACATTGACTCGACGGCGTAGGCTATGGACTGTATATCCCCTGTGAATACTTTGTTGCTAGGAAAGACAGTATCAATAGTTAGGACTTAAGCTTAGCTTCATTAGTAATTACCATCAACATTCATCTTCTCATTATATCTTTATAACATACTATGATATTTAATACCGATGTGGTATTCCGCTCGTGGAGCTCATGTACTATCTGCTCCAAATAAAATGTATCCTTTTGTACAAAGTACGAGTTGTCATTTTCGTGTGGTACAAAAGAAGGGAATCCTTGTATGCCTGTCGCAATTGAGTTGTTGACAGACAGGATCCGATCAACATTCATCTTCTCATTACATCTTTATAACATACTATGATGTTTAATACCGATTTGGTATTCCGCTCGTGGAGCTCATGTACTATCTGCTCCAAATAAACTGTATCCTTTTGTACAAAGTACGAATTGTCATTTTCGTGTGGTACAAAAGAAGGGAATCCTTGTATGCCTGTCGCAATTGAGTTGTTGACAGGCAGGATCCGATTTGGTGTCAGAAGTGGGATTAAATCCTAATAGTCTCAACCCAATTGAATAGTGAAAATCACAACTTGTATCTTAACATAGCAAAAACAAAGATAATGCATACAGAGAAAACTACTATGGAGAAAGAAATATACATTAATGGGGGAAAATTGGAGGTGGTGGGAAATTTTGAATATCTTGGGTCATTGATTACCAATAACGGTGACACAATGAAAGAAATTAAACGGCGACTATCCATTGCTCTTCAAAGACTAAATCAGATGAATAAATTATGGAGTGGGACAGACAGAACTACAAAAATTAGATTTTTAAGAGCATGCATCTTTCCCATAGCAACATACGCCTGTGAGACATGGACAC
This sequence comes from Cepaea hortensis, assembly GCA_963921405.1. Taxonomy (NCBI): domain Eukaryota; kingdom Metazoa; phylum Mollusca; class Gastropoda; order Stylommatophora; family Helicidae; genus Cepaea; species Cepaea hortensis. The sequence goes on from OY992883.1 coordinate 103,971,969, forward strand.
TTACTAAACAAGCTGAACAGCGCATAAACGCCTTTGAATATAAATGTTATAGACGAGTTCTAAGAATATCTTGGGTAAAGAAAAGAACAAATGCATCCATACTTCAAGAGTTGAATATTGAGGAGGGTTGGCTATTAAAGACGATAAAACAAAGAAAATTTAAGTATTTTGGTCACCTGAAACGTCACGAAAGTTTGGAGAGGACAATAATGGAAGGGTATATGCCTGGGAAGAGAGGAAGAGGAAGGCCAAAGAGAAGATGGGTGCATGATGTGGCGGATGATCTCCAGATGGGTGTATCAGACGCGGGACATCTTGGTTGTGATCGAGAGGTTTTCCGGAAGGTTGTTATGGGAGCGAGGTTCTGCAAAGGACATGCTACTGAATGAATGAATGAATGAATGAATGCAACATGATCAGCAACGACTTGCTCCAAATGTGCATTATCAATGCCTGCATCAATCATGTCCCGTTTACACACATCTTTGTATCGTAGTAGATGTCGACCCTGAAATCTCTTACCCTTCTGTAATTCACGAGAAAACGATATCCATTGGTATTCTACCATCATCCATATTACAATGTGTCCTATCCATCAAAGTCTACGAAGACTGAGCATGGAACAAACTGTCACACAACCTGATCTTCCCAATACTTCAATATTTGTGATTTTGTCTTGCCACTTAATAAGAAGTATTCTTCGCAAACACCGCGTGTAAACGTTTCTTTTGGTGTGATTAAGTTGGCCAGGCTTCATTGCCATAAAAAAGTGTACTAAGGACACAGGCATGATAGATAAGCACTTTTGTTTTGGCAGTAAGCTTACTGTCCTCCCAGACTCTTTTTTGTTAACCTGTTCATTGTTGTTGCTGTTTTACCAATCCTGATGTTGATTTCCTGATCCAGGGATAATTTGCTAATTACCTCTGATCCTAGATATGCAAGATAGTCTACTATCTCTAGTTCAATAAAGATTGATGGTACCCCATGTGCACCTGGTGACATAATTTGTGTTTTCTTTTTGCTAATTGTTAAACCAAATTCAGAACAAGCATTGGAGAATGCAGATAGTAGACATTACAATTCTTCCTCAGAGTGCGTCGTAATTGTGGCATCATCTGCAAAAAGAAACTGATCAGTACTCTAATACTTTTGGTCTTGGCCTTTAATCTATGTGCCCTAACAATATCTGAACTAACTAACTAACTAATCCCTGAGCATTGTAGAGTCCGCCATCTGAGCGTGAGTGAATTTATATACCACCATCCTGATCGCGAAAGGCATATTTCAGTTGAAGTGAAAAGTATATTCCAAAGAGTGTGGAAGCTAGTACACAACCTTGCTTAACTCCACTCTTGATTTCAAACTCTTCTGAAGTTGCACTATCAAACTTGATTATACCCTTCATGACTGTGTAGAACGACTCCACAATGAACAGAAGGGTTGGTGGGCAGCTGATCTTCTTTAGTGCCTTGGACTGGCCCTTACGACTGACCAAATCGAATGCCTTTATGAGGTCGATGAAAGCAATATACAGTGGCTGATTCTGTTCACTTGTTGTCACAATTTTCTTGCATTTGTCGCAATGAGCATATCATATCAATGGTAAACCCGTTCTGTCAAAAGCCACACTGTGATTTGGGGTAGACTTGATCTTCAGTTGTTAAATGCAACAATCACTTTACCATCCTTTCTAGTTGCACTACTGCTGTCATGAAATAACACTTAATGTTGCTTTAATTGACCAACTTCTACTGCAATATTCTCGGCCTGTTCTGACTTTCCATGTAGCACAGATTCACTTTCAAAATGCATCCGATTCAGTTGAACTATAACATACATATCCTACATACCCCAGTGATGAACGTTTAGATCTGACTTGCCCAGCTATAAACACTTTTCAAATGCAACACACACACACCCACCCACCCACTCACCCACCCACCCACACACACACACACACACACACACACACACACACACACACACACACACCTGTCTTGTAGATCAGCAGATTGTATTTATATCACCTTCTCATACTTCTAAAGACTACAACTTACGTGAATTTCCTTGTGGCTGGGAATAACTATCTACTCCCAAATGTCGATGGCTGAATAAGACTGCTGCACATCAACACCTCCAGTATAACACAATGCGACCTGCCACATCTTATACTATTATTACAAACTACTCTCAACTAATGTTGTCTACGGTAACCCCAATTAGTGTACTTTCATTTGTGACAGGACAGCAGATGTCTAGTTATCTTCTGCCTTCTCTATTCCTCCTATGGTTCAAAGGTTATAAATCTCTTTCATTGAGCCACATGTGGCCTAAAAAGTACTCGTAAACACCTTCACAATAGGTGGTGCGTAGTATTATACCACTAATCAACACTATGATACACTTTCCAGCACAAACAACGTTTCACCCTTGTCTTATATGTGATGTCAGATTTCAAATAATGCTAAACAGCAAATTGCTTTAATGTTTGACAAACTTGGTGAAAACCTACCATGTGGTTCTGCATGGTGTTAGTATCTTAGATCACTGTAGTTATTCATCTAGGCCTAGGCCATCCTAGTTGTCTGAATACCTATATCTAAGTTGGTTTTTTTTGTTGTTTTTTTATATTTTTTCCCGCATATTCTTTACAGGACATCGCTGTCAACATCAGCATCTTTTAGCTGATTGTTGATTTCTTGGCAAGATTAAGCTCAGTAGTTTGCTATTGCTTTCTGAGCGACCGGCCCACATACCCCGTAAGTTACCAACGCGGCGAGAACCGCTACCGATTTTCGCGCAGTTTACGTTCATATCTTTATGCAATTTTAGTTCTTTCTCTCCTGTTACAACCAACATGGCTTAACCACATGTCTATTTAACTATTAACACATTATTTAGCCACTAGTACATTATTGCCACAGAAGAATCATGCGAAATACCATGCTGTTGCTTACATAATAAAAATAGTACATATATGGTCATGAATTGTATCACTTACTATGCGTTTAGGAGCATTCATTTTTATCAGGGATAAATTACCAAACATTTAGTCATGTGCTAGCATGGTTGATATGACACCATGTGGTCTCACGTCATTTTAATTTTTCGTAGATTTAATTATTGGAGATGCGGTTGTATAAAAGAATGAAGAACATTAATTGGATAGCCAAAATGAGCAATCTTAACATTTTGATGGAAGCTAAGTCTCAAAGAAAACTTATCTCAAATATCAGAAAGAAGCAATCATCGTTTTTTTTTTAAAGCCACGTTATGAGAAGAAAAAGAACTGAAACATGTTGCGACAACACGAAAGATTTGCAGAAAGAAAGGAAGATAGCATGATAAGAGTCTTGACAATCTTGTGTCATAGCAAGGTATGAGTCAACACACGAAATAATCCAAGCCGATGGAGGTCGCAAATTGTGGCGATGCATGATCGATTTGCCATCCGACAAGGAACTGGATGATGATGATGATATTTTTATATCTCACATCCTACATTTCTGCTAGCTTGAACTATTTACCTAGGGGAAACTATACAATCTCTTATCACTCTGACTTGAAACTCATACTTTGCTGTTGTGATCTCTTGGGAAGTTTACGTTTAGTAGTTTGTCATTGCTTTCTGAACGACCGACACCCATATCATTTCATAAAAAACCAACTCAAAGAGGTCTGAGTTTAGTTCAAATATACATGCGAAATATTACTGCCACAATTACATACAGGTAACAATGGACGCTAGTTAACTGCAATATGATGAAGGAGGCAGACAGTCAGGATATTGAGCTGCTTCTAGGAAACTCTTAAAATACTTCAGTCCTACGTCGACGTCCTACCTCATAGATTTACAGTCCTCCCCAAGACGTGAACTAAAGTGGGAAAGGGATTTCTTCTTACATTTACCCACCCTTTCTCCTGACATGTTATGTCAGCAGAAAAGCCCATATTTAATTATGTCTGTCTCGATTTGACAGTCTCCGCATTAAGTTCTTCCCTTCACCATTCGGCATCAGTACCCAGAAACTACTGCATATTAGAATGAGAACTCTGCAACACCAGACAGAGGGAAATAGTACTTTCGTTCCAGTATATAATAAAACAACAGTGTATTTTAAACACGGGGTTACATCCAGTAAAAACAAACACATATACATACTAGACGAGGGTCTCAGCCCACGTAAACAAATATATGAAAATAATGTAATAGTATAGTACAAACTAAGACAAATGTCAATGCAATAAGTAAGAATATAGCACATTACAGCTTTATGACTTTTCGGGATTTACTACCATTCTCCAGAACAAAACAAATATAGATTTCAGCAAGATGAAATGAAATTACAATGCAATTAATGTACAGGAATATAATTTTATTCCATTATTTTGTGTGTGTGTGTGTGTGCGCGCGCGCGCGCGCGTGCGTGCGTGCGTGCGTGCGTGCGTGTGTGTGTGTGTGTGTGTGTGTGTGTGTGTGTGTTTTTTTTTGTTGTTGTTGTTGTTATATTCTACTACAGTCAAGGTAAGTCGACTTTAGTATGAACCTCACACTGACAGTTGGAAGCTCTATTCAGAGTTTTAGCGAACAGAACACCATTGCATCCTGTTCAAGAACTCAATCTTACAATAAACCCTCCTGTCTACATATTAATGTTCACATAACCATTGTCCTAATGCAAACAGCCTATAAACAATGCAAACAGCATTTTCTACTGATTCTCTGATATTCGCTTATATGTATCTGCCTCTTCGCACACTGTATGTGTGAAATGAAGTTGGGATTTGCATGAATTGGCCATGAGAGGCAATGAACAGTCAGACTACTTCTTTATATCTGTTGAAGTAGAATGTTTCAAGAGTTTCCCTTTTGCTTCGTATTCCACGTTTCCTTCATTAGTCGAAAGACGAGGATAGGAAAATGCTCACAGCCTTGCTAAATTTATAGGTTGCAGTGCGTCAGCATCGTCATTTTCATTTGTGCGGCATCATTATTTACATATGTGCTGCATCGTTATTTACATATGTGCGGCATCATTATTTACATATGTGCTGCATCGTTATTTACATATGTGCGGCATCATTATTTACATATGTGTGGCATCATTATTTACATATGTGTGGCATCATTATTTACATATGTGCTGCATCGTTATTTACATATGTGCTGCATCATTATTTACATATGTGCTGCATCATTATTTACATATGTGCGGCATCATTATTTACATATGTGCGGCATCATTATTTACATATGTGCTGCATCGTTATTTACATATGTGCTGCATCATTATTTACATATGTGCGGCATCATTATTTACATATGTGCTGCATTGTTATTTAGATATGTGCTGCATCGTTATTTACATATTTGCTGCATCGTTATTTACACATGTGCTGCATCGTTATTTACGTATGTGATGCATCGTTATTTACATATGTGCTGCATCGTTATTTACATATGTGCTGCATCATTATTTACATATGTGCGGCATCATTATTTACATATGTGCTGCATTGTTATTTAGATATGTGCTGCATCGTTATTTACATATTTGCTGCATCGTTATTTACACATGTGCTGCATCGTTATTTACGTATGTGCGGCATCATTATTTACATATGTGCTGCATTGTTAATTAGATATGTGCTGCATCGTTATTTACATATTTGCTGCATCATTATTTACACATGTGCTGCATCGTTATTTACGTATGTGCTGCATCATTATTTACATATGTGCTGCATCGTTATTTACATATGTGCTGCATCATTATTTACATATGTGTGGCATCATTATTTACATATGTGCGGCATCATTATTTACATATGTGCTGCATCGTTATTTACATATGTGCTGCATCGTTATTTACATATGTGCTGCATCATTATTTACATATGTGCGGCATCATTATTTACATATGTGCTGCATTGTTATTTAGATATGTGCTGCATCGTTATTTACATATTTGCTGCATCGTTATTTACACATGTGCTGCATCGTTATTTACGTATGTGCTGCATCATTATTTACATATGTGCTGCATCGTTATTTACATATGTGCTGCATCATTATTTACATATGTGCGGCATCATTATTTACATATGTGCTGCATTGTTATTTAGATATGTGCGGCATCATTATTTACATATGTGCTGCATCGTTATTTACACATGTGCTGCATCGTTATTTACGTATGTGCTGCATCGTTATTTACATATGTGCTGCATCGTTATTTACATATGTGCTGCATCATTATTTACATATGTGCGGCATCATTATTTACATATGTGCTGCATTGTTATTTAGATATGTGCTGCATCGTTATTTACATATTTGCTGCATCGTTATTTACACATGTGCTGCATCGTTATTTACGTATGTGCTGCATCGTTATTTACGTATGTGCTGCATCGTTATTTACACATGTGCTGCGTCGTTATTTACGTATGTGCTGCATCATTATTTACATATGTGCTGCATCATTATTTACACATGTGCTGCATCGTTATTTACGTATGTGCTGCATCATTATTTACACATGTGCTGCATCATTATTTACACATGTGCTGCATCGTTATTTACACATGTGCTGCATCATTATTTACACATGTGCTGCATCAGTCACGGAACTTTGGGAACCAATGAGGAATCTTCTTCTTTTTCTAAGTATTTGCCACTGAAACACAGACCATCAACCAATTCACTCCTAGCGGTCTAATCCATAGCTATCTCATTCATCTCTGTCCGTGTTCTCCCAGAATTATTCATTATACTTTTCTGTTTTTAACCTCTCTTCTCCACATGTTTTAGGTCTTCTTTTATTTATTTTTCCCCGGAGTTCCAGGCACAGCCCCTTCTAGTTATACTATGCTCATGTTTTCTCCATGACGAATGGAGTGGTTCAAGACAATGTTTTCCTTTAGGGAATGTAAACACAGAAGACACAAACAATATGTTGTAGGATTTATTGCCTGTTGGAACAGCAAGACGATTAGCAAATCGAGTAGACGGACATTGTTATTTTAGTTTTAGTCGTAGGATCAACATCACGGCACACGGTTTAACCCATAAGTGCTCCGTTTTCCTCCTAACTCAAACCTGAGTTTGGAGAAACTCAGCTCAATGCACGAACTCCGTTGCATCGGCGAGGATCCTAAATTGCTTTGGGTAGATTTTTACCTCGAAATTTTGTCCTGGCAGGGCCGTTAGGCTACTCTTTTTCGATTTCCGACTGTCAAGGGATTTTTTTACGTGCACAACAATACACACGGGCGTCCGATCTCACTACCCAGAGACCAGGGGAAATTACTGGAAGTCCCGGTGGATTCTTTAAATAAATCCTGGTCCTCACCGGGGCCTGAACCCGCCACCTCCAGCACTCGACACCATACCTCGAGACCACTCAGCCCCCAAAGACGAACTTATACCAGTGTAGGTCGAAACGAGTATTAATCAGTCTTCAGGAATCCCAGTGCAGTCGAAAGGTTATTAAACTCCATATTCTTCGATTTCTCAACATCTCATAAAACATGGTCATAGCGTGAACAAAGAAAAAGCCTGTCGTATACTCTATTTGACGAACAATAAACAATAGCTCAAATATAGTGAGACGTTTGCAACTAGGCTTTTGTTAGTGGTTTTGTGGAAACAGAAAGAGTTCCTGTTTAATTTAAAAATTACTGTGAGGATAAAGAATGGTCCACATTCGAAAAATGCCTGTGACTATTGTTTTAATTATTTCATTTTCAGTATTATTGTCGTAATAAGTGTCGTCCCTGGGGTGAGGTGAATCGACACCCAGATTCTTCTACCCCATATCATTATCTTGAGGATCTCCTAGCTTTCTGTCCAAAACACCCCGTCAGTCTTCGGATCTCTCTCTCTCTCTCTCTCTCTCTCTCTCTCTCTCTCTCTCTCTCTCTCTCTCTCTCTCTCTCCCTCTCTCTCTCTCTCTCTTCTCTCTCTCTCTCTCTCTCTCTCTCTCTCTCTCTCTCTCTCTCTCTCTTACCGCTGGACCATGCCTCCTCTCATTCCATTCCAAAACATACTACACAACACTGGCTTCTAACAAAACAACAAATTAATTTAATAAAGAAAAGTGCCAGGTAATGTTTTTGTGCGAAGTCAAGTGTATGTGTAGAATGTCTGTCGTATAATCTAGTGTGTATGCAGAATCAGACCGAACAGCTCAGGAGCAAAGTCTGTCTCATCACTGTACTGGCCACACAACAGCACCATATATCAAGGACAGAATGCCTCACCCAAATGATGTGTCTCTCAGGCCAAGTGTCGACTTCATCCAATAGCTCTTGGACAATGCGGATGCCTGGTCACCAATGGTGGGTATAGTCCAATATTGACCATCAATCTGACACACAGTGTAACTACTATGTCTCTACAAGTTCTGTGTTCAGAGAATTCTAGTATAGTCCAAAAATGTTTACTGTCACTTTGGAACTAACTGTTAGTGTTTAACTTCTCATAAGAATTCCCCAATTGTAACACACAATGTTAATTTTCCAGGTATCTATATATCTACTAGTGTTCCTGGTACTGGTGGTATTTTCAGTGTCTTTATTTTACTGTGATGTAAACTATCACCTAGGAAACACACTTATATAATCATCGTTTCCCGCTCAGCAGAAGCCAGGTTCCCGCAGACCTTCTGGGTTATGGGCCCAGTGCAAAAGCCTCTTAGTAAACTCTGCCTTCAATGCTCGAGCCATGACTTTTCTTCTAGCTTGTGGTAAAATATAATGGAACCTGTTGAAGAGAGAACACACCTGATGAGAGCAACCCGACTCCGACTTTTATTAGGTGAGTGTAGGTCAACGGCCGCACTCAGATATATAACAGAGAACTAAACTCTGTCATAATGCAGAGGAGCTCATCACATTGGTCTGATTCATGGTAAGACAAAGAAAGACTAAAGGAAAGTGCAGAAACCCAGTAGACACCCTACTGGAAGGTCCTACCACTTTACATTTCCTTTATCCCCCCAACAATCCTCAATCTCCCTAAACATCATCCGACTACATTGTTCTTAACTCACTGAGATAATTGATATCTCACACAAGCTAGTTTCAGCCACGCGACAGCCTACTGTTGCCGACGCTCTTATAATACGTTCTCATAACGCACATTACTACACTCGATTCCTAAGAATAATCTAATTTAGGTCTATTTAAATTAAATACCATATAGTTATTCTGGTTTGAAATTGAAACTACTAAATCACACAAAGGTAAAATGTCCGCCGAGGTAAATTAACAGAAGACACTGTAGTCTCTTTCTAGAATAAAACTAGGAATATCACATACGTCCTTGTTGTTTCACAACATTTGGTCAACTCCCGCCAAAGTTGTTTATCCCTACTGTTTTATTACTGTGTGTGAATGACGTCACAGGTCTGTCTAGACAGTAGGCATCTAGAAGATATTTTTCTCTCTCCGTTTCCGACTGGATGTAAACAACTGTCTAGCTGTCCCGCTTTCATCTGGGGACTTGTCCCGGTACTTCAAAAGGTCTTGCCGGCCTGTGATCTAGAGAATTGTTTTCTCCACAAGAAAAGCTCCTGCCGACTTCCATCGAGCCAGTCTGTCTACCACATCAAAGGATGGCTGCCGCCTGTAGACGGATGGCGCGACAATATTTCATCGATCGACAACTCCAAGATTTCCTGTGACAATTATTGATTTATTAAATTGACATTTTATATAATTGTGCAGTATGCACCTGACTAGATGTAGCCAATTATGTCAGGCAATAAATCGTGCAATATATTGCTTGTAGTTTTTGTGTTTGAATGGATTCGTTTATAGCCCGGCATGCCTGTCTAGGCTGGAACGTATAATTTATGATAACTCTAGAATACCTCGAGTTCCCGGTGTCAAGTAATCGTGGAATACAGTTTGTGCTAAAACAATTATATCTACAAGTTTTGTATGACAATGAAAGTAGGCTTATTAGTGTGATATCACATCACATCGGACAACAAACATGATGCTCTCGACAAGACAATGTTGCCAGCAATGTACTGGGTTTCCTTTTCTGTCCAAATCACATCGGCAAAACACATCCTGCTCTCGTCAAGACAATATTGCCAGCAGTATAGTGATTCTCTCTTTCTGTCAATGTACAGCTTCATAAGCGTGGTGAACCTGAGGCTAGGCGACGAATGGTACCACAACTTCTCTCATACCACATAATAATGAAAATATTGTAACATTAATAAGTAACAGAATATGTTACAAATCTTACACGCTTATATTCATAATACGCCACGCCATGTCGATAAGTGTTGCCGATCATACGATCACCAGAGTCGTGTATCACCTATCATCTTGCGATTGATTTTGGAGACTACTGGACTCCACTTAAAAAGTCCTTTCACTCTGTTTAATTAGTTAACACAATGAATTGTTGTATATTTCACGTGTCTTATATTTACAACAGTACTGTTCAGAGCAATGCGTCGATACTACGAGAATAATCACATACATCTTTAATTTAGATCTTAGACACAAACTAGAGTTGGTACATACATTCTTCTTAAGACATTTGAGAGAACCGAGTGATGACGGTGTATCTACAACCATGGTCAGACTGCGAGAACAGCAAATTAAAAGAGGTGTGGCCGAACAAGGACACTACACAGGAAGCTAAAGAAGATTAATAAACCAATACACAACTGGTGTCGTCAGTTGCTACACGCTGCGGGATTTACTGAGGAGGGGATCCGAGCACATATGGAATAAATGTTTCGATGTGCAATGAGGATGATCTGTCGTCTAGCTAACTAACTAACGAACTAACTAACTAACTAACTAACTAACTAACTATCTAACTAACTAACTAAGTAACTAACTAGCTAACTAACTAACTAACTAACTAACATTCTTCACCTTCATTATGTGTATTCTGTGATGATAGCATTAATTAATTCTGTCACTATGCCAAGACATAATCAGTTAACAGACCCACACTTCCTGGCTTGACAGTGTGTAGGATTGTGCTCCCGAGCTCTGCATAAACTGTTTGTATAGCTTTTTCTCTTGTACGGCACGAGTCTCGGAAATTGAGCGAACACATTTCGATGAGATTGGAAACAAAGCACCTGGTTTCTGAGACGAATATTGAAAATTCCTTGAATTGAAAGAGCCACTAATGATTATTGTCTGGAAGAGGCTAATAGCAGACCATTCCACCAAAGACCTGTAAAGAGACAAACAGTGTTCTGTTGTTATATAATAATTTTTAATAAAAAACAATGGGCAAGTGTGAAGAGAAGGAAGATCAGTTGTAGAAGGAGCAGATCCAGATCGAATGAAATCAAGCTTGATAGCTTAAGGCGGTGGTATGGGGGTTAGCATCAAGCAACATTGATCCAGCACACACAGGACCGAAATGTATGGCCACACGCCTACTATATTTGGCAAGGCACATGCTAAAAACGATGCTATGATCTTCAGCTTCTAACATTCACTCAGGCATCATTGTTCACACTAGCCAAGGCTATCATGAAGTAAAATGGGTTCCATAAAATGAACTTGGAAACAAAGGCCGCCGCCGAGATATTGACAATATTACCCATAGAGTGCCATCTGAAAAACAAAATCAAATGCCTAACAATGCAAGTTGAGTGCGTCTAAAAGCGCATTTCACTTTATTTTTATTTTCTAATACTCACTTGTCTTCATGTTCATTGCATTGTTTCCCGAATATTCAGCGAACGTGGGCAAACCCTTTCCAGAGAATACATTTTACAGGCATGCATTCTGTTTCTTGGCAGCTGCAGCACTCTATGACAAGTGATCTATCGATACTTCCTAACATTCGTCCTCTGAGTCTCTATATTTCCCTAACCGAATCCAACAGTCACAGATTGTTAAGAAAACCTCTCTATACTTGGAGCTCATTTTTAGATACAGGAATATATTCACGCTTGATTTTAATGTTTCAAACATAGTTCCGAATGACCACATGGCAAAGAACAAATTTTCATACTGACCAGCCACAAGAAATTCTTTTTCAAAGAAAGTAACACAGAAGAGAATAACACTAGGAGTATAACAAATAATCAGGACGCTGGCGATAAGTGTAACCATTGTCACAGTTTTCCTGTGTCGGTTGCTCATTGCCTCGAACTTCCCTGAATCTACATTGGCTGATTTACGCCACTTTCTGTTCTGAGCTAGTTTCCATATTAAAATCGCTGTAAATATCACCACAGCAGTGAATGTCACAAGCAGTAAGCACGTTTGCAGTATATATGCAATCTCTGTATATTTGCCCCCGTCGTCTACAAAATATAGACCTAAGAGAGTTTTGTTTCTCTCGGGATAAAACTGCCAAATAACAGGTGAAGCATAGTACAAAGGGCAAAGGGAGAGAAACGTCACGCTGTAAATAAGACACATTATAGTTGCTGTTCTTCTCGGTGTGATCATCTGTTTGACGCTGAGAGGAAACGCAATACACAGACACCGTTCTAGGGTTGCGTAGACGGTAATGAGGCAGGTGATTTTGGAGAACAGAAATCTAGGTACACCAGCGAACATATACGTGAACTCCACAGGTATGAACGGTAAGTTCGCCGCCTCAAACAGCGGATTCATGCAGATATTGTACCATTGCTGGAAAACTGCACTACATAGATCGGCGACGGCCATGGCAAAGAAAGTAATATTCATACTAGAGTTGAGACCTTGCTTGTAAAACACAATTACATTGATTGTATTGGAGACCATTCCAAACACAGAGACAAAACTACTTAGAAAGACGAAATTTACTACCATAAAAATCTTTTTCTCTTCTTCGGTGATAACACCCATAATGAAGTCGGTATGCCCCAGTACGGTTCGTAAAATTGTTTGGCACAAAATAATGTTTATATGATGTGAAGTTCTTATGCAAAGTCATGTGTAAACCATGGCATTAATGTGCCAAGATTAAATGTGTTTGCAGTCATATATTTAGGGTAATGATGGTGTAACACCTTCTCTTCTTCGGCGATGATACCCATCACCAAGTGTGCATTATTGTATAGAATTCTAGAAGCGCACAAAAGAATATTTATGGAATGTAATGTTTTTGTGCCAAGTCAAGTGGAAAGTACGCGTAGTTCCTTTATTTGCCCAGAACAAATGCATGTGAGGTCACAAAGTTACATTTACAGTGGAGTAACACGTTAAGCAATGACATAAACGTTTATGTTTCCTGTAACCTGAGATATGTAAGGATGCAGATTCTTCGAAAGATCAGTTTATAATTATTTTAGAAGAATCATCATGCCCCGAAGATATATTTTTTTGATAGTGTTATCTTTGGTGTGGTATAATCGACGTAATGTAATACATAATTGACCGACTAACTGGCACCTTGCCGTCTTGACAGACGGTAGTTTGTTACACTGTGCTTTGACAAAATGCTCACGGCCAGGGGTGGAGTTCTTCCTCTCCATAGCACAAAGCCTGGGCTGAATTGTAGAGACCATGTGTTGCACATGCAGCATGATCCCTCTATCGGCATGCTTTGTCGACTGCAGCACATCTACATCTGGAACAAAACAAGCTGCAGAAGCTGTCGGATCAGCAAATAAATGCTCTATATGTCTGCCTCTATAAGCTTCCTTTCTAGACCAAAGTTTATTGCCTTGTCTGCACTGCCAAGATATTTAGTCTGTAGGTTGTATTTACTCGCACTAGGTTATGGCTGTATTACATAACACTCCCTTTTAAAGCCCGTGAGTGGTCAGTGTGTGTATTTATGGTATCTGTGGCTGACATACACAGGAATCACACCTTCTAGAGCTGCAGTGGCTCAACTGTTCAGGCCTTGCTAGAGTACATGGAAATAACAGAACTGATTGGATAGAATAGATGACACCTCCAAGAAGAATAATGAGAATTGGCGGTGAACAAATACTACTACTACTACACATGATCGTCTGTCGCCTAAAAGAAACACAAATCGATGACAAATTGCGACTGTTAGAATCGGGAATCAAATTCGGCGCCAGAAGAAGGATCATGACAGAGGACTAAGCGAAGGCTTGCGTAAATAACTGTCCACGTGATCACTAACAACCCACAGTCTTCGGTATCTCTTGCCGTCATTATCAAGGTTTTTATCTAAGCGCTAGAATAGTTTAGTGTTGACATTGACGACAACAAGCAGAACTGTTTCCATTATTGGCAATTTAACAGCGGGAAATTGTTCGCTTGCGCAAAATAATCGGCCTGAACCGAGAAAACTGTTACATCGTGACAATTACCTCGAAATAATGTTTCATCTTTATATTTTAAATTATTCTGATATTCGATTTCGTGCGGTCATTACAACATTTGTTAATGTCAAAGATGACTAAACTTTAGACACCTAAAATATTTCACTTTCAACCGCAATTAGTGTAAACATTGCATAAATATAAAATTTACACAATAAATGTAATTATGAGAAAGAACTAGATTGTTAAAATGGAATCGAAGTAACATCATTATGGACACACCCATATATGTGCTGTTACTAATGCAAGAGAAATAGTCACACCCAGCACGTTGACATTGTGACGCTGTCCCGGTTCATACACCGACGAGTCTCAGTCGTGGCTGAGAGGTGTCCGCCTCCGATTCAGAAGTGACCGGGTTCGATCCTTACATATACGCATTTAGTTTTTCAAGAAACATTAATATAATTATCGCTTGCGTATTGATATTTGATATGTAGTATTCTCGAATATAGGGAAGAACAGGTGTCATGGTGTAAAGGTTGTGCAAGTTAAAATACCTGCCCATCGGCAGATAGATCATGTTTCCTTCGATGGAATATGTCTAGAGGCATTTAAACCATACACTAATGCGTACCGAAGACAGACACACGGACCTATGAGGTACAACACCTGATTTGATGCATTTGCTTCACAAGAGGAACTAAGGAGAAGAAGATACGCCAACTAGGCACACTTTATGGCTATGAATACATTTAAGAAATATCTAACATGCAGCTGGCATATTTCTTGGATCTCTCTCGAAAGTTGACCAGTAAGTATCCGGACTGATGCAGTCTCTATTTAGCTATGAGGGGTGAAATTACCTGTACTGTTTGATGACGTAGTCACCTGCCACTGCCACACATTTTGCAATCGTTATTTTGAATTTTAAAAATTCAAAACAATGTATTTCTTTAGTGAATTTAAATATAGACGTCATAATAAAATATTGCACGATTTCTTGCCTGGCATATTTCGCTGCATCTCGTAAGGTATATAACATGCTTTGTGAACAAATTAATGATACTTTGGGTGAAATGTGATGTACATCGTCGCTGATATTGCACGAATGTGTAGAACATTATATTCACAAAAGTATAACATTTAGCAGGAAGTCCTTCTATTTACATAGCAACTACTGCAGTCGACTAATATATAATGTTTCGATATATTTGAGCAAACGATTACTGTTCGTAATATATGAACACACGGATTGCGGAATGCTTATTGACTGTGTTGTTGCTAATCAGCAAATGTTCCTTGATAGCAAAATTTAGCGTTTTATGACATGTCGACTGCACAGAAACTACAGAAGAATAACCAACTCCTCCCCCTACCTCCCCCAATTTTTTTCGCCCACACAGGCGCACGCCTGGTCACTCAATTTGCCAAGATTCTTTTGGCTGGTTCTTGAGACATTGGAGAACTATCTAATACACTTTGTCATCAACTTGAAACTGTTGTCCTCCAAGATGTTGTCTCAAAGGGCCAGAGAAGTGAAAATCACTCGAAACCTAGTCAGGACCATAAGGCGGATGCGCAGTATCTCCGAATGCAATTGGTCAATAACTGCTATAGATTTTGGCGACGGTGAGATCTAGCGATTTCGAGTTGAAGAAAGACACCTTTCCTTGACAATCATAAGTGTTTTCATTTAAGGCAGTTTTAAGTGCCGGAAATTGTACATTTTCTCCCAGCTTCAAGAAATTAACATATTCTTAATTAGCAAACAAAAATCTGCAAGACATGCAGCATAGCAAGCACGTCAGGAGGATTCCATCAGAAGGGGTTCCCATTCCCCAATGTAATGGCATTTTATCTTCATGAGATTCTCTTGGTCATGACTCAGGGTGTATTTCTCCTGCTGTGCATTTGTATCCTGTTTCGAAATGTTTCATTCGTTGTTCATACTTGTCCTAAATATGCGCGTAGTGTCTGCTCCCAAGCCATCCGAACCTCTGGGTGGAGAACATCATGTACTCAGTATACCCACCATGTATCCCTCACAGATATCCTAGTAGCTTCGGCTTTAAGAAGCCAGCTTCTTACCAGGCCCTTCGTATTTATTGTCGCTTGGCATCGGTGGTTCTCCATGCACTAGTAGACGTCTTTGCCGCCATATTGCCTTCTTCCTAGCGCGTTCACGACTCAATGATCTGCACTCCCGCTCGCCTCCAAGGAAGCCAGATCTTCTTATGGGCTATTTTTGTGGACGTAAACTTCCCACTACCTACCCCGTTTCTACTGCGGAGCGCGGTCAGTGCAAGGCGACTTACACCACAACAAGCTTGTCGGAGTTTGGACATCGGCGGACTTTCCTTGATTTCAAGGAATGCTACAGAGTGGTGTTTCGACTACATTGCAGTCTCTTACTTAATCCCCTTGGCCATACTGAAAACTCTCATTTGTATTCCCATTGTGTCCTCGCTGATCACATGAACCACCATGTCTCTTCATTCCCTGGCCTGCGCCTTGACCACAATTGAACCCCGTCACGTCAATGGAGACCATGTCTATCAGACTGGTGTGTGTGTCCTATGACTTCTTTCAGTTTGAGTAATGCTTGGGTAGATTAGAATGCGCTGGCCATCTTCTACTTCGTTCCTGTTCATAGCACGATATGTGGGCCGCTGACAATTTCATCTGGAGACTTGCACAGCATCACCAAGTCTGGTCTTTCTGACTGTATAATCCTCTATGACTGATTTTAACAGGAGAACGAGCTTCACTTTCTTGCAGTACAGAGCTTCGTTCGACAAACCTTGCGATACTTCCTTGTCACTTTCTTGTCGCGAGCTGATCATTCTCTCTATCGCATATACTGTATTCATGTTTATCTCTTAAATTATTAGAAGCCATAGGAGCTTAGGAATCAGCATGTATTGGAAACATCATATCGTCAATGTCCCAGTCAGTCTGCCTTACTTGATGACATATTCTGCGTTGTCTCGCGTCTGTGCTACAATACGTTTTTGTCCGTCAGCGAGGACTCATGAACACGGTTGCAGACTCAACATTTATCGACAAATAGCTATTCTTGTTGCTTTTGGGTCAAAATTATGTTGTGTCGGAATCCATGGAGAGGAAAATTTATGAACTCGAGGTAATCCCTGATGACAATGTCCTCAGAACTTTTCCTTATGCCAGTATCCATCGCGACTTCGGGTAAAGTAACACGCCGATTTGTGCAAAATAACACATTTAACACTTTGTATGGCTTCACTCATAGTGACACCTGTCGGGACTTATTTTGAATGGATTCATGACTTTCACGGCAGCAGTTACACCATTCAAACACCGATAAACGTGCTACAGTCTGTTCTCGGCACACACACATGACATTCCACGATGAACGTGCTACAGTCTGTTCTCGACACACACACATGACATTCCACGATGAATTTCAGCCGGTATGCAGCCTTCAATCGCTAACTATTAAATCACAACAAGCTGTTCTTTCACTGGAATCACCTGGCCAGGCGCCAATTTGAACAACAAAGTTAAGTAAACTGCAAATACTTGCCCATGCTACCACCAAGTGTGAGATGTATAGTGTTCATTTTGGAGCAGTTATTAAACTTGATCACCTTTGTCTTTGGGTTAACCTGACAAAATTCGGACTGTTACTGGACGATTCTTATAGTGCCATGCACTTGATTGTTTTATAATCAATCCCCAGCATTTATTAGCTGTTATTGATATTGATTGACTAGGTCATTTTATTTTCTATATGTTGCCCAAGAAATGAATTTGTGAAAAATAAAATTGACACAAAGTGAATGTTGACTAAGTGACAGATAGAGTGGCTATGGTTGTGTCTAGGGTATGTCCTTGTAACAATGTGATGTTGAACAACAGATTAACCAAGATGCATCACACCCAAACACCAGTCAGTGAACAAGCGTTAATTTGCGCACATAATATTCCTTTAATTATGAATTAACACAGACACATGTAGCATATAAATCCAGGAACAATAATTCTCTAAGAATATATCTCCATCCCAATGGAACACTTCGAATAACATTGCCTCTCAAGGCTACTAAAATCTCGTCCCACACGACAGGTATACTAGCCTCTCTCTAGGCCCGACTCAAAGTAACCCACTATGGGTCTCGAATTCCACTCACTATCCCTGGAACCCACAGTGCGGAGTTATCTTCCGAACTCCGTCACAATTCTTCACTGTCTCAGACCACGACCTTCTCCTGGTCTGCTCTAAACTCAACTCCCTCTCAGCTCGGAGTCCAAACATCAACTGCCCCGTCAATCTTTGTCCCTGTCTTTTTAAACAATTCTATGCCTCCTCACAATGATCCACACAAACCCCACCTCACTGCTTCAACTGTCTGCCTCTTCTTGCAGCCCCTCTACCTTACACCCTTCCCCGTTTATCTCCTTATATTTTCTTTCCGGTGAATGCCCTTTCACCTCGTGAACTGTTTATATTGTACGGCCACTCACCTTAATGCCACTGAACACAGGCATGTGACAAAAATCAAAATCACTTAGGACCAAACTTAAAATATTACAATGTAATATTGAAACATTATTAAAATGTACTCTCCAGTACTCTCTTCTAAAAGTACTGGAGAGGTTTGGTCATAGACCATAACTTTAGAAAGGGAAAATCCCACCTGCACCTCCCCGTGGTAGAGGATGGAATCACACCACACAACACAGCTCTGGGATCCGAGAATCCACTGGAATAAGTGGACAACTCTGCAGCTGAGCAGAGCAGGGCACTCATATGTCCTGACAGTCGCAATGGCTTTTAATCGCTGAGTTAAAAGACCACCATGTGGATGTGGAAGACAAGAGGAAACCACCACATTTTCTTCCAAAGATTTCATGGCAACACAAATTTCAGAGAATAGTGAACGACGTTAATGGCTGTCTTAGGAAATCCTCGTCCAGTAGGGACAGTCATGAGCCACAGGTGACACCAAACCGTCACCCATCTACTGATGGTAAAACTATAACTAAACTAAATAAATTTAGAATAGGAACAGGGAAAGGTAGGACATTAAATGAGCTAGGAAAGTTAGACAATGTTCTAAGAGAAATAGAAAGCATGAAAATGAATATACTAGGCATAAGTGAGATGAGATAGAAGGGATCTGGCAAAATTATAACTGACAAACACACAATAATTTATCCTGGAGGGGACACACATTAAAAAGGTGTAGGAATATTTTTTTTTTTCGCATTTCTATTCTGTTTCAGGATATTGCGGTCAACACCAGCATCTTTCAGCTGTATGTTGATCCCTAGGCTAGATTACGCTCATCAGCACGCCACGACTTTCTGAGCGACCGGCTCCATACTCTCATAAGTCACTGGGGGGACTCGAACCACTTCTAATTCTCGTTCGCTCACGTCAACCACGAGAGTATTCGGGATTAACGGAGAAAGCTGCTAACCCCTCGGCCAGGCAGCCGGCAGGAATAATATTTGATAGAAAAAAACAACAACAACAGCCAAATCAATTAATGGATACTGGTGTATTTCAGAGAGAATTATAATGGTCAAAATCAGCTGGGCCAGATGAAATAACATTAGAAGAATTAGAAGTATTAGGAGAATTTGGAATAGATATATTAACCAAAATGTTCAATGATATTTACAGCAGTGGATATTTACCGAGCGATATGCTGAAATTTATAGCTATACCAAAAAGACCTGGAGCAATTGAATGTGAAGATTTTCGTACAATTGACCTCATAAACCATGTCACTAAGCTTTTACTCAGAATTATAATGAGAAGAACAAGAAAGAAAATAAAAATGGAAATTAGTGAAGAACAGAATGGTTTTGTGGAAGGAAAAGGTACAAATAATGCAATATACACATTACGAATACTATTAGAAAGATCAGTTGTCACGGGATACTGTGAGTTTAGTGATTCCATGATAAACTTAAATATAAAATTTAGTGCAATGTATGAGGATGGAAAACAATCGAGTACTTCAGTCTGCGGTGAGGACAAAGTGAAGGTTATTGACCGAATGGTATAGACGACAGATACCGTGATTATCCAGGGTCATTGACTGCCGGTCTTATCGGACAAACAACACGGAGACGGGAGATTTAGGAAAACACGAAGACGTGGATCAAAGCGTTAAAACTGTTTGATGTACGATGAGTGAGGAACGCGGGACTCAACGGAGGAGCCGAAACGGAGCGGCAACGAACGAATACGTGACTTCACAAACCTTTGATGGGGGAATCACGGCACATTTGACTGTTGATCAAAAGAAACGGAGAATTGGAAACTGAGTATAAATAGTTGTAAACTTGTTTTTGTGGTAAGTGTGCTACCAAACTGGACGGAGAATGGATCAATGCGTCCTTAATTAGGAAAGAAATATAGGTCCCTTATTGTTTAAAGGCGATGGGACATTGGTGCTTATGTGCTTGTGTATTTCGATTCATGGACTAACATAGATTATATAAGGTAATCTAGCTTTAGCCTAGGAATATAGCATCGGGAACTAGGGGTCTGTGCTTTGCTGTTAATATTTCCTTCTTTTAGCTAATAGTTTAGACTTTAGTGAACTCATCTGTCTTATGTCAGAGTATCTTTCGGAAGCGTCTAAGTACGGCCGTGAGACATGCTCTCACATAAGAATTAGTCTGAAGCAGACTAATATCACATGGTTATATATCACCCACAGGTTCCATGAAAACTCCTGACAGGTTCAGAGAAGATTAAAGAAATTAACTTCACTTGTGCGGAGATAAAGTACCTCACTAAAACCACTAAGAACATAGACATGTTCTAATCGTGAGAAGAGATACCCATTCGCCCATAAAGGAACTCTGTATAAATAAAAGCATATCCAAGTAAAGAAAGTAAATGGAAAAGACGTTAAACTGCTGAAGGCAGAGCGACATAAAACTGCATACATTTGCACTGTGGACTAATATAAAACTTTACTAACTGGAGACAGTGTGTAGAACATTTATAGTAGATCTAGACAGTGTTAGACAGTGGTGATGTGTTTTCAGTGATGGATTTTATTAACGTCCATAAAAGGGAAATCTGTCTACTTCAGAAACTTATCGTAATCGCATTGAACATTTTCTAAAGATTGGATTACTTCCAGACTCAGAAGGAACGGAGCATCCAGGGTGAGAGCTGTCCATATATGTGTGATGTCTTGTTGCATGGCCGTATACAGATGAGAGATGTGATACGGAGCATAGACATTCAGAGTCCTATCTCGCACTCACAATAGAAGACACTACAAATTACATATACACATTCAATACATACAACTGACATAGTTTTCAGCAATAAATATTTTATTAATTGTTGGAGGAAACTGTTGTCGGGGTATGTTATGAAGGAATAAGAGAGAGAGGGAGTGGGCGAGAGAGAGAGAGAGAGAGAGAGAGAGAGAGAGAGAGAGAGAGAGAGAGAGAGAGTGAGTAGAAGACAGAACGGGGGGAATGTAGACAAAAGTCTGTCAATAATTCCCAAGTATAAGGACCTTAAAGGTGTGCTTGTTGATTCCACTGTCCTCCCGGGACGACAAGCGACATTAAATGGTGGAGCAGCGCGGTAACTGCCTAGCGGGGTATATGCATATTGGTATAATACCTACATATTGGGATATACATATTAGTATACATATTGATGACTTGTAATGGAGGCACGTCCATGGGATATATGGTGACGTTAAAGGAGAGCATGTCCATGGGATATATGGTGCCATTACATTTATGTTAGAGACATTACATTAATGTTGGGGACCTTACAGTGAGACATATCCAGACAGTATGAATGTGGATAGGTGGTAAGACACATTACATACCTGGTCACATTTTACACGTCTACATAAGTCTTTATCCTAAATCTCCTCTGTTGGTTGAGAGATGGTTTGTGGTGTACTGTGTGGTGTCGTAGATAAATAAGTATTTAGATAGACATAAATCAATAGATATATATATAATATAAAATTAAATTTTTATAGTACGTAATTACTTACTGCCTTGAGGTCTCTTTACTCAACCTTCTGACTCACCTTCTTTAAGAATGGCCCTCATGAACTAGAGATGGAAGAATTGAGGGAAAGGGGTGAAGCGATGGGGTTGTCTGGACAAACACTATCCGAGTATATTCAGGGGGCAGAAAGATAGCATCGTCAAGGAGAAAGAGAAGATCGAAAGGCAGAGCTAGAGCTCAGAAAGATGGAACAGGAGGCCAAGAGACTGGAAATGGAACAGACCGCCAAGAGACTGGAAATGGAACAGACCACCAAGAGACTGGAAATGGAACAGGACAATAAGAGGTTGCAAGCTGAAGACGCCAGCAAGATAAGAGAACATGAATACCGCATGCGAGAACTAGAACTCAAAACACAAACTAAGGGAGAAAAAGATGGAGCGGAAGGAGGATCATCTTCACATGGTTCAACCAACATGAATGGACCTGGCTACCATGCAATGAAGTTTCCCTTAGCTGTTTATGAGGAATCTACAGAAAATTTTGACCAATACGTAAATCGCTTCGAAGCCATGTAGTTGCTATGGGACTGGATAGAAGCAGATGGAATCTTAAATTAGCCCAGGGATTACGAGGTTCGGGTTACGAGGTTTACATACGCCTACCACCAGGACATGAAAACAACTACGAAGAATTAAAATCCGCTTTGATGAAACACTATGAGATCACAGCACAAACGTATCGGAAGAAGTTTTGATCGACAAGAAGAGAGCCGGGAGAGCTATTCGCCGCCTACAGTTTAAGGTTGAAATCATACCTCCAAAAATGGATGGATTTGGCAGAGTTCAAGCGGGACTATGAGAGTCTGGGAGAGCTGATGGTAGTAGACAAGATGCGCCAGCAAATGTCAGAACCACTGAAGACATTTTAAGGAGAACAAGGGGTAGAACGGCTTGATGTTGTGAATAAGCTGGCGGAAAGATTCGTAGAAGTACATGGAGAGGCTGCGGAACTAAGTACGCAAACAAAAGGTCAGGAGAAACAAGACCGAAAGAAATCTAAGAACTGGGAAGGAGAAAAAGTGGAACCTTATATGAAGACGTCAATGGAGAGTTCAGAGAAGGTGAAGGAAGGAAACAAGAGCACCTCGAATTCTCTAGCGAAACGACCGTGGTCTGAGAAGTGGTGTTCGATCTGCAAGTCGCCCTCTCACAACACAAAGGACTGCAGATCGAAACCGAAAAGTTATCACTTCGTGGCATGCCAAGTGATTCCTAAGAAGGTGATCCCAGACAAGGCTGAGGTCGGCGAAGAAGCTCTGAACAAAGAAACCACACGGAAAGCTTGGAAGGGAAAATGGTGCACACACTGCAGATCGAAAGCACATAATACTGCAGACTGCAGAGGCAAGGCAAATGACGCCAACTTCGCAACAAGCCTTGAGGAACCAATCGAGGATTTCAAGGAAAAGGTCGAGGTCGTAGAAGGAATTCGGGACCAAGAGAGGCCACCTGTGGTTGAACTGATTGAAGTCAATGGCCAGCAGGTTACTTGTCTCTACGATACAGGTTTGGACGGGGAAGCTGTTATTGACGCCAGCGTGGTACGGCCAGACCAACTTACAGGGGAGACCATTGAGATACAGCCGGCAATGAGGAATGCTGTTACCATGACGCTGCCAATCGCCAAGGTGGAGATAAGTCCAGGTACGTCACGGGCATTATTCCTGCAGCTGTATTAGCTGACTCCCTATTCCCAGTGATCATTGGTACGAAATATGTGTTCTTGGGGGTGCCCAAACAGCCCGCCCACAGATGAGCATTAGCCAGTGGATCGCAAGGGAAGAAAGAACAGGCAGAGACACTATGCGACAACTCAGTGCTAGGGGAATTGCACACTGCCCAGAGGAAGGATACTACGTTGCGTCCTTGCTACAGGAAGCTATAAAGAAGTGCTGAGCCACCCAAACGGGGACAGTACTTTCTGAAGAATCGACTTCTATATCCGAGAGCTGGAAAGGGAGACAACCTGCACGAGCAGTGGGTGGTTCCAGAGGCCCACCGTCCTCACATTCTTCAGAGTGGAGACACCATAGCCGAGAATCGACATATGGGTGTCAGAGAGACATTGCAGCAGATTTCCGGCCATTATTGCTGGCCAGGAATGACCGGAGATGTACGCCGGTTAGTGAAGTCTTGTTCAGAGTGCCAGAAAGCACTACCCAACAATCGGACTAAGAGTAAAATAGCTCTTAAGGTGGAAGACCAAGTGGAAGTATGGAGTCCAGAAGAGACTAATATACTCCAATTAGGATGGAAAGGACCTTAGCCTGTGGTAAAGGTGGTGTCCAAAAACATCTACAAAATCCGGATCGGGGAAGAACTGAAAAATCTCCCTAGGCATCTCATTAAGAAATATGAGGAGAGATCCGGGAGCAAAGCTTCGCACCTTATGGTGATGGCAGCCATTAAGAAAAAGGTTACAGGTCCAGACGAAGACCAGAGATCGACAGTACTACATAGGAGGGCCTATGGGAAAGTACGTGATAGGTCATATTTACCCAACGAAGGGAGGAGGGAAATCACACGTCAGGGAAAGGACAAGAGTGAAACCTTCACTAGTAACCAAGTTCAGAAGGGGTGGGTAACGTCGGGAAAAGCGAGAAATACCCAGGACTCCAACCGAAGATTGGCAGAACATATCCAATATCGCCCGAGATGGTCCTGGAAGGAAAAGTCCAGGAGTTTTGGGGAAGACGATTCTGTCCAACCAGGACGATGCGGAAAATCCCCAGATGCAAAGTGTTAGAGTCAGGATGGGACGATCCGTCTGTATTGTGAGCCGTCGCTTACGCAAGTTGAAAGTAGGTCGACTGGACGTACAGGGGCGATGTGCCAACACTAGTGTCGGTCATGAGTAGTATAATAGGCTGTAAGTGAGATCACCTACTTGATGAGGAGGTGATCCACGTGAGGGTACAATCAGATCATCACCACTTGATGTTCCTAGCTACTTCGCAGAAGCTCAACGCACGGATGATGCGATGGTCGTTGTTACCACAGCCGTACAACTTAACAGTGGAGAACATCCCTGGTAAGGAGAATGTAGGAGCGGATTTCCTATTTAGACATCCAACTCCAGAGGAAGAGGAATAGGTTGGTGGATCATAGGAATCAAAACTCAAGTGAGGAGGAGTCGACGCGGTCAACTCTCTTAAGAGGGGGCCTATGTCACGGGATAATGTGAGTTTAGTGATTCCTCGATAAACTTAAATACAAAATTTAGTGCAATGTATGAGGATGGAAAACAATCGAGTACTTCAGTCTGCGGTGAGGACAAAGTGAAGGTTATTGACCGAATGGTATAGACGACAGGTACCGTGGTTATCCAGGGTCATTGGCTGCCGATCTTATCGGACAAACAACACGGAGACGGGAGATTGAGGAAAACACGAAGACGTGGACCAAAGCGTTAAAACTGTTTGACGTACGATGAGTGGGGAACGCGGGAGGAGCCGAAACGGAGCGACAAGGAACGAATACGTGACTTCACAAACCTTTGATGGGGGAATCACGGCAAATTTGATTGTTGATCAAAAGAAGCGGAGAATTGGAAACTGAGTATATATAGTTGTAAACTTGTTTTTGTGGTTAGTGTGCTACCAAACTGGACGGAGAATGGATCTATGCGTCCTTAATTAGGAAAGAAATATAGGTCCCTTATTGTTTAAAGGCGATGGGACATTGGTGCTTATGTGCTTGTGTATTTCGATTCATGGACTAACATAGATTATATAAGGTAATCTAGCTTTAGCCTAGGAATATAGCATCGGGAACTAGGGGTCTGTGCTTTGCTGTTAATATTTCCTTCTTTTAGCTAATAGTTTAGACTTTAGTGAACTCATCTGTCTTATGTCAAAGTATCTTTCGGAAGCATCTAAGTACGACCGGGAGACATGCTCTCACATAAGAATTAGTCTGAAGCAGACTAATATCACATGGTTATATATCACTCACAGGTTCCACGAAAACTCCTGACAGGTTCAGAGAAGATTAAAGAAATTAACTTCACTTGTGCGGAGATAAAGTACCTCACTAGAACCACTAAGAACATAGACATGTTCTAATCGTGAGAAGAGATACCCAATCGCCCATAAAGGAACTCTGTATAAATAAAAGCATATCCAAGTAAAGAAAGTAAATGGAAAAGACGTTAAACTGCTGAAGGCAGAGCGACATAAAACTGCATACATTTGCACTGTGGACTAATATAAAACTTTACTAACTGGAGACAGTGTGTAGAACATTTATAGTAGATCTAGACAGTGTTAGACAGTGGTGATGTGTTTTCAGTGATGGATTTTATTAATGTCCAAAAAATAAGGGAAATCTGTCTACTTCAGAAACTTGTCGTAATCGCATTGAACATTTCCTAAAGATTGGATTACGTCCAGACTCAGAAGGAACGGAGCATCCAGGGTGAAAAGCTGTCCATATATGTGTGATGTCTTGTTGCATGGCCGTATACAGATGAGAGATGTGATACGGAGCATAGACATTCAGAGTCCTATCTCGCACACACAATAGAAGACACTACAAATTACATATACTCATTCAATACATACAACTGACATAGTTTTCAGCAATAAATATTGTATTAATTGTTGGAGGAAACTGTTGTCGGGGTATGTTATGAAGGAATAAGAGAGAGAGAGAGAGAGAGAGAGAGAGAGAGAGAGAGAGAGAGAGAGAGAGAGAGAGAGAGAGAGAGAGTAGAAGACAGAACGGGGGGAATGTAGACAAAAGTCTGTCAATAATTCCCAAGTATAAGGATCTTAAAGGTTTGCTTGTTGATTCCACTGTCCTCCCGGGACGACACGCGACATCAGTAGAGACAAGGAAAGACATATATTTGTGCTTCATAGATTATACTAAGGCATTTGATAAAGTAAAACATGATGAATTGATTAAAATGTTGTAAGATATTAACATAGATAGGAAAGATCTCAGAAAAGTAAATAATATTTACTGGAACAAAAAAGCAGAAAATAAATGGGAAATAAAGTAGGAAATTATGAACACATAAAGTTAGGAGTACGACAGGGATGTGTTTTGTCACCGGATCTCGTCTCCCTCTATGGCGAAGTAATAATGACAGAGATCAAAGAAAAGCCAGGAATATAATATTTGGAGGTTATAATCTAAATAATATACATTATGCAGATGACACAGTATTGATTGCGGATAATGCAACAGATATACAACAGTTGTTGGACATTGTAGTAATAGAGAGTGCAAAGAAAGGACTCTCTTTGAATTGATATCAAAGAAACAGGTGACACCCAAACGTGAAATAGAAATAGAAGGGACAATTCTTCACCAAGTGGATAGTTTTAAATATCTAGGGACATTTATAACATCAGATGGAAGATGCACATCAGAGTTTAAGAGCAGAATATTGCAAGCAAAGGATGCATTTCAGAAAATGAATAGTATCTTATAAAATAAGTCGCTACCATTGAATGTAAGAAAGAAAGTACTAAAGAGCCATATAGAACCTGTTTTGATGTATCGCAGCGAATCTTGGAATGTAAATGAACAAATTAGGAAGAACTTAGAAGTAACAGAGATGTGGTGTTTTAGACGAATGTTGCGAATTCCTTCAACTGTCAAAGTAACTAACGACGATTGCTTGGAAGAAGCTAATGAAACTAGAACATTGTATACAACAACTAGAAAGAGACAAACAGCTTTCTTTGGTCATGTGATGAGAAAAGAGGCATTTGAGAACTTCGTGACAACTGGAAAGATCGAAGGGAAGAGAGGCAAAGGCAGGTCAAGAGAAATGCTGCTGGACGGATTGAGACGGTGCCATGGAGGAATGTCATCGGCAGAGTTGATCCACAGCACCAAAGACCGAGATCTGTGGAGAGCCATGAACGCCTACGCCAGCTGGCAGGGCACTTGATGATGATGATGACATAATCCCGTCTCATCCCATCAGGCATAGCTACTGTCACTTGTAAATCACTACCGACATTAATTGCATGCATGACCATTGTATAAATTATAGCCACACCATTAATCATTGCTCACCATGTATTATGTTGGTTCTAAATACAATAAATAGAGTGCAATACACATTGGTGGGTAAGCTCCCGTCTTAACAGACCTGTTTGTTACATTGCGCTTCAAAAACATAGGCATCACTTCTCTATAGCACAAAGCTTAGGATACATGGTTGAGACTATGTGTTGCCCAATCAGAATGATTCTTCTCTCATCAAGTCTAGCTGACTCCAGAGGAAAGGTGACGTCAATGCATATGGAACAAGATAAGCCGCAGAAGTGGCCGGATCAGCAAAGCAACGCTCTAACTATCTGCCTGTCGGAGCTTCGAGCCTAGACCAGTGGCCGACCAAAGCTTAGCGCCTATTCTACAAAGCTATAGCATTTAGTTTTTTATGTTCATTTTCTTAACACCATGATAAGATTTGAACCCTTCCAATTGCTCTCCTACATCTGAAGCCGTTGGTGGGTGCAGGTTAAACAGACAGACCATACTTATGTGTGTATTGTTAGATGGTTGATATATCTGGCCAGTGTTGTTTCCGTTAACGCGTTTTGCCTGGTACTAGATGGAAGTACATTTGTTACCTGAAGGAAGAGTTGGCAAGTGAAGGCACCATGAACAAATCCAGGAGTACCTATGTATCTTATGTTTCCCCCCCCCCCCCCCATCTGTTGACTAGTCTCCTTTTATCGCTACTCATTTTGTTTGTCTTTAATGAGTGCAATTAAATACTCGTATATTAATCACATGATATTTCATCACAGGATTGGCTGTGACAAACTCTTCGAGATGATTCATACCATCGAGCAAACAACGTTATGATGTCTAAAGACTTGTCTTCACAACTACATCAAACATCATTCGCTCTTAAGTACACTAAACACCGGACACCAATGGCAGCTCAAAGAAATTATTATCACCTGCATATCATCTGTGAGGGTGTTGTAATTGGGAGCCCTGGCTGTGTCTTGCACAGCAGTATGTCGCTCAGTAATCTTGTCGACTTGATCATGTCGCTCAGTAATCTTTACCACTTGACCATGTTGCCGAGTAATGTTTACCACTTTGCCATATTTCCGAGTAATCTTGGCCACTACACGCAGCGATTGCCCATCAATATAAACAGTTATGGGGCGAGCAACATATGCTCAATTCATTTCAGGTCCTGTAAATGTGTCCTCTATGTTCGTTACTTTTTTATAAGTATTAGTAATGCTGAGATTAACTCAGCAGAAATATGGTGACCAGCAAAATATTGTATTCGTAGATCAGGAACAGGCTTTCGACAGTCATTCATTTATTCAGTAGCTGTCCCTTGCAGAAATTCGCTCCCATAACAACCTTCAGGAAAATTTCTCGGTCATAAACAAACAAGATGTCTCGCGTCCGATACACCATCTGTAGATCATCCGCCACATCCTGCACATATCTTTTCTTTTCCAGTTCTTCTTTCCCGGGGCATATACCCTTCCATGATTATACTCTTTAAACTTGCATTACGTTACGTGTGACCAATATATTTAAATTTTCTTTGTTTTATCGTCTTTATTAGCCAACCTTTTTCACTATTCATTTCCTGTCAATTGGATGAATTTGTTATTATCTTTTCCCAAGATATTCTTAGCACCCGTCTATAAGGTTTATATTAAAAGGCATTTATGCGCTGTTCTGCTTATTTAGTAAGTTAGTTAGTTAGTTAGTCACGGTTCCAACTTCACAGCAACGGGTCGTCCCCATTATGCTCCGTTCCTGTGCCAGTGAATATCACATAAAACGCTCCCCACTGCCCAATGTGAAAAGTGGAAAAGACAGGAGTCTCGACAAACAACAGCCCGCACAGATACACTGTGCATAATGCCGCCACCAGAATGTCAACACAATAGTCCCCCACGAAACATCCAGTTTATCTCTGATGGGGTCGACAGTAATTTTCCCATCTGGATGTTTCCTAGATGTTCACCCACACAGTCCACGAAAATACAGTTCATCGTCGATGGCAGTGGCAGTCAACCAGAAGCCCAGCAGCCACGCATTTCTGCATAAGGCAAAAACCGGTCAACTCTGGGACATAGCCAGCTGCAATCGCTCCGAACATGCAGTCACGTTCCAAAAAACCTCGGTCAGATTCAAAAGCATTTCACATGAAACTCACAGCTCACAGTGTCGCACCACGTACTCACTCAGTAGCAGGGCGACGGAACCATAGCCTCCTTAGTCGCCTCTTACGACATACTTGGAGAACTTGGTGACAACTGGTAAGATCGAAGGGAAGAGACCAAGGGGAAGACCTAGAAGCAAGTACCTGGATGGCTTGGCCTTGTGGCATGGTCGAGACAGAAACACGGAGCTGATCCACGACTCTGGTGATCGAGTGAGATGGCACAACATGACCGCCAACGCTTACCGGCATGGCACATGATGGATGGACGGAGTGTTTATTATTTTTTTTTTATTCTATTACATAATGAGGCCCTGTAAGGGATGGTTTTAACACTAAATAATTTTGGACTGTTATTCGGAAAAGTGCCTTGATATTGTTTTGAACACTTTCGAAAAATCAACACCTGCAAGATGAGATGCCTGAGGAGATCTGCCAACTTAGCAATCCGAGACTGAGTAAGAGATGTTGTTATCAGACAGAAGATCAAATGGTTTGACCATCTTATTAGATGCAACACCATCACTGGCCTAAATAAATGATCATCCGTGACCAGGCCAAGAGGACGACCAAGAAGAAAATCATTGTCAAAATGGCTTGATGACTTAAAAGATGATTGTACAATCACACGGAATGACACTATTATCCAGTGCCGCCCATCGGGCGCTGGAGTTCAAATTATTCCTCCTCACGACGCTTGACGGCAGAAGTGGAAGATGATGATGATGATGATGATGATGATGATGACGATGATGATTGTTTTGAAAATCACATAACAAAATACTGGCGTCAACATTGTCTGATCATGTCCCACTCCATGTCTCCATGACAACGTGGTTTTACCGTCTGCGTTGTGCTCCAAAGGTTCATTTCCAGATTCGGGTAATCAGTTCGCGAGTGCAATTGTCTCCCAGACTTGTGGGGGTCATCGCTGGAGTCACAGAGATCGGTTTTGTACGACACTTTTGACAGACCGCTCTATGGAAAGAGGCAGAGCCATCTGGGATAAAACCTGGCGCAATGAAGCTGATCCTCTTGCGTTTTAATTTCCCTTTTACTTTTAGCTACAGCATGTATGTTTAATGACTGCAGTGTTTGAAAATACTGCCGGGCCAAGTTCTGTATTCATCCTCTGTAAAGTTCATGCAACATAATAGACAAATACAAAACTTGGACCGGCAATGTTTTCAAACACTGCACAGTCATTAAAAATACACCCTGTATTCTATAAATCTGGGTCCTGATATCTGGACACACTTAGGCAGAATTCCTAGTATGTCCTCTATTTTTCTCTTGCCTATGATGGTATTTAGTAAGTGCCCAGGTATCACATAAGTCAATCGAACCGCTTCCAATTCTCTTGCGCTCACGTCAACCACGAGAGTATTCGGGGTTACGGAGAAAGCTGCTAACCCCTCGACCAGGGAGTCTGGCAGGAAAGATGCGTGCTCTTAAATATATGTTTTGTAGTTCTATCTGTCCCACTCCACAACCTAGTTAGTTGTGTTAGTTTCTGAAGAGAAATTGGTGCTCGTATTGTAATTTCCTTTATTTTGTCACCATTGTTGGTAATTAGTGACCCAAGATATTCCACATTTTTCACCACCTCTAATTTTTCATCATTAGCATACATTTCTGTCTCCATTTAGTTTTGACTGTATGCATTATCTTTATTTTTGCAAGATATAAGTTGTGATTTTCTCTATTCTTATGGGCTGAGGTTATTAGAATTGATTATATAATTGTGTGATGTGGATACAAATACTGTATTATCAGTATATCAAATCTCTTGTATTTCAAGACCACTGATATTTAGGGCATCATATTGCTCCTTAGTTATATCATCTCTGTCATTTCTCATTATATTTTTGGCGCACAGGTCAAACAAATAAGGAGACAAGACACACACACAGCCCTGACGGACTCCTTGCTTGGAGCCAAACCACTTTAATGTCTTGCCATCTATTCTAACCACTGATTGTTGGTCAAGATAGAGCATTTGTATGTGTTGTACTACATGTGATGGAAAGTCCATGTTCCTTATAATTTCCCAAAGTTTCTGATGTTGTACACGGTTAAAAGTCTTTGAGTAATCCTTAAAACATGAGAATCGGTTTACATTAAAATCTCTACACTTCTCTACTCAATTCCCAACTAGCATTCTCTTACATTTTATGTTTCCGTTAACATTATCTTGTTCTGACTAGCTTTATGTAGGGTTATAATATACTTACTTTCCTGAGTAAAGCTGAGAGGATATCATGGATCCCCGCACTGATTTATCAGAGTATATCAGAAGGCTGGAAATTGAGGACGGTTTAACATGCGAGGATCTAGAAGAATTTAGAAGAGTCGAAATGAAAGATTGGGACGCAGATGATGCAGAGATAATGAAACTAATTGAAGAGTGCCAAGCAAAGTTACGTCGCAAGGTTGAAAAAGAAGAGATTAAGAAAAAAAGTAAATAGAAACTTTGGAGAAGTCTACCAGCTCGGCTGAGGAAATCCCACAGACTCAAGCAGAAATTCTGACAGAAAGTGGGGAAGCTGACTGTCACAATGAAGAGGCATGCATTATTTCGCTAATCCTCACGGTTCAGAAAGACAAAAACCTGGAAACCTAAAGGCAGATGCTCGTTCCTCCAATTCCTAACAGGAAAAGGAATACGAGAAACAGTACCAAAAGTACTGTGAACAGCCACAAACGTTTACACCGCAGTGAAAGCGGGTTAACTGGCTTGGTACCCCAGCAAACTTAGGAGTTTTCTACGTCCTCATTTAGGATAAATATCCAGGAGAAGGAGGATGACATGACGAAAACTATTAAAGCGGTCGAATGCGAAGCTCTCTCTTTTTCTCTTTTATTCAGAGCAGCAGATGAACTAGTTGTGATGGGTGATTTTAACGGACGAATAGGCACACGAAGAACACCGTGGGAGGATTGCATGGGGAGATTCAGCGACACAGAGACTGATTGTAACAGCAATGGTCAACATCTACTCAACATATGTTCGGAACATGAACTAATAATAGCAAATAGTTTTTTTTTTTCAACATCGTCGTAGCCACACCAAAACCTGGTATAAATGGAATGACTTAGACCAAGCATCTCAAATTGACTTTATTCTAATTAGGAAATCAGACAGAAGGCTACTATTAGAATCAAGAGCACTCCCAAATACAGATATTGATACTGATCACAAACCAGTCATAATTAAAAAGATTTCACCACACAGGAAAATAAGAAACAAAAAGGTAACAACACATGTCATCAATTATAGGAGGCTGCAGGAAAATACGGTTAAAGACGAATTTAATCAAGAAATCCAAAACATACATAAGAACATCCCTGATGACCACTCAAGCGTAGATAAGGAATGGACATGTTTCAAGGCTGCCATGCTCGACACACTGAAAAATAAATGTGGAACAAAGAAAGTAGGGCAGGACAAAAGATTAAGAACAGCCTGGTGGAACAACGAAGTTAAAGATAGCCTACTCAAAAAGAAGGTAGCATTCAAAAAGTGGATCACAACTAAATCTGAACAGGACTATATTACTTATAGAATAGCACGACGTAATGCCAAACGAACAATTAGAGCATCTAGAGATGAATCCTGGAGAATATACGGTGAACAGATGGCAACCTTTAGCAAAGACTGTCCAAGAGAATTTTATAAATGTGTCACCACAATGAGAAACAGAGATTCATCTTACAACCCAACAACCATCATAAACAGCAAAGAGGTATACCGATATTTAATCCACAACAAATACTAGCAAGGTGTGCAGAATACTTTCAAGAACTGCTTAACCCCACACATAACATAGAAAACCTCACTTTTGTGCCTAAATGCCAGGGATAGCAAGAACCAAATTTCATACCTGCAGAAGTCAAAGCAGTTATACAGAAAAGTCCTAAAAACAAATCACCAGGTCCAGATGGAATAACCACAGAAGCTATTCAGACCTGTGGGGAAACAAGAGTTAAATGGCTAACACGACTTTTTAACATAGCATGGGAAGAAAGAAAAGTCCCAGATGATTGGCAACAGGCAATAATAGTACCAATATGGAAAAAGAAAGGCAATATGAGAGAGTGCGAAGCATACAAAGGTATATAACTCCTGAGCCATATAGGGAAAATGTATGCACAACTTTTGGAATAAAGAGCTAGACCAATAGTTGAACAACAGTTAAGCAAAGCACAATTCGGTTTTCGGAAAGGTAAAAGTTGCACTGATGCATTATTTACACTTAGACACATTTGTGAAAAAACTATCGAATATAGTGACCAGCGGAATATTGTGTTTGTGGATCAGGAAAAGGCTTTCGATAGAGTAGACATATACAAATTATGGACCATTCTTGAAGACTATGGGATAGAAGGGCAACTGCTAGAAAACATCATAGCCATGTACCACTCGAGCCAAAGTGCAGTAAGAACACAAGAAGGTATATCAGATATGTTCACAGTCAATACAGGAGTGAGACAGGGATGTGTGCTCTCTCCCCTGCTGTTCAATATCTAATGGACAGAATTTCCAAAGAAGCAAGTCTCGATAGAACAGATTCAGAAAATTTAGAACTCTTTACTCCAGATGAAACAACTGACCTACAAGGAATAAATGAACTTCTATTTGCAGACGATCAGTGCCTGTTTTACAGCGATGAGGGCAGACTACAAAATCATATTACTAACCTGAGTTCAACCTGCAGCAGATACAATATGATTATAAACACAGCCAAAACCGAAGTAATGCAAATTAGCAGATCGCCAGGAAAACTAAGTATACAGATAAATAACACACCTGAAACAAGTTAAAGAATTCAAATACCTTGGAAGTATGATCACAGAAGATGGCAGATTGGACAGAGAAATTGAAATCAGATGTCAAAAAGCTAGTGCACTTGCATATCAACTATCACCCTTACTGAAGCATCCAAACATACCCATGTCCGCAAAACGACAGATAATAAACAGCATATTCACACCAACCCTATGCTATCAATCTCAAACCTGGACTTTATCCAAATTACACTTTCGCAAAATAAACACCTGCGAAATGAGATGCCTGAGGAGAGCTGCCAACTTAACAATCCGAGACCGAGTAAGAAATGCTACTATCAGACAGACTGTGGGATCAACACCTTGTGCCACATTTATTGAAAGACAGAAGATCAAGTGGTTTGGCCATGTCGTTAGAATGCAACATCAGCAACTACCATCACTGGCCTTACATCAAAGATCATCTGCGACGAGACCACGAGGACGTCCAAGAAGAAAATGGATTGACGACATCAGAGACATTGTACAACCACACGGAATGACACTATCCAGTGCCGTCCACCGGGCGCTGGAACGCAAATTATTCCTCCCCACGACGCTTGACGGCAGAAGTGGAAGATGATGATGATGATGATTCAGAGCAGCTAGGAGTGGAAATAAATTCAACTAATACAGGGATTGATGTAAAACGGGATTCCATTGTTTATTTTTGTGTGGCCACACAAGATTAAATAAGTATCAGTTTGAATTACTTATCTAAGGTGAAAGATGGCATAGCAAATGGCAACGCACATCATTCACTACAATTGGCACAAGAAAATCAGATCAGGAAGAGAATACCTCGACGGGACGTGGTACAAGAGAGCCCAGCAAAGGAGGAAAAACAAGACGGGAGAAGAATTCCTACGATGTCAGTATTTTCGAGTCTTTCGAAAAGGAAACTCAAGATGTAGAAAGCATTCATAAACGTCGTACCATGAACTCTGATTCAGGACCGTACTAACAAACAAGAAGAAAATATTTCTTTGGGCAAAATCAAGGTAATACCTATCACCAACACAGTTGAAGCTAACATGGAATCACAGCTGATGAACGATGAAACATAAAATGCCAGGAGTTATTGGGATACTCAACACTCAGTGCCTTGTCTACCTTTCACTTCGAACGATGTTGGATGTGTAAAACAGCTGTTTAGATATACTTCTTCAAGAAGTGATACCAATTCACAGTTCTTGGGGAAGCACTGAATTTCCCAAAGCTGAAAAACTTCTACTAGCCTAGGACTATCAAACAAGGATTGCAAAGGGGACTCCGTTTGAGAGAAACCCACCCAGATAAAGAAATATCGAATTAAGGAAACTCTGAAACCAGGAGGGAGTAAACGGACACCCTACCAAGAAAGGGGCAAACATAAGTTTTATGCACATCATAAAATTATAATGTTTAACACATTTCCTGCTGAATTGAGGAAATTTACGGATCGTATTATCATCTATGACCGACGGAGGAAAACAACGGGGAGCAACCTTACTGCAGCCAAATCATTTGAGAAAACACTGGTTTCACTCCCTCTGCTGATAGGGTTATTCCAAGTGATAGAGTCGACAATGACAGTCGCTAAATGGCGCAGAAGAATCCTGTTAATTAAGAAGATTTGCTAATTTCCCTTTGCTGGGGGGGGGGGGGGACTCCTCCAGAGAACCGGGCATTACCTTCAATAGCACGGACATTCGACATGAAACCAGAAACAAAAAAATAATAGACTTAACCTGGGATTATGGTCATGGGATATCTCTATGGACTCACAGGAAAACCCACTGCCACAAGGAATATTGGAAACCTAGTGGTATAGGCAATTGTGGAACTGAGAGAACGTAGATACATTCTTGGATGTTGCCGAGGCCATGTCGCATGCTTCATACTGACCCTACTTAAATTGGTGGGCTTTATGGCGTAACGTCTTAGCAACATCAGAATGTATCTCTCAGTCCACAATAAAGAAAGTAAAAAAGGAATGAACAGATAGATGCCTAAAGTCTATCATGTCTTAGCAACATCAGAATGTATCTCTCAGTCCACAAGAAAGAAAGAAAAAAAGGAATGAACAGATAGATGCCTAAAGTCTTCACCAGGCATCTTAGTTTACAATTTAATGACGCAACATTGCGCGCAAACGTTCAATCCTAGCGGTCAGCTTTTCCATCAAAAGATGGACAATCTAATTCTAAAGCGGAGACAACAGGACCGTTGTGGTGTTACATTCCTGCTGTGTAAAATTTCGAAAACCACAGGTTAACACTTAAGCACTGAGCTGAGGTTTTCAACCGACTAACATGTGAACTTACCAAAAGGTGGTCAGAATAGACCACATGCCTGATATTCATTTACAACACGGAGATAATGAAAGTTTAATTTGCGGTAAACAAGAAGACAGATGTTGACAGCAGATTAGAATGCATGACATAACGTCAATTGCATCTAGGCCTAGATCATTGAGTATTTACTATATAGGTAATTGAGTATTTACAATATACAATTTTAATTAGTTGTCTCCTGTTACAACCCACATGGTTTAAACACTAGTCTATTTAGCCATTAACACATTATTTAGCCTCTAATACATTATTGCCACTGAAGAAACGTGTAAAATACTCCCTTGTTACATAAATACCATAAATAGTACATATATGGACATTATTTTCATCACTCACTATGACTTTAGGAGTTTTCATTCTTCTCAGGGATCAATTACAATCAAATAGTCATGTGCCAGCATGGTTATTATAACACCATGTAGCCTGACACAATTCGTGCCTTTAGTAGGTTTAATCATTTATGACATTATACATATGTTTTATATCTCACACCCCACATTTCTGGTAGCTTGAGGTATTTACTTAGGTGAAACTACAACACCACTTATCACACTGACGCCATCAGAAAAATAAATATTTGATAATTTGTTACATCCACACTTCATGGCATGGTGCTTGATTGCTAATTTATGTGTGTAAGTATCTGTTCCTACAATCTAAAATAACTTTTTTTTTATTCACCTACGATGTGTCAACTACACAAACATTATGTCAAGCCGGTTTATTGGCGCAGCGCTGAAATTGAGAAAACTTAACAATTAAATTAATCATTTCAAACTTACGGTTTTACATAGACAAAGACTGCTCTTAAATCAACAATATATGCACGGTGAACTCGCAATCAACATGGACCGACAACAACACACAAACAGAACTGACATTTCATCGTTGTTTTGATTTGTTCCCGTTTTGTTTACCAGCTTGTTCATCTGTAACCGGTCAAATTTGATGTGTCAATTTGGCATGGTTTCAAGAACGAAGGGATGAGATAGAAATAATATCTGGATGGCTTTGCCACATCGCATAAACGAGACAAAATCAAAGGGCTGATCCACGACTCTGGTGATCATATGAGATGGTCAATCGTGACCGCCCACGCTTATAGCCATGGCAGATGATGGTGTTCAACGTGTTAAGGTGTATGACTTATTGTTTCAACTGTTAAATTTACAACATCTTCATTATTATGAAGTATGGTAGATGTCGTAACACTACTCGTCGCTTAACCTTACGTTCATTACGCTCATGTAGCTGTACCTGGACAACAACAACAACAACAACAACAACAACAACAACAACAACTTTATTATGAAAGGGTTAAGAATTAGGCACGCAGGCTCGTCTAACATTCTGCCCTTTTGTCACTCTCTTTCACACATTATACCATTCACACATCATACAAGGCTAACTTAAAACAGCAACAATATAAAAGATATGCATTATAAAGGCATGTGGAAAATTAAAAATCAATACTACACGACTCAGTAATAGTAATAACTGGTGTGGCATTTGTTATTAGCTATGTGGAATATACTGGCCTACCAAAAGGGGACTGGCTGTTCTACTAGGGTTTATTATTATTATTACTTCTATTATTAAGGGGGAAGGTAATCCGTACTGAGATAGTGTTCAAATAATTTGCGATTATATGTATAGGGATTGGTGATGTCTTTTATTTAATGTGGAATATTGTTCCACAGCTGAGCTGCAGAGTACGTTAAGCTTGTTTTGTATAATTCTATCCTAGGCTTCAGAATGTGTAATATATTTAATCATTTACTGTGTCTAGCATTATATTCAAACAATGGCCAAAGGTAATTTGGGGCATTCCGATGTAGGATTTTGTGAATTAGTTTGGCCTTATTGAAAAGCAGACGTTTGCGGAGTGGTAGTAACTGAAGGCGTTTATGCAGGCTAGGATTGTCAGTTAAATGTTTGCTATAAATTAAACTTATGGCCCGTTTCTGGAGTGAGTAAAGTCGCTTGGTGCTTGAATTGGAACAACCGTCCCAGATTGTAGAGCAGTAGTCAAAATGTGTCTGTATGTGAGACGTATAGAATATTTTCCTTGTGTCCTCATCAGGGAAATTTTTAATTTTGGCGAGTTGGTAGACTTTTTTCGCTGTTTGTTTAGTGAGCGCTTGAACGTGAGGATTAAAGGTTAGGTTTCTATCAATGATGAGGCCTAATGTTTTGTGCTCAATTACACTTTCTATTGGCATGTTATCGATGTGAAGTTGAAGTGATTTGTGTGAATTTAGAGTCTGAAGTCTTTGACTGGTTGTTAATAACATAGATTTTGTTTTAGTGATGTTAATTTGCATACGGTTCGCATAGCTCCACCTAACTACATTATTTAATTCTTGTTGCAAGGACGACTCAAGCAAATTACTGCTTTAAGCGTTTGTATACACTGTACAGTCGTCTGCAAATAGATTGCAGGACGACGAAAGATGCAAAGGTAGATCATTAATATATATGACGAATAATAGAAGGCCAAGAATAGAGCCTTGCTGTACTCCAGTATTGAAGGTAGTGGTTTGGGACAGAGGTTTATTGTATGATACTACTTGATTTCTGTTTGACAGAAAAAATGTTATTAGCGTCACAACATTAGGGCCAATTTTAATTGTCTCTAGTTTTTTAATTAAAATGGCATGGTCTATCATATCAAATGCTTTTCTGAAATCGATAAACACAGCTCAACATAAATTGTTGTTATTTATATTCTGGTGCCAATTTTCTATCATGTTTGTTAGGGCCGTATGGCAAGAATATTTTGGTCTAAATCCTGATTGACTGTTAACTATAAGCTTGTTGCGATCTAAATATTGTAATGTTACCTTATGGATGGGTTTTTCTAGTGGTTTAGATAGTAATGATAGTAAAGAAATGGGTTTATAATTGTTCGGGATACCATTGTCCAATGAACCAGTTTAAGGAGAGGATACACTTTAGCGATTTTGAGAGCTGATGGAAAGTGACCTTTGGTGAGACACTGATTATATACATAGGTTAGTGATACACAGATCACTGGCGCAGCACAGCGGAGATTCTGACTGCTTATTCCATCTAACCCAGATGAGTTTGTGTTTTTTAGGTTACTGAGGTAAGTGAATACTTCAGTGACTGCCATTAGCGGTATGTCAGAAAGGATATCTCGGGGGCATCTGGTCTCGCAAAACGATGACAGTAAAGATAAGTTGCAAAGATAATTTGGTATTGTAGCCTTCAACTGATCTATGTCATTTTGAAAAAAAAGTTACTGAATTGGTCGCATGAAATAGGATTTGATGGTAATGAATTTGAGAAGTTATACCTTGTTTGTCAAGGTGTTAATTGCCTTCCATATATCCTTACTATTTGTTGTATCCATTAATAAGTTCTTAAAATAATTTTTCTTTTCTTTTCGTATGGTATATTGAACTTTGTTTCTAAGAGTACGGTATGTGCTGAGATCCCGCTTTTTATGTGCCTTATCTCTGCCTATCATAATACCAAGAATTTCCTGGGTGATCCAAGGTGGTTTGACGTGATGTTTTACTCGAACTTCCTTGATTGGCACATGTTTATCAAACACATCAATAAAGATCTTCATCCAGAATTCCAGAGCATCATCCGGGTCTGGAAGTTGATAAACATTGTTTAGAGGTGAATTGAGCAAGTCCTGTAAAAATGCGTTTTGGTTGAAATTTTTGTAACTTCTATATTTTACAGTTATGTGTTTATGTTTAGGAGTTTCAATTCCTTTTTTAGACCATGTGCAGCATATTGGGTAGTGATCGCTCACTGCACAACTGGGCACGGTGCATTCTATGATGTTGTCCGAGCAAATTACATAAATGTGATTTATAAGTGTTGAAGATGAGTTTGTTACTCTAGTATCTTGTTTTACTATTTCTTGGAAGTTGTATGATGCAATTATATTTCCCCAAGTGATATGGGATTTGTTGGTGTCAATGTTAAAGTCTCCGAGTAGTATAATAAAGGACATAAAGGGACAGCCACTACATTGATGCAAAATTGTCTTGGTGAGAGCATGGTGTTCGTTGTCCGATGTGACGAGATATCACACTAAATAAGACTACTTTCAATTTATACAAAACTTGTTCAAAGAATTGGCAGAACACACATTGTATTTGTCGACACCGTGACTTCGGAACATCTAGCTTTCCTAGAGTTAACAGCAATGAATGAATCACTGAAAAACGAGTAGTAGATTGTGAGCTTTACCAAAGCACGACTACAAAAAAACAAAATGGAAGTTGCTGCCAAAGCCTTCGTCAGCACAGAACAAACAAACAAAAATAGACTAACAAATACACGAAAGACACTACGTGAAACATTGCGACAAATGCAGGACAAATGCCGTGAACAGAATCAACCACTGTTTATTGCCTTCATCGACCTCACAAGTGCATTTGATTTGGTCAGTCGTGAGGGTCTGTTCAAGGCACTAAAGAAGATTGGCTGCCCACCAACTCTTCTGTCCATTGTGGAATCGTTCCACACAGGCATGAAGGGTATAATCAAGTTTGATGGTGCA
Organism: Cepaea hortensis; assembly: GCA_963921405.1. Taxonomy (NCBI): domain Eukaryota; kingdom Metazoa; phylum Mollusca; class Gastropoda; order Stylommatophora; family Helicidae; genus Cepaea; species Cepaea hortensis. The sequence continues at coordinate 104,014,134 of OY992883.1, forward strand.
ACTTAAGAAGAGTTTGAAATCAAGAGTAGAGTAAAGCAAGGTTGTGTACTATCCCCCACCCTCTTTGGAATATACTTTTCACTTCTACTGAAATATGCCTTTCGTGATCAGGATGGTGGTATATACATTCACTCACGCTCACATGGCGGCCTCTACAATGCTCAGAGATTTAAGGCCAAGACCAAAATTAGGAGAGTACTGATCAGAGAGTTGGTTTTTGAAGATGATGCTGCATTTACGACCCACTCTGAGGAAGAATTGCAATGTCTACTATCTGCATTCTCCAATGCTTGTTCTGAATTCGGTTTAACAATTAGCAAACAGAAGACACAGATTATGTCACAAGGTGCACATGGGGTACCATCAATCTTTATTGACGACGCCGAACTAGAGACGGTAGACCATTTTACATATCTAGGATCAGTGGTAAATAGCAAATTATCCCTAGATCAGGAAATCAACATCCGGATTGGTAAGACAGCAACAAGAATTAACAGGATAAGAAAAAGAGTCTGGGAGAACTGGAAGTTTTTCTGCCAAAACAAACGTTCTTGTCTATCAATCATGTGTCCTTAGTACTCTTCTTTATGGCAGTGAAACTTGGGCAACTTACTCACACGAAGAGAAACGTTTAAACAGCTTTCATATGCGGTGTCCGCGAATAATTCTTGGTATTAAGTGGCAAGACAAAATCACAAATACTGAAGTATTGGAAAGATAAGGTTGTGTGACGGTTTATTCCATGCTCAGTCTTCGTAGACTTAGATGGATAGGACATGTTAGGAGGATGGATGATGGTAGAATACCAAAGGACATCTTTTTTGGCTTCGACTACGATACAAAGATGTGTGTAAGCGGGACATGATTGATATAGGCATTGATAATGCACATTGGGCGCAAGACGCCGCTGAACGTGTTGCATGGAGGGCAAAGATCAGAAATGGAATAAAGACACAGAAGAAAATTATTACAGATTTGTCACACACCGAGCTTGTGAGACGTAAGATGGTGCATGATGGTGGAAATACGTGTTCACATGCACACACTGTGAACGGACATTTACAGCGTAAATTGGCCTTATCAGTCACATTCGCTACCGCCATAGGTAAAAGTTATTATGCCGTTTTAAAGCACAAACTATCGGCTGTCAAGACGACAAGGTACCAATGAATGAATGACTACATGAAAGTATTAATTTCACTTATCTGTGTCCTAGATTGAACGGCTATCCATGGATGGAATAAACCGGATGTCGTGGTTAACGGGGTCAACAGTACAACCAGAAGCTCGGTGATTGGCTAAGTCAACCGGTGAGGGAACCCGCGCTGGGGTGACGGGGGTGCGCCTATGAGAGCGAATGGAAAAATATGGATATGTAAAGCACTGTAGCTGACTGTGTAGCGATATAACGATGCAGTTCGCAATTCCGCACGCCAAGCTGGAAACGCTGATGTGGGCGATCTGGATGCAGACCACCAAGCGTTTGCCATCATAAAATAGCACAAGTGACGGTTGTTCAGAACGCAGTGAGAGTTAACAGCAACGACACATTCCAGCAAAGTCAAGCATCCCGTGGAAGTAATCACAACATTCATCATTGAGAAAACCTATCACTACACAACTCGAAATACATCTGTCTGGACCCGTACTGCAAAATATATAAAGGAAAACCCAGAACACACGGATAAGAGACGGAAAACAAATGAATATTTATGGGAGAGCACGGACATAGGTGAATGGGATAGTTATGGATTAGTCGACTTGGAGTGAGTTGGTTGACGGCCAATGGCGAAGAAAAAGGCGAAAGAAGAAGAATCTTCATTGGTTACCAACATTCTATTACTCATGCAGTACATAAATAACGAACGATACCGAGACAATTAAAACTCTAAATTTAGCAATATTTTGAGTATGTTTCTATTCTTGTCTTCGGCTCATACATAAAGCATGAAATAAGAAGCAAACTGGGAAATATTCGGAATATTCTACATCAGCCAGGTCAGAATGGCGGAGTGGCTAAGGGCCCTCGCCCATAAACTGCGGGTGTGCTAATGCCAAAGCCAGTTAAACTAACATGCTGACGTTTCGTCCTTGACTTGCGGACTTAAATTACAAGTACCTCAGAAATCGATCGGTTTGCGTGATGGCGAGGGACATTTGGAAAGCTAATCCACACGCAAAAATCATTCCAGTGCACTCCCCAGTAGTGGCATCTACTAGAAGTAATATAATGTGTGTGGCCTACGCTCGAGTTCAAAGCTAGCGAAAACAAACAACAAACAAACAAACAAACAAACAAAGTCTACATCGACAGATAGGGAGAAGTGGTGAGGCTGTTCCTTGCCTCTCATGGTTCAGCTCATACAAATTCCTACTTTAGATGACACATATAGTGTACGCAGAAGCACCAAAAACAAAAAACGAGAGACAATCAGAGTGTTAAGCCAGCCCACCGTGGCATAGAACAGAGTCGAGTCAGTCACTATTTGTAGTGAACCTTTAGTAAACATAATTTTGGTTGAAACTTTTTCTTATTATGATCCACGCGTTGTGGCGGCGGGCTTTATGACTGTTAGCAGCCTTCTGTCTCGTGTGGCACCATTCATTCCTGATACAGATGTTCCTCCATGCCATGATACCAAATTGTCTAGCATCTTCTGTCTGGTCTTCCCTGCGTCTCTAACCCTCCAGTGTTACGTTGTCACGACGCATTCCAGCAATTTCCTTCTGATACTGTGTCCAAAGAATATGCTTTTTCTTATGATGAGAGTAACCAGTTTCCTATGTAAGTTAACGTTCTTCTATGTATCGTGGTTACTCTGTCCACGATGTTCCCTTAATTCTTCTATGTATCGTGGTTACTCTGTCCACGATGATCCCTTAATTCTTCTTCGTATCTTGGTTACTCTGTCCACGATGTTCCCTTAATTCTTCTATGTATCGTGGTTACTCTGTCCACGATGATCCCTTAATTCTTCTTCGTATCTTGGTTACTCTGTCCACGATGTTCCCTTAATTCTTCTATGTATCGTGGTTACTCTGTCCACGATGATCCCTTAATTCTTCTATGCATCGTGGTTACTCTGTCCACGATGTTCCCTTAATTCTTCTATGTATCGTGGTTACTCTGTCCACGATGATCCCTTAATTCTTCTTCGTATCTTGGTTACTCTGTCCACGATGTTCCCTTACTTCTTCTTCGTATATTGGTTACTCTGTCCACGATGATCCCTTAATTCTTCTATGTATCGTGGTTACTCTGTCCACGATGATCCCTTAATTCTTCTATGTATCGTGGTTACTCTGTCCACGATGTTCCCTTAATTCTTCTATGTATCGTGGTTACTCTGTCCACGATGTTCCCTTAATTCTTCTATGTTTCGTGGTTACTCTGTCCACGATGTTCCCTTAATTCTTCTATGTATCGTGGTTACTCTGTCCACGATGTTCCCTTAATTCTTCTGTAAAATAAAATCCTTGCAATAAAATACACATTCCCAAAGCAGTTTCCTGTTATAGATCAGTGAATTGATAGCACAATCATATTTTGTAGGCCTGACAGCAAGAAAAAAATAGATGAATAGTCTGTACCTCACTTTGGCCAGCGACAAGCCTTAAAAAAGTATAATAACTACAACCCATGGCGGTAGTGAATGTGGGTGATCAGATCATCTCGCACTGTAAATGCTCGTCCACAATAGATGCATGTGAATACATGGTCATTTTTACCATCATGCACCATCTGACGTCTCACACGCTCAGGGTATGACCTGTCTGCAATCATTTTCTCCTGCGTCTTTATTACATTTCTGATCTTTGCCCTCCATGTAATACGATTAGTGGCGAATTGCTCCCAATGTGCAATATCAATTCCTGTTTCAACCATGTCCTGCGTACACACATCTATGTATAGTAATAGAGGCATACCCCTTACTTTGGGTAATATCCGCTAATAATAATAATAATAATAATAATAATAATAGAGAGAGAGAGCGAGAGAGAGAAAGAGAGAGAGAGAGAGAGAGAGAGAGAGAGAGAGAGAGAGAGAGAGAGAGAGAGAGAGAGAGAGAGAGAGAGAGAGATTTAAAGTAACAACTGTATTGTATATTAAACAGTTCACTGCATTAATAAAACAACGTTTTTCACACTTCTCCTCTATTGTGTTCCTTTGTTTGTTCTGCACATAATCTTTGTTCCCGATGGTTTTGCTATTATTAAAACCAGTAATTCAAACATGTTAGGTACATTACGGTGATTGCTCATGAATATCCCACATGCACACATTGAATAATCTATAATTAATACTCTGGGCTTTCTCCTCTTCATTCGACTAGACTCAGACCGTATCTTCATATTCTTGTTATCGCTCGTTAGCTGGCTGTTTGAAGATAATATTTATTCAGATTTCTGGCGTCTTGTGCTTGCTAAATATTGATGCTGTATTCGCTTCCTGAGCCATTTGTCACGAATGAAATGCACTTAAACAGTGTTGTAGTGAGCCTAGCTCTAAAGCATGGGAAATATTCAGGCCACAGTAACATACAGGTCACACGGGACGCCAGCTACAACGGAGGTAGATAGGCCACGCGAGCTGTCTTTAGGGAAAAAGGCCTGATTTCCGAGCCTTTAGACTGTATCACCCATAGAAAAAGAGAAACGATGTACGACGGACTGAGACGGTGGCACGGAGGAATTTCTCCAACAAAATTGATCCATAATACCAAGGACATAGATCTGCGGAGATGCATGAACTGCCGCGCCACCTTTAAGGGCACAAGAAGATGATGATCATCATCATATACTCAGTACTTCAAGGACTTGTAATAGAGTACTCTACTTTTAATTTTCCCTAAACACGAAACTTCACCATGGCGCGAGAAACGGATATTGTTCTTACTTTTACACACCATTTCCCCTGACATGTTTTTTTTTTGCTGTATCTGTCTCGATTTGACAGTCTCCGTATTTAGCGCGAAGAGGATATGTGGGTGGGTAATTGTTGGTGGGTAATGGGACGGGTGGAGGATATGTGAGTGGGTGGGGAGATGTGTGTAGGTGGGTGGATGTATGTGGGTGGGGGATGTGTGGGTAGGGGAATGTATGTGTGCTTGGGGTGTGGGTGGATGGGATGTGTGGTGGGTGGGCGGTGTGTGTGGGTGGGGAGATTTGTAGGTGTGGGGATGTGGTGGATGGTTGGAGTATTATGTGTGTCTGGGTTGTATGTGTGGTTGGGTGGGGGATCTGGGGTGAATGGGGGATGTGTGGGTGGGTGGTGGATGTGTCTCATAACATGGTAATATGCATTGTTTATGTTTACAAAATTCATTTGACAATTTTTCCTAAGCACTATTGATGAACGAAAGATGAGTGATTGGAAGGGCCGAATGTAAGACGGACATGCGTGAACAATTTATTACCCTTTGAAAATAAAGTCCGTTCGTTCGTTCGTTCGTTCGTTCGTTCGTTCGTTCGTGCTTCCTTTCACCATTTTGCATATTCCTTACAGGACGTTGCATTAGCATTTTTCAGCTGCTGTTGATGTACTAGGCAAGATTACGCTCAGTAGTTTGCCATTGCTTTTGAGCGACCGGCTCACATACCCCGTAAGTTACCAAAGCGGCGAGAATTGGTACCGATTCTCGCGCAGGTTACGTTACTCACGAGAATATATGGGATTACGGAGAAAGACGTTAATACCTGCGCCAGGAAGACCGGCTCCGCAACACCAGGTCCGTGGAAATAGTACTTTGGTACAAGTATATAATGAAACACAAATGCATTCTAAACCCCGGGACACACATTGAAAGCAAACACATATACATACTATACTAGACGAAGGTCTCAGACCGCATATACAAAATGCAGGATCAAGCATGTGAGAATAATGTAATAATATAATGCAAACTAACACAAATAAACATACAATAAGTAAGAATATGACACAGTGCTATCATATGACGTTTCCGTATTCACTTTAATTCTCCAGAACAAAACACACGTAGATTTCAGCAAAATAATATGAAATTACAACACACTAAATGTAATAGAAATAAAGTTTTGTACCAGAATATAGTGTTATATTTTGCTGCAGTCAAGATATGTCTACTTTGGTATCAACCTCACTCCGTTAGTTGGAAACTCTGTTCGGAATTCTAGCGAGCCAAACACCATTGTATCCAACTTCAGAACTCAGTCTTACGATAAACCATCCTTGCTACATATTAATGTTCACCTAAACGTTGCCCTAATGCAAACAGCCTATCAAAAATGCAAACATCATTTTCTATTGATTCTCTGACATTCGCTTATATGTGTCTGCCTCTTCGCACACTGTATATGTGATATGAAGTTGGGTTTTGCATGAATTGGGCCATGAAAGCCAATGAACAGCGAGGCCATTTCTTTCTATCTGTTTATGTAGAATGTTTCCCAAGTTGCTTCGTATTCCATGTTTCAGTTATCAGTTATCAGTTATCAGTTGGGGTATCTTCGTTGCACTCCGGACATGTCCATAGGTGCTCAGATCCTCTTCCCAGCATATGCATCAGCGTCCGGTGGCTAATAGTGCCAGTTCTGTGTTGGTTGACGAGGCGCTTTGTTTTCCCGATGTACCTCTCGCGTCTGGCTGTGCCAATTCTTACTCCCAGGTCTTTCATCCTGGAGAGCGATGTGGAATCACTGGCGTCAAAATCCTCTGTTCTCGCCATATCTTTAAGGGCGTTAATAACATCCGCACGATCCATGGGCTGGCCATCTACAGGGGTGCAGAGTCAGCCAATTTATCAGCTCGTTCATTTCCCTCGACTCCCGCATGTCCCGGGACGAAGATGAAGGTGATTTTGCGGACAGCAGACTTCCGCAGCGACTCAGTCCACTGTCTACGTACAGATCCAGCTTCGACCTTCTGAATCATGCTCATTGAATCACTTAGTACACACACGTTGGTATAATGCTGTGATTCCAGCCATATGAAAGCCTGTGTAACTGCCATCACCTCCATCGTCATGCTGCTCGTGGTCATAGAGTGGGCACCACTGGATTCTTGAACGGTTCGGCCCGCTGAACGGGCTGTAAATGCCCACGCACTTCTCTGCTGCTTTACAACAGATCCATCTGTATAGATGAGCACTTCGGGGCTATCTGAGTGATCATAGATGAGCGCGTTAACCTCTGCATTGACAGCGGCAGGGTTCTGCTCTCTGCACCGTCTGTCGAGTGTGATAATTCAGGAGAAGGTACACTTAAAAGCTGGAGGCACCGGCACCCATTCCTTGCCGGGGTTGATACTGGTTAGACTGCAGACCTGTCCGACGACATCTTCCGCCCGACCCATCCATGATTTGCCCCTCTTTAGCCTGTCACCCTTTTCTCTGAATACAGCGTCATGCAGAGGGTGCTGCTCATCTGCACTTATTTTTAAGTATGCACGAGCTCTCCAGATCTTGATCCTGTGTTCCATTGTCGGGAAGTCAAGGAGGTATCTCATTGCTACACAGCTGGTGTCTCTCGTGCAGCCCAAAATGATGCGCATGGCTTCGTTTTGTACCTTTTCAAGTCTTCCAATCTGTGTAGGGCTGACAGTGAGATTCCATGTTTATTAGTTAGTTAGTTAGTTAGTTAGTAAGTTAGTTAGTTGGTTGGTTGGTTGGTTGGTTGGTTGGTTAGTTAGTTAGTTGATTATTTAGTTACTTAGATATATATATATATATATATATATATATATATATATATATATATATATAGTTAGTTAGTTAGTTAGTTAGTTAGATAGATATATAGTTAGTTAGTTAGCTAGCTAGTTAGTTAGTTAGTTAGTTAGTTAGTTAGTTAGTTAGTTAGTTAGTTAGTTAGTTAGTTAGTTGCGGCGTTTACCAAACCCGACACCCCACATTGTGCCAACGGCTTCGGGCGGAAGAGAGCAATTGGGAGGGTACAAGACTTATCCTGTTGCGAGGAAATGCAACCAAAAGACAAAATGTCGTGGCACGGCAGACCCTAAGCCTTGGTTGGAAGCTGGTCTAGGATTGAAGCTATGACAGGCGGACAGTCAGAGCATTGCTTTGCTGATCCGGCAGCTTCTGCAGCTTGTCTTGTTCCAGATGTATTGGTGTACCTTTCCTCTGAAGTGAACTAGGCAGGCCGAGGGACGGATCATGCTGCATGGGCAACACATGGTCTCTATAATTTAGCCCAGACTTCGTGCTATGGAGAGGTGTAACTCCATCCTTGGTCTTAACCGGTCTCGGACTCAAAGCGAGAGGTAGCAGTTATGGGTTATAAGTCCTTGTCAATTGGCGTAGACTTGGGGCGCCACGGCTTGCCTCTGACGGTGGAAGACAACTACAGGTGTCATTGATCAGCTACCGCCCACCTCAAGCTGGGCAACTCCGGCTCAATTTGGTGCTGATCGCCACAGCCTGCTTGCTTCAATGGGTGCGTCTGTCTAGGATAAAATCTGAATCGCAGGCTGTTATACCAATGCACCAGGTACTAATAAAAAGGAAAAAAAATAGAAACCTCAAGCTTTGGCTTGCCAGCTAGGACGTCAGAACCATGTGACCAGGATTTTCCACTGACCTGACGAATATTGACGATGTGAGAAAAATTGATGTGATTGATGCCAAACTCAATCGTCTTAACATTGGTATTGCTGGCCTGTAGAAGACTCGCCTCGTTGAGGAAGGGTCACTCAGAGAAAACAATTACACCTTTTATGGACTCTTTTTTACGACGTATTCAGTCGAATTAACTCTAAACAGTATTTACCTTTCATTTTGGAACTAGTCAGCCACAGATAGTTTTAAGAGGTCCACCACTGTAGGTCATTCTCTGGATCCCCAGATGAAACATAATACAACTGGCAATCGCAGTGGCCTCTGCGTCTCAGGACGAACTATCGTTAGATTCAACAGATTCTTATGTGTAGCTCCTTATCTGGATCCCTAAATAAGGCATCCAATACACTGGACGTAGAGAAGACCTCTCTGTCTCCAATATCAGATGTGAAAGCTGTGCTAGTCCCCTTCGGAAGTATGATCCATCGACTCACGTGACTTCCCGAACTCCCCAGAAGTTAGCCCACGCCGACATAATCCTTCACAATTCCCGAGATGTTCATACATTCCTATTTTCTCATATGATTTTTTATGCTCCTTTAACGTCTGACGTGATATTTATCGAGACAGTGCAGTTACTCAACTTTTTCGACAACTTTCTCGTGAAGAACCGAAATTGTCGCAGCTTGACTCCACCGAAAATACTACATACTACAAATATTACATCTACTATCTGCATTCCCCAATGCTTGGTCTGAATTTTGTTAAACAGTTAGCAAAAAGAAGACACAGATTATGTCACAAAAGTGAACATCGGGTGCCATCAATCTTTATTGACAACGCCGAACTGGCGATAGTGGACTATTTTACATAACAAGGATCAGAGGTAAATAGCAAATTATCCCTAGATCAGGAAATCAACATCAGGATTGGTATGGCAGCAACAACAATGAACAGGATAACAAGAAGCGTGTGGGAGAACAGGAAGCATACTCATAAAACAAAAGTACTTGTCTATCAAGCGTGTGTCCTTAGTACTCTTCTTTATGGCAGTGAAGCCTGATCAACTTACTCACACCAAGAGAGACGTTTAAACAGCTTCCATATACGGTGTCTACGATGAATACTTGGTGTTAAGTGGTAAGACAAAATAACAAATACAGAAGTATTGGAAATATCAGGTTGTGTGACGGTGTGTTCCATGCTCAGTCTTCGTAGACTTAGATGGATAGGACATGTTAGGAGGATGGATGATCGTACAATACCAAAGAATATTTTTTTTAAATACAAAGATGTGTGTAAGCAGGACATGATTTATACAGGCATTGATAATGCACTTTGGGAGCAAGACGCCGCTTAACGTGTTGCATGGAGGGCACATATCAGAAATGGAATTAAGAGAAAGGAGAAAATGATTGTAGACAAGTCGAACATCGAGCATGTGAGACGTAAGATGTTGCATGATTGTGGAAATTACCATGTGTTAACATGTATCCACTGTGGACGAACATTTACAGCGCAAATTGGCCTTATCAGTCACATTCGCTACAGCCATGGGTTGTAGTTATTATGCCTTTTTGAAGCACAACGTTACAATCTATCGTCTGTCAAGGCGGCAAGGTGCCAATGATAGTTAGTTAGTTAGTTAGTTAGTTAGTTAGTTAGTTAGTTAGTTAGTTAGTTAGTTAGTTAGTAGTCGCGGTTCCATCTTCACGGCAAAGTGACACCCCCATTATGCTCCATTCCTGTGCCAGTGAATATCGCACAAAATGCCCTTTACTGTCCCATGGGAACAGTAGAACAGAATACAATGTTTCATGTATGAGAGGAAAGACGAGATTAGGAAAATGCTAAACACCTCGCTAAAATAATAGTTTTCTGTGTGGCAGCATCCTTCTTTACATATGTGCTGCATCAGTCACATAACATTGATAACCATTGGAGATTCTTCTTTGTTCACCCTGTATTCGCCACTGGAACCCACATACCATCACCCAAGGAGTGATCCTAGCCGTCTAATCCATAGCTATCTCATTCAGGTCTGTCCATGCCCTACTAACAGTATTCTTTTTTTCTGTTTTTACCTCTCTTCTCTACATGTTTTAGGTCTTCCTTTATTTATTTTGTCGTGGAAGATCTAGGCAAAGCCCCTACAAGTTATATTATTCTCAGGTTTTCTCCATGACAAATGGAATGGTTTAAAACAATATATTCCCTTAATGAATTTAAACACAGGAGGCACAAACCATATGATGCAAGATGTATTGCAAGATAGAACGGAAAGGCAATTAGCAAATCGAGTAGCCGAACATATATTAGCAAATCGAGTAGCCGAAAATATATCAGTGTGGGTGGAAAAGAGAGTTAATTAGTCTTCAGGAATCCCAGTGCAGTCGAAAAGTTATAAAACTCCGTCCTCCTCTATTTCTCAACATCTCATATATTATGATCATAGGGTGAACAAAGTATGCTGTATACTGTATTCCAAGACAATATAAAATAGCTCAAATATAATGAGGCGTTAGAAATAAGCCTTTTGTTGCCAGAAGGTTCGCTTGGATATGTTGTAGTTTGGGCAGTCCTGGAGTATGTGCTCTGCTGTCTGCGACGCCAATTATATGTGCACATGGCTGAGTCACCAATCTTGAATTTTGAATACATGTGTTCGTTTTTAATTTAAAGTTACCGTGGGGATAACAAATGTGCCACATTTGAACAGTGACTATTGTTTTAATTTTTTTCATTTTGGGTATAATTGATTTATTCAATTTAGATGACATATAATTCTTCAGTATGCACCTGACAAGATGTAGCTAAATATGTCAGGCAAAATATCGTGCACCATTTTGCTTGTGGTTTCTGTATTTGAATGGACTGCTTCATAGCCCGGCATGCCTGTCTACGCTGAAACGTTTTGTTTCTGTTAACTCTAGAATAACTCGATCTCCCAGTGTCACGTCAGCGTGGAATACAGTTTGCGTTAAAACAATTATATCTACAAGTTTTGTATGACAATGTAAGTAGGCTTATTAGTATGATATCACATCACATCGGTCAACAAACATGAAGCTCTTGTCAAGACGATATTGCCAGCAATGTAGTGGTTCTCCCTTTCTGTCTAAATCATACCGGCAACAAACATGAGGCTCTCGTCTGGACAATATTGCCAGCAATGTAGTGGTTCTCCCTTTCTGTCTAAATCAAACCGGACAACAAACATGGGGCTATCTTCAAGACAATATTGCCAGCAATGTAGTGGTTCTCCCTTTCTGTCTAAATAACACCGGACAACAGACATGAAGCTCTCGTCAAGACAATATTGCCAGCAATGTAGTGGTTCTCCCTTTCTGTCTAAATCACACCGGACAACAGACATGAAGCTCTCGTCAAGACAATATTGCCAGCAATGTAGTGGTTCTCCCTTTCTGTCTAAATCACACCGGACAACAAACATGGGCCTCTCTTCAAGACAATATTGCCAGCAATGTAGTGGTTCTCCCTTTCTGTCTAAATCACACCGGACAACAAACATGGGCCTCTCTTCAAGACAATATTGCCAGCAATGTAGTGGTTCTCCCTTTCTGTCTAAATCACACCGGACAACAAACATGGGCCTCTCTTCAAGACAATATTGCCAGCAATGTAGTGGTTCTCCCTTTCTGTCTAAATCACACCGGACAACAAACATGGGCCTCTCTTCAAGACAATATTGCCAGCAATGTAGTAGTTCTCCCTTTCTGTCTAAATCACACCGGACAACAAACATGAAGCTCTCGACAAGACAATATTGCCAGCAAATGTAGTGGTTCTCCCTTACTGTCCACGCACAACTCCATAAGCGTGATAAACGTGAGACTAGGCGACTAGAGATGCCACAACGACCCCATAATAATACAAGTGCTGTAACATTAATAAGGAAAACATACGTCACAAATCGTACACGCTCATAATCTTCATAATTCGCCATGACCATAAGTGTTGCCGATCATACAATCACCAGTGTATTGTATTATCTATTATTTTGTGATCGATGTTGGAGAATATTGGATTGAAAATTAAATAAACAAAAACCATTTAATTGTATTTTGTTAGTTAACATTAATACAAAGGAATTGTATTCCACGTGTGTCTTATATTTGCATATCAGTGCGGTTCAGAGCTACACATCGATACTGCGAAAGTAAACACACACATTTTGAATTGAGATCTTACACACAAACAAACGCTGGTACATGCATTCTTTAACTTTATTATGTGTATGCAGGTCACACTGACATTCATTAATATGATAGTATGTCAAGAGAAAAAGAGTTAGTTAGTTAGTTAGTTAGTCATAGTTCCAACCTCACAGCAACGGGTCGTCCCCATTATGCTCCGTTCCTGTGCCAGTGAATATCGCACAAAGTGCTCCCCACTGCCCAATGTGAAAAGTGGAAAAGACAGGAGTCTCGACAAAAAACAGCCCGCACAGATACACTGTGCATAATGCCGCTGCCAGAATGTCAACACAATAGTCCCCCACGAAACACCCAGTTCATCTCTGATGGAATCGGCAGTCATTTTCCCATCTGGATGTTTCCTAGATGTTCACCCACACAGTCCACGAAAATACAGTTCATTGTCGATGGCAGTGGCAGTCAACCAGAAGCCCAGCAGCCATGCATTTCTGCATAAGGCAAAAACCGGTCAATCTGGGACATAGCCATCTACCATCGCTCCGAACATGTAGTCACGTTCCAAAAAACCTCGGGCAGATTCAAAAGCATTTCACACGAAACTCACAGCTCACAGTGTCGCGCCACGCACTCACTCAGTAGCAGGGCGACGGAACCATCAAGAAAAAGAGTGTTGTGGTGCTACATAGAACATGTTCTTGTGTATTGATTTAAAAAGTGGACAATGAGCAGACAAGCTGGGGGAAAAAAATATGTTGGTGTGCAAATGCGGTTTCTGAGGAAAATGCAGAGAATACCATGGACAGACAGATAAACCATCGACCAAGTCCTACAAGAAATAAATACAAACCGTAAACTGATTAGATAAATTAGACGTAGACAGTCAACAATTATTGGCCACGTTACTTGGTGACAACTGGTAAGATCGAGGGTTAGAGAACACGAGGAAGGCAGAGATGTAAATACATGGATGGCTTGGCCACATGGTATGTTCGAGACAAAAATTCTGAGCTGATCCACGACTCTTGTGATCGCGTGAGATGGCGAAACAAGACTGCCCACGCTTATCGGCATGGCAAATTATGAAGTAATATCAAGACTTTAACTGTTAACGGACCCTAAGTTCCTGGATTGAGTGTATGTTCACAGTGTATAATTGTGTTTCTGAGTTCTGAATTAAATGTGTGTAGAACGTGTTCAACTGTATGGCACTAAGTCTCGAAATGTGAGCGAACAAATTAAGTGGAGCTTTGAAACAAAGCAGATGGTTTCTGAAACGAAAGTTGCAAATTCGCTGAAATGCCAGAGCAGCTAATGATTATTGTGTGGAAGATGCTAAGATAGCAGACCATAATAACAAACAAAGATACAAACATCGTTCTGTGGTCAGATAATGAAAAACAGACAATGAACAAGCATGAGGAGAAGGGAAATCAGTAGTTTAAGGGGCAGAGGCAGCTCGGACAACATCAGGCTTTAAGACTTAAGGCATAGCATCAAGCAGTGTTGATCCAGCACACAAAGGGCCGAAATATGTGGCCAGACATTAACGCATACTCAATGATGATGATGATAATGATGATGATGATGATGATGATGATGATGATGATGATGATGATGATGATGATGATGATGATGATGATGATGATGATGATGATGATGATGATTGTCAAGATGCTGGGAGAGACAGAGATAGAAGTAGAATAGAAGAGTATAGATAGAGAAAGACAGTAGGAGGAGATAGTACTCCAAACCAGTGTTAGGACCAGACCTAAACAGGACACGCATGTGTCATAGCTAGGACATGACGAGGTCGTACCGGGAGTCATTCCCGAAATAGGACAGAGTATCGTAGGCACGGGGATTACCCGTAAACAGGGTGAACTCTAGTATAGCTGTAGGCTACGAGGACTGGACAACTGAACTACGTGGCAAGTGATCCAGCACGCCACACAACGGACGGCGCGAGAAAGGGGGACGAGGAACTGGATTGGACATGTGAATTCAGTCAGACGAGGACTGACAGTCGGTGTGACAGGACATCTGTGTTTTCCCTTGCCAGTGTATAGTTAGAGAGGGCATAGTTACACTTAGCCAATGATAGTAGATTGTATCTGCGTAACGAATGTTAAATGTGTTTGCTCGGAAAGCGAGCTTTGTAATATATAATAAAACGTGAATCCTGATCGTCCATTTACCCAACGATGTGTTTGTGATTACGAGGGGTGAATGAAGGGACCGCATGATTGTATGAAATCAGGTTGTTGACGATGATGATGATGATGATGATGATGATGATGATGATGATGATGATGATGATGATGATGATGATGATGATATGAATCACTAAATGATCTTCAGCTTCTAACATTCACTCATGAATCACTTTTCACACTAGCCAAGGTTATCATAAAATAAAATGGGTTCCATAAAATGACTTGGAAGTAAAGGCCTGTGACAAGATATTGAAAATATTACCCAAGAAGTGCCATCAGAAAAACAAACGCAAGTTCAGTGCGTCTAAAAGCGCTTTTCACTTCATTGTCATTGTCTAATATCCTCTTTCATTGATTGTTTCCGGAATATTCTAGGAACTTGGAAAAACTATTTCCAGATAATACATTTAACAGGAATGCATTCTGTCTCTTGGCAGATGGTGCTCTTTATGACAAATGATCTGTTTGCTCTTCCTAGCATTCGTCCTCTGAGTCTCTATATTTGTCTAAGCGAATCCAACAGCTGCAGATTGTGAAGAAAACCTCTCTATATTTGGAGCTCATTTTTAGATACAAGAATATATTCACGCTTGAGTTTATTGTTTCAAACAAAAATCCGAATGACCATAAGGCAAAGAACAAATTTTCATAACGACCAGCCACAATAAATCCTTTTTCCAAGAAAGTAACACAGAAGAGAATAACACTAGGAGTATAACAAATAATCAGGACGCTGGCTATAAGTGTAACCATTGTCATTGTTTTCCTGTGACGGTTGCTCATTGATTCGAACTTCCCTGAATCCACATTGGCTGATTTACGCCACTTTCGGTTCTGGGCTAGTTTCCATATTAAAATTGCAGTAAATATCACCACAGCAACGAACGACACAAGCATTACGCACGTTTGCAGTATATATGCAATTTCAGTATATTTACCTCCGTCGTCTGCAAAATATAGGCCTAAAAGAGTTTTGTTTCTCTCTGGATAAAACTGCCAAATGACAGGTGTGGCATAGTATAAAGGGCAGATGGAGAGAAACGTCACGCTATAAATAAGACACATTATAGTTGCTGTTCTTCTCGGTGTGATCATCTGTTTGACGCTGAGAGGAAACGCTATACACAGACACCGTTCTAGGGTTGCGTAGACGGTAATCATGCAGGTAATTTTGGAGAAAAGAAGCCTAGGTACCCCTGCGGCCATGTACGTGAATTCCATGGGTAGGAACGGCAAGTTCGCCTTCTCAAACAACGGATTTATACAGATACTAAACCATTGCTGGAAAACTAAACTGCATAGATCGGAGACGGCCATAGCAAAGAAAGTGATATTCATACTAGAGTTAAGTCCTTGCTTGTAAAAAACAATTATATTGATTGTATTGGTGACTATTCCAAACAAAGCGACCGACATACATAAAGAGACGAAATTGACTACTATAAAAATCTGTTTCTCTTCTTCGGTGATAACACCCATAATGAAGTTGTCTTCGCAGAATAGTTTCGCACAAACTAATGTTCACATCATGTGAAGTTCTTATTCAAAGTCAAGTGTTAGCAATGGCATTAGTATACCAATAATAAATGTGTATGTGTGTATATATCAAGGGTAATGATGGCGTGACACTTTCTGCAATGACATAAATGTTTTCAAGTTGAATAATCCAAGATGTTTCACACCATGAAATTATTGAAAATAGTCTATACACATACACGAATAAAAAGTATTGCTGAATAACGGTTTATAATAGCTGTTTATTTATTCTGGTCTATATAGTGACCAGCGGCAGAGTAATAGCTAGACGCGGGCCTGCTGGCCGGTGTTCATAATTTCGATAGCCTAGAAGTGGTACCCGGAAATCTATATCTATAAAACAAAGTGTATGTGTATATATATGTATGTATGTAAATATGTATGTCCTTTATTTGTTCGCGAACGGCCTATCCGATTGAGATGAAATTTTCTACACGCCTTCCTTTCATTCCAGAGCTGTCAACTGTCATAGTTTTTTTTTCTTCTTCCTCCTCCTCCCTCCTCCCCCTCCCAAAATACGTACGTAAATATATGATGATGATGATGAAAGAATCCCCGAACCAAAACGCTAGGGAAAGGGAAGAAAATGACGTGACTACACAGAATCGTCACACGGCAATCATCATCATCAAGTGCCGTGCCGGCTGGCGTAGGCGTTCATGGCTCTCCGTAGATCTCAGTCTTTGGTTTTTTGGATCAACTCTGCTGCTGATATTCCTCCATGCCACGGCAATATCAATAACAATTCATCTTTTTATGTGTAAGGAAGTTATCTACAGTCGTGTAGAAGGGAAGAACTAGAAGAGTATGAATTCCGAATGGCGAACTCTCTCCTCCTCTCTTCTTCCTCCCTCTCATCCCTCTCCCGACTCCCTCCTCCTTCTCCCTCTTTCTTCTCCCTCTTCCTCTCCCCTCCTCCTCCATCCTCCTCCCTCCTACTCCATCCGCCTCCTCCCCCTCCTCCGTCATCTTCCCTTCTCCTCCCTCTCCCTCATTATCCCTCCTCCTCCTGCCTCCCTCCTCCTCCTCCTGCCTCCTTCTCCCTCATCATCCTCACTCCTCCTTCTCCCTTCTTCTCCCTCTTCCCTCTTCCTCCTCCTCCTACCTCCTCCCTCCTCCTCCCTCTACCTCCTCCTCCTCCCTCCTTTCTCCTCCTCCGTCCTTCTTCTCCCTCTGCCTCCTCCCTCCTCCTATCCCCTCCTCCTCCCTCCTCCTACTTCTCCTCCTCCCTCCTTCTCCTCCTCTCCCCTCCTCCTCCTCCTACCCTCTTCCTCTTTCCCTCCTCCCTCTTCCTCCTTCCTCCTCCTCCCTCTCCCTCCTCCATCCTCCTCCTCCATCTTCCTCCTCCTTCTTCCTCCTCCTTCCTTCTCCTCCCTCCTCCTCCCTCTTCCTCCTCCTCCTACCTCCTCCCTCCTCCTCCTCTCTCCTCCTCCCTCCTCCCTTTTCCTCCCTCCTCCTCCCTCTACATCCTCCCTCCTCCTCTCCACTCTTCCTCCTACCCTCTTCCTCTTACCCTCCTCCCTATCCCTCCTCCTCCCTTCACATTCCTCCTCCTCCCTCTTCCTCCTCCTCCCTCCTCCTCCTCATCCCTCCTTCTCCCTCCTCCTACTTCTTCCTCCCTCCTCCTCCCTCCTCCCCCTCCTCCTTCCTCCTCCTCCCTCTCCTCCTCCTCACTCCTCCTCCTCCTCCCTCCTCCTCCCTCTTCCTCCTCCTCATCCCTCCTCCTCCCTTCTCCTCCTCCCTCCTCCTCCTCCCTCTACCTCCTCCTCCCTTCACATTCCTCCTCCTCCCTCTTCCTCCTCCTCCCTCCTTCTCCTCATCCCTCCTTCTCCCTCCTCCTCCTTCTTCCTCCCTCCTCCTCCTCCCTCCTCCCCCTCCTCCTTCCTCCTCCTCCCTCTCCTCCTCCTCACTCCTCCTCCTCCCTCCTCCTCCCTCTACCTCCTCCCTCCTCCTCCCTTCACATTCCTCCTCCTCCCTCTTCCTCCTCCCTCCTCCTCCTCCCTCCTCCTCCTCTCTCCTCCTCCCTCCTCCTCATCACTCCTACTCCCTCCTCCTCCTCTTCCCTCCTCCCCCTCCTCCCTCTCCGCCTCCTCCGTCCTCCTCCTCCCTCTACCTCCTCTCCTCCCTCCTCCTCCCTCTACCTCCTCCCTCCTCCTCCCTTCACATTCCTCCTCCTCCCTCTTCCTCCCTCCTCCTCCTCTCTCCGCCTCCCTCCTCCTCCTCCTCCTCCCCTCCTCCCCCTCCTTCTCCCTCCTCATTCTCCCTCTTCCTCCTCCCTCTTCCTTCTCCCTCCGCCTCCTCCATCCTCCTACTCTCTCCTCCTCCTCCCTCCTCCTCCCTTTTCCTCCCTATCCTCCTCCTGCTCCCTTCTCCTCCTGCGTTCTCCTCCTCCCTCCTTCTCCCTCTCCTCCCTCTTCCTCTTCCTTCCTCCTCGCCTCCTCCTCCACACTACTTCTCCCTCCTCCTCCTAATCCCTCCTCCTCCCTCCTATTCCTCCCTACTCCTCCTGTCTCCTCCCTCCTCCTCCCTCCTCTTCCCTCCTCCACCTCCCTCTTCCTCCTCCCTCCTCCATTTACCCAAGACAGACAGACAGTCAGACAGATAGTCGGGAACGGGATCTTATATGACTACTTATATAATTTAAATGAGATGCTCTCCACCATGGGATGGGCCGGGTCAGACAGACAGACAGATAGATAGATAGATAGACAGACAGACAGACAGACAGACAGACAGACAGTCGGGAACTTATATGACTACTTATATGAATTAAATGAGATTCCCCCCACCAGGAGTTGGGCGATGCCGGGCCGGGTCAGACAGACAGACAGATAGATAGTCGGAACGGGAACTTATATGACTACTTATATGAATTAAATGAGATTCTCCCCATCAGGGTCTGGGCGAAGACGGGCCGGGTCAGACAGACAGACAGACAGATAGACAGTCAGACAGACAGACAGACAGATAGTCGGTAACGGGAACGAGAACTTATATGACTACTTATATGAATTAAATGAGATGCTCCCCACCAGGGTCTGGGCGAAGCCGGGCCGGGTCAGCTAGTAGCATATAAACTGTAGGCGTGCTACTGATCTTGCAAGTTGTCACCAAGTTCTCTAATTTATTTCTTCTCATAACATGTCTACAAGTACAAATGTTGACTGTCTACGTCTACTTTCTCTAATCAGTTTCAGATATTCATTTGTGTCTTGTAAGACGTGGTCATTGATTTTTCTGCCTGTCCATGATATTTTTTGCATTTTCCTGAGAAACCATATTTTCACATCCATCAGATTGTTTTTATTTTTTCCAGCTTGACTGCTTATTGTCCACGCTTCACACATCCATTCAAAAGTACAGACGTATGTATAGCATCTCAACACTCTTTTTTCTCGTAGCAATTAACATCTTTTTGTTGATCAGTTTGTTTTTTATCTTGCATAAGGCTACCTTCCTCAAGAAGATTCATGTTCTAATCTCTTTTAGGCACCTCCAATCAGATTTTATGATTATTCCGATATAATTGTACCGATTCACTTGTTTAAGAATATTCCCATTTACCTGTATATTACATTGTGGTATTTCGTTCTTCCTAGTGACGAACATATCTGTGACTTCTTACAATTTAATTCTAACCCTAATTGTTCACTGTGTGCAACAACCGCATCTACTAAATATTGCAGATGGTGCTCATTGTCTGCAATCAATACTGCATCATCTGCATATCTAATGTTGTTGATTTTCTTCCTCCAATGACGATAGCTTTCATATCTTCTATATTTCTGCAAATATTTTCACTATACAAGGAAAACAGATCTGAAGACAGTAAACATCCCTGTCTCACACCTCTGTTAATAGAATGATATTCATGATCATAGGATGATATTGACCTATGATATTGACCCTTCACTATCAATTTTGATGGCAGCTTGTTGTTTTTAATATCTGCTTTTTAAAAAAAATACAATTCTAAGAACTTTCCCATCAATTTGTAGATCTGCAAGCATCTATCTTGATATGTCTTACTCTATCGATAAAGCAATGATGTATATCTTTAATGACTTCTATAGAACGTTCAGCTACTGTTCTCAGCAATTACGTAGCATTTACTGTACACTTGACTTCTACAAACCCACATTGTTCTTCTCCTAATTCGGGTTGTATTTTGTTCCTCACTCTTTGCATGGTAATTCTTAGTAAAATCTTCATGATGTGGCTCATTATACTAATTGTTCTATGTTGATCACATTCCAAAGCTCCTGATTTCTTTACGATTGCAATAAATACAGAATTACATAATACATGAAGCATATCTCCAATATCATGTACTGTGCTCAGCGGTCTGGTGACTCGAATTTTTCCATATTCTTCTAAAGCATTAATCATTTCTGTTGTGATGTTGTCTGAACCGGGAATCTTGCAAGTTTTCATATTGTTAAGAACAGTTTGAACCCCCATCTTCAAAATTGATGGTCCTTCATGATTATTTCGAATATCATTCTTCTCTGTTATCATCATAAAGGTTTTTAACTTAATCTGACCATTTGCAAAATCTGATCCTTATCTATTGTTATTTTTCCATCTTTTGTTTTTAGGCAGCCTGCTGATGTACGTGTTCTTTTATTAGTAATCTCCTGAATTCTTTTGTGTATTAATTTTGTATTTTTACTGCTGTGTTGTTTTTCAATTGTTATGCAATTTTTCTCAAGCCATGCTTCTTTTGCCACCTTGCTTAATGTTATGAATTTTCTGTGCAGGGTTGTTTTTGTTGTGTCTTCTTGTTTCAATTATTTGTAAAATTTCTTCAGTCATCCATTTCTTACGACCCAATTTAATTAATTTTGGAATATTCGTTTCTGCACCCAAACTGACTGAATTCTTCAACATTTCCCTTTACCACCCACATCCTGCAATATGATCTCTAGATCAGACAGTATATCAAATATGTTCGTTTGTTTTTCTATAATACAATTGTCTTGTATTACCTTTTATTTCTCAATTAGTGTTTCCTGATGAATAGTTGACTTTCTTTAACATTACCCTCAAAGTTCCTGTAAACAATCTTTGATCAGTCAACATTGGGAACTGTTTTTGCTATTGTTAACGCATTTCGAAAACTTCTGCTAATCCGGATGTAATCAGTCTGGTTTCTAATCCTGCTATGAGGACTCCTTCGTGTCCATAATCTTCTAGGATGTTGTTTAAACCATGTGTTTCCTACAACCATATCTGGCTCCTTTGCCCATTCTACAAGTCTGCATCCTCTTTCGTTTCGCTCTCCCAAAACATGGTTGCCTACTGTGCATCCATTGCCTTGATTTCCCACTTTTGCATTGAAGTCACCCGTATGATATTTATTTCTGAACTTTTACATTTCTTCAAAGCAGGCTTCATGTTATTATAAAATGCCTATATACTATCTTCACTGCATTATCCTGTTGGGGCAAATATTTGAATGACGTTTATGCTAAAAGGTCTGCGGATTGATTTTTTTTTTTTAACCCATAGAACCCTATCTGACACAGCCAATGTCATTGAACTGATTTTGATATTTCTCGATCCAAGATAATTGTTACACGTCTTTGCCGTTCTTCTCCCCCAGAATAAATAATCTTATAATGTTAACCTGTCATAATACCTGCCCCTTTTCCTCTCGTCTCGCAAATCCCTAATATAGTAATCTTCTCTCATTGCATTTCTTGTTTGATGTTATCTAATTTTCCGCCGTCGCTTAACGTTCGAACATTCCATGTTGCTAATTTCAGTGTCCATGTCCTTTCATTGCCGGTCTCCCTGGCCGACAGGTTAGCAGCTTTCTCCGTAACCTCGAATACTCTCGTGGTTGACGTGAGAGCACGAGAATTGGCAGAAGTTCGAGTCGCACCAGTGACTTATGAGAGCATGGAGCCGGTCGCTCAGAAAGTCGTGGCGTGCTAATGAGCGTAATCTAGCCTAGGAATCAACATACAGCTGAAAGATGCTGATGTTGACCGCAATATCCTGAAACAGGATGGAAACGCGGAGAAAAAAAGTCCTTTCATTGTGATCATCTGTAATTAGGCAAATCATGATAAACTAGGTGCCACATATCAGTCACTGACACACAGCAGAAAAAGAAAGGCGAAGGGATCTTTCCTAAAAGATGCACCGAATGGTACAATTATACAGTGAGCAGGGAAACTAAGGAGATGCGTCAGACGTCAACAAACAACATTACGCTGTGATACCGTCTTGGGAATCTGACGTCTGTAAATTCTGCGGAGTCAAAGTCGTGGAGCGGATTGGATATTCATATGCAAGTGTGGCATTCAAGTGGACGACAGGAGGAGTCAATTGCTGGGATCGATCAACCATGGACCTAGACGCGAAATGAATATACGTAGAAGATAACGACACGGATCGAAAGAACAGAGGAATGAAAAACAGAATGGGCGCTGAGGTGAAGGTTAGAGACATATGAGCATGGCAATTCGAGCTGCTCCTAGTAGGTGCCGATTATGTCTTAGGGACACCCTATAGAGACGAAGAATTTTGTCTTGCAATATTGTTGATACACCCAAAATAAACAGGTGTTGTAATAACTTGTCGTCAGAGCAGCATCTTTAATTTCGTTGCCAACTTACTTTTGACGTTGAGTGTTTTGTTTACTCCTGGGACGAGCCAAACTTCAATCATACCTCGGGTCGATTCTAATAAGGGAGAGGGATCATACTCCGAGGCACTAGGCACATTTAAAGAAGGTAGTTTGCCGTTGCTTTCCTCCTTGGCAGTAATCATACTGGACGGCTTACTGTAGCCATTATCTAGTTAAAGAGATCGTCTGCCTACCGTCGCGAAACTTGAGACCATAACCAACAACTATCGGTCGGCTGCTCTCAAAATTTCATCCACCATCTGCCCTCCATGGTTTCGTGTGAACAACTTCCGAAAACGAATACGAAATACACCAGCACTGCTTCCTCTGAAGAAAGAAACGTTATGTCGTCGCAATTTTACTATATTTAAATATATATCTAACTCGTGGATAGGCCTTTGGTTCATACCAGAATACGATCAGCTTTGCCAGTAGTAGGTTGTGCTCAATATTTATATCTAACTCAGTTAAACCCTCTGAAGTGGTAAGAACTCCACACGGGAGCAAGCACGACGGGAGGCTTCTGATCTTCGGAAGAGGTTTCCCCCTCACTGAATGTTTCGGCCCCTTCATCTTCTTGACAATCTCAGGGGGCGTGTCCATCGCGTTCATGACTCCCGGGCGTCTTTCTACTGTCACGAGTATTTATCGAGACTGTCCTTTGCCGACATCGCTATGTGTGACTGCCCAGATGTCATCTCACTCTCGGCGAGGGGGGCGAACATTGAGCACCCGGTGCATACCAACATTGACACTGCACCGTAACTGACCATGGGAAAGCAAGCTTCGTCTCCCTGCGGGAGTCTTTGCCTCTGTAATAGAGGCTAGCTATGCCCATGATTGTAGACGTCATTGCTGCTGGGTTGCCTTCTTCGTGCCCCGTTCGTGGCTTGCAGATCTAGCCTCCTGCACGCTCCCAGCTGAAGCCTGCTCTTCCTCTGGGCTCATTTTATTAACGCTTGGCTCTTCCTCTTGACCCTCGCTATCGCTGCGGGAGTGGTCCTTGCAAGCCGTTCTATCCCCCACAAACATGCGCTTGGCTATAGTTGTTCGACTTTGGCAGACATTTGTGCTTTGGGTGATCGATACTCCCAGCTTGGGTGACCCATTTTTCCCTGGTGGGATGGATCCCGGATCGGCACGAGACCGTGGCTGTTGTTTCGGTCTCATTGTTAGGTTGTAATTGTATGGAGAGATGTGTTACTGAGGTTTTTTCTTCTTGAGAGACGGTTACTAACATTGCAGGCAAAGTTTAACCATTTACCGTGTATCATTGTCCCACCTCGCATTACGCTTGCTCCACGGCCAGCTCGAGGCCTTCTCCACTACCTCGCGTAGTCTTTTAAGTGCCCTTGTTCTTGATGTCCCTTTACACTTAGCTGTTTCAAAATGCTATAGAGTTTGTAACAAGGTCTCTTGCGCCTATCTCAACGGCAAGTAGCCTGGCGGTATATCCTTTCTGTCTCAGGCTTGTGACCATAACACTGTATTTCTCCATTTTATACGTGTTCTATTCCTAATCTCTTGTCTCGAACGGAACAGTCTGCTCGATTAGTAATATCTGCCGAGTCGACAGAGAGCATACTACAATGTCTGGTCGCAATTCAAACCTCAGGATTTCCGCTGAGTATTTGCCACGGCCCTGCAGGTCTACCGTCAGCTCACAGTTTTCAGCTCCCCCGAGGAGGGATGGCAGTCTGTTGGGGCACTCAACTCTACTGTTTTGTCCAGCTTTTAGGAAGCGTATCCACCCGGTGTTAACAACAGTCCCCTTGTTCGCCTGGAGTCTTGCTACATCCATTATGGCAGCCAGTTCAGTTCAGTGAGAACCTTGTTATGGCGCCATGTGAATTTGCCCTGCCCAAGGGCCACCCTGCACATAGACATTTGTTTGTCCTGTGCTGACGAAGGCTTTGGCCGCAACGTCCAATTTGTCTCTTGTAGTCGTGTTTTAGTAAAGCTCACAATCTACTTCTCGTTTAATTGGGTGATTCATTCATTGCCTTTTTAAGCTTTACTGCAGTTCACCTCATTCTTGTTTACCATTGTCCGCTCCCTTGAACTGCTACTATATATTTCACGTTTCGTCTTCGTTGTCGGTAAGATTGTTGTCGATTTGTAGTCCATTCTGTGCGCGCGTGTCAGTGTGTTTTCTAAGCGGCGTGCTACCCTTACCGCCCCACACACGTGTTGTTTTTCCCCCCGCTTGGCTACAACACCTTACTTTTGCACACCAGCCCTTCATCCCTACGTCCGTTAAATCTCCACCGCTATGCCTCCCACTCATCCACCTCAGTTATTTCAACAATTGAGATTATATGTCATTTTCTGCTTTAGTCTCTTACCAACAGATATTAAAATCACAGCCACCGACTTGGCTCTTAACATCTACAAAAAGACCCGCACCACATGCCATTTTAATTTCCTCAAGAACTGCCTACGGCTTCATATCACCCCACGTGGCTTCATCTCTAGATTTCACCCATCGGCAGGCACTCTCGATGACAGTTGTCGTAGACGTCTATCTAAAGTTGAGTTTAAATGTGCTACTCTTCGCATGCGATGCATTGCCGACAACCACGCGCGACAACTGTCTGACTTCAGCTCGAATATAACTATCCTCGATCAGCGTCTTAGACAACTTACCTCGAGTAATTATTTCTTGTATTGTGTTATACGGTGTATCATCAATAGCACTAACCACCATCTATACAAGTGTCTTTCCGCGGCCAAAAACGCCAAGCTAGCCAAACTCCGTGCCCCTACCTCCACTCCCTCCTCGCCCCCTCTCCCACCCCAACTTACCACTGGCTCCGATAACCTAGTTGTGTGCATACCTCCCGACCTTCCACTATCGGCATCTGAGAAATCGGTCCTCAGCAAAGGGCTCAGGTTCATACCGCTACGTCCCTGTGGTGATAGATACGCATTACTGCAGGACGTTCATCGGTTCCATCGCACTCTCAGGCTACAATATCACTTCAGAAATCAACCTCATAACGATAACTCTTCGGATCCTACCGACCATTTCTCTCACTTCTCCAAACGCAGGTCCACTTGGGTTCCCAATCCAGGGGCATCTAAGGCCCTCGATTTATACATCGACAAAACACTTTACGACATCCAAAAACTCAAATTTAAGCCACTACGACATTCCAACCTCACCGCGGATGAACAACGGGCACTTACACAGTTGAAACGCCGTGATGACATAGTTATCAAACCTGCCGATAAGGGAGGGGCGCTAGTGGTTTGGAGGAAAGACTTATATATACAGGAAGGCAACAAGCAACTGGGCGATGCCACCTTCTACAGACCAAGGATACAAGATGGGACAGTCAGAAACAACACCCAGGTCAAAAGCGTGACTAACGCCATTATCCAGCAAGGTCTTTTACCCAGCTCCGCCACCTCGTTGATCGTCCACGATAGCTGCTTGGGCAAACCCGCCTTTAATATGCTGCCTAAGACACACAAACCTGGTAACCCAGGCAGACCTATCGTCTCGGCCTGCTCTTGCCCTACAGAACGGATTTCAGAGTTTCTGGACAGCATGTTTCAGCCGTTGGTTGCCAGCCCCCCTTCGTATATCAAAGACACCAACCACGCTATCTCCATCTTCGATTCCATCAGTTTCACTAACCCTTCTCAGTATCACATCTTCACTTTAGATGTGACTTCACTCTACACTTCCATTCCTCACTCTGACGGCCTTAAAGCCTTAGAATTTTTCTTGGAGAAAAGGCTTAATCCCTCGATAGCCACTGGACCATTACTGCGTCTTGCGGAGTTAGTCCTCAACCTCAACTCGTTTGAGTTCAATGGGGACTACTTCGACCAGATCAGCGGTGTGGCCATGGGTACTAAGATGGGTCCCAGTTATGCCTGCCTCTTCATGGGCTATCTTGAACACCAGGTATGGAGTCAGTACACCGGTAGGCTCCCGGAGCTCTACAGGAGGTACATTGACGACTGCTTTGGCGTCTCGGACATGCCCCTGCCTGACCTACAGAACTTCATTGCCTTTTTTTCAGACTTCCATCCCAGCATCAAACTTACCTCCACCATTTCTTCGTCGGCTGTCAATTTCTTAGACCTCACAGTCTCTTTAGGTTCCGCTGGTCTATGCACGACGGTTTATTATAAACCAACTGACTCGCACTCATTCCTTCTCTATACCTCCTCCCACCCTCCCTCGTGCAAACGTTCTATTCCTTTCTCCCAACTGTTACGTCTCCGACGACTTTGCCAGGATAACAACGACTTCCATCAAAAAGCCCACGAGATGCTTGATTTCTTTCGCCTTCGTGGCTATCCTGATAATGTTCTATCTACAGCTCTTCACCGCTGCCAGTCTATCAGTCGCACTGAGGCTCTCTCCTCTAGGCCGAAACCACGAAACAATAGACCTGTCCTCTCACTTACTTATCATCCCCACAATATTGCTGCCAAGAATATCCTTCTTAAACATCTATCCATTCTCCGGGCGGAATCGACCACTCGTGATGTCTTCTCAGAGGCTCCTCTAGTGGCATATAAGCGGGATCGTAACCTCAGAGATGTGCTGGTCCATAGCAGGCTACCCCAACCTCACCAGTCTCTTCCTGGCACGGTGGCGTGTCTTCGATCGGTTTGCAAGACCTGTCCATACGTACTTCAAACCCAGAGTCTGACATTCCCTAAGACGACCTTCCACATCCGTGAGGGTTTCTCATGCATCAGTCGCAACGTCATCTATGCGATTACCTGCACACGTTGCGACATGAGATATGTCGGTGAGACAGGATTACGTCTTGGTGACAGATTTCGACAACATCTTTCTGACATCACCAGCGGCGCCCAGAAACCAGTATCCATACATTTCAACAGTCCTGACCACCATGGCGTAGCCGACATACAGGTCACGGCCATCAAGTCATGCGCATCCCACGAACGGGATCGGAAGACATTGGAACACCGTCTCATCTTCCAGTTGGGCACACTCTCCCCTCACGGCCTTAATGTCCAACACAGCTTCATTTAACTTCCCACCCCACCCCTCCCACCCCTAGCTTACAGTCCACCATCTGGGTACGTGCAGGTCCTTTATAGGACATCACAGTCAACTCTCTTGGCGTATTTACGTTCGGTGTTTTGCCATCCTTTTCTGAACGACCGCCACTCATGCCTATCTGTGTGTACTAACACTATATAGGTTTCCACAGCGGTGTTTCGAGCGCTTAACGATTATTGCTAATTGTCATCTGCGTCCGTAACACCTTTGCCGGTCTCTAATTTCACTTTTCCGCACACATGGGCGCGTCTCCACCCCACTCCCTTCCCGCTTGACCTTTGACCCGTGTACCATACATCCGGTCTATTGATCCACTGGCGCCCTACGTGTGTCAGACCTTCCAAGCTAGGACACAGTATTCAGATGAGTATATTTCATTTTAATTAGTTTAATAGTTTAATATTGACATAGTGTGTTTCATGTAGTTTTGTGTTGGTTTGTATTTGTTTGTCCTGTGCTGACGAAGGCTTTGGCCGCAACGTCCAATTTGTCTCTTGTAGTCGTGTTTTAGTAAAGCTCACAATCTACTTCTCGTTTAATTGGGTGATTCATTCATTGCACATAGACAGTACGTGTTCTACCGTCTGAACCCTCTTGTTCTGTGTGTTGCTACACAGGGGACATGTTGGGTCTTCGAATATACCCCATCTGACCAGGTTAACAGCTGATAGCAGGAGTCGTAAAGCAATCTGTCATTGAAGCTTATTCTCAACGGCGACAAGCGCCATATATCGTTCCACGAGATGGACTTCTGCAAATTTCCCTCCCATGGCACCACATGCCCTTGCTGCGGCTGCTGCACCACTTTCTGCACTCGCTTGTCGTCTTCGCCTTCACAAATCCTCTGGACCACCATGTCTCTGGGTTGCCTGGTGGACGCCTTTGACTACCACTGCGTGTTGTTTTGGTAGCAAAAGCCTTGTCTGTTAGACTGTGTTTTCCATCACCTCCTTTAGCTGTAGTGAACATTGCTCCGATTAGACTGCCTCGTCAACCTTCCATTTCCTTCCCGTCCTGAGCGCTGGCAGGAAACCACTCACAGTTCCATCGTTAGAGTCGTGCAGCATCATCGCGAGCCTCGCTTTTCTGACTTTATATTCTTCAACAACAGACTTGAACGGGAGCACAAGGTTGGACTTCTTTGTGTACAACGCTACGTCCGACAAACCTGGTGGCACTCTCAGCCAACTCCTTGTGGCTTTGCTGACATTTTTCTCTAACGCCTCTACCATGCTCGTGCACACGGTATAGATGAGTAGGAGACAGAGCAGCTTCGAGATCAGTATGAACTAGAGGCAGCAGATCATGTATTTTCTAATGAATCTGATCTTTAAATATTGAGCACAACCCACTACTGGCAACGCCGATCGCATTCTGGTATGAACCTAAGGCCTATCCACGACGTGGATAGGCCTTAGATTCATACCAGAATGCGATCGGCGTTGCCAGTAGTGGGTTGTGTCCAATATTTAAATTTTAAATCCCGAAACAACCACAGAATCTGATCTTATCTATGGCTTGCATACCTTTTGCCGTTGTCTCGCCTATGTGTTGTACTGCATTTGTGCCCGTCAGAGATGAATCGTACACTCGGCTGAGACTCTTGGCGGGTTCCTCCATCATAGTTGGGATCGCCTGGCTGGTCACCTTGAATGCAATTGCCGCCACCACGCCCTTCACGATCGACAGGCTTCTCGACTTCTTGGGTTTGAAGATCATCGTGTACCAGTGCATCAATTGATCAAGCCTATAGAGCATGCGGTAAACATGACTCTCATCTGGTTTCAGGATTGTCGTGTCGTCCATGAAGACCTTGAGTGGCGACATCCTACACTCTTTCGTGAGACTCGGTCCATTTCGCGTAGCTGGATGCCGCATCCAGAGCGACCTGCATGGCCATGACAAACAGTATCGACGAAATCGTACATCCCATCGCTATACCCTCTTGAAGGTCAACCCATCTGGTCGTAAACGTCGAGGTAGAGAAATGGAGTGTGAACCCAGAAAATTCTGCCTAAGCATCGATGCGATCTTCTAGGGCACGTGATACATCCTAAGGTCCTGCCAGAGAATCTGACAGGGTACTGACCCGTAGGCGTTAGCAAGGTCCAACCATACGTTTAGGTTAGATAAGGTAAGGTTAGATATTTCGCTCTTTACTGTCTGGATAGCCTCCCGTTCATGGTAGCATGTTCCACACATCCGGGGACTCCCGGTATGCCCCCTTTTTGAACTTCCTTGTCGCCATACGTGTACGCCATTAGGTTTGTTGTGATTCTGCTATCCATGAATTACAAGAATATTTTGCCCTCGACGTTGAGAAGAGAGATTGGCCTAAAATGCGAACTGTTTGTAGCGTTCTGTTCCTTGGGTATGTAGATTCCATTGGCCTTGCTCCACTCCGGACTTATTCGTTGGGGCCTCCACGCAGATCTCAGTATCTGGATCTGGTGGAGCCTTTTAATGACGTCTGGACATCGCTTGTACACTGTGTACAAGACATCATTGGGATCAGGTGCCGACTTACCTTTTGCCTTCTTCCAACAGCCACGACCTCGTTTCACCTCGGGGGCGTGGTATTGACACCTACTACAAGTTCTTCTGTAAATACCAGCCCTTCTATTTCTCGGAGTGGAACGTTGCTCTATGCATCCGATTACGTATGTAACAGATGCTCCTCCAGCTCCTCTATCTCAATGCAGAGGTTGCCAGATCGTAGTTGTTCGAACAAGTTTCTTGCGAACTGGAATGGTTCGCGGAAACAATGCTCACGTGCTCTCCTTGTCCTTTAACTGTTTCTGCAGAATCGTTCTGCTTGGCAGAGGGCGCTGTGTCTGTATTTTGGGTGCTCCCACACCTATAGCAGGCCCTCTTTCTCACTTGCATCTGCCTTTCTAAACTGTTTCCGAGTAGCTCTCTTCTGCAGTCTCACCTCAACGATTAGCTATTGCCGCATGATCATCTCCGGACTGGAAGTCTTCTTCCTCTCACTGCCACCAAATTGACGAAGCAGTGGAGGTATACACTTTCTCCAAATCTCTCTATTTTCTTATTCAACTGGTTTTCCTTTAGTTCTTTATCTAATGTTTGGGAAACGATGTTCTATAGTCGTCCCAACGCCTTCCTTTCACAAGCGAGCAGAAACTTGATACACGCGCGTGGACCGTCAGAAAGATACTCGGCTGCACCGCCAAAACGATCATCATCATCATCATCATCATCTTCCACTTCTGCCGTCAAGCGTCGTGGGGAGGAATAATTTGCGTTCCAGTGCCCGGTGGACGGCACTGGATAGTGTCATTCCGTGAGGTTGTACAATGTCTCTGATGTCGTCAATCCATTTTCTTCTTGGACGTCCTCGTGGTCTCGTCGCAGATGATCTTTGATGTAAGGCCAGTGATGGTAGTTGTTGATGTTGCATTCTAATGACATGGCCAAACCACTTGATCTTCTGTCTGTCAATAAATGTGGCACAAGGTGTTGATCCCACAGTCTGTCTGATAGTAGCATTTCTTACTCGGTCTCGGATTGTTAAGTTGGCAGCTCTCCTCAGGCATCTCATTTCGCAGGTGTTGATTTTGCGAAGGTGTAATTTGGATAAAGTCCAGGTTTGAGATTGGTAGCATAGGGTTGGTGTGAATATGCTGTTTATTATCTGTGGTTTTGCGGACATGGGTATGTTTGGATAAAACTGAATATTCTCAGATCGTAGGGTTCGCCCTATCCCAGAACTTCTACCGACTCACCTGCTATATCGATTGATCGTCCCGTTGTGCACTCGTGCACTTCTTAAGTCCCCGCGTGTATTCGCATCTCTCGCTAAGTTGTGAAGCTTTTACCATAGACATAGATACGGCCAACCCGATGTGAGGCTGAAGCCGAATCCCGAGTTTTGTTCCGAGTCATTACCGTTTTAGATATCGGTGGATCCATCATTCTCCCCACCCCTTTCGTTGAATCCTAAGAGAATTTGTTCCTTTGGTTTCGCAATATATAGCATTAAAGGTTGTTGGCCTGGTCTGCTGTCGACTTCACTGTTGCCCCTGAGGTGAATACGCCCCTGCGCTGCAGCAGACCAGTCTTTTCAGTGCGTCAATCTGTCTTTCCAGGTCGTCAATCTGTCTTTCAAGATTGTCGTATCTATGGCTTGCAGGTAGCGGGGTAGGGGTAACCCCTATCAAAGGAGAAGTAAGGCTCCTCATCCCCTCCGCTAGTCCACAGACACCCTTGGGCAAGGTGGAGTACCCGTTTAGCCCCACAAACCGGGTGAGGTAAAGTCATGGGAGCAAATGGTAGATCGGACTTGGGGGCAGCCGACATATAGTTGTTGGTTATGGTTTCAAGTCAGCGACGGTGGGCAAAGGGTCTCTCAGTGGAGACAATGGCTGCGGTCATCTGATCAGTATGGTCACTGTCAGGTAGGAAGAATGGTAGACTCCCACCTTACTGATTCCCGAGCAGAGGAGGCTCGTCAGCCTTGATTGGTATCCCATCTAAGAGAGGAAACTGTAAACTTCAAATCTCCTCGGGAATACCCAGATTGGAAAAGCTTCGGGAGTAAGCCCTGAGGACAAATCCGGAGATGGAGTTCCTAAGACAGTACCATATTGTAACCAAGATAGTTCTGGAAACTCCTGCGACGGTACTGATGCCAAGTTGCAATGGCTACTGTTTTTCCCTTGGTTAAAATCGGTGACCTGGAGAGGGGGAACTTGCTACTGGGCAATAGCGGGTTCTCCGAATTCCATTGCCCAGGCTTGTGCCCTTGAAAGGTCACTTCGGCATCGCGTAACAGCGGTGACACAACACGGGAAGCAGCAGTTACCGGTTATAAGTGTTAATGCTCTATTGGCGTAGAGCAAGACACCAGAGGTTGCTTCCGACGGTGGAAGAGATCATTGTATCTCACTAGACAGCTACCGCCCAACTAAGATGGACATTCCCCAGTCAATAAGGTGCTGTTTCGAAACGGTTCATCTGCTCTTGAGGGTGTGTGGAGCTTAGGGACAAAATCCTGACACATGGACCTCAAACATTACACCTGGTAACAACAGCAACAACAACAACAACAACAACAACAACAACAACAACAACAAAAACAACAAACAGAGAAAACAAAACGGCCGTATGGCTGGGAACATGGAACGTAAGAACATAACCCCTGGCATCTTAGACGATGTAAATGTGATTATTGAAGCCCGTAAAACATCAGTGATAAACTACGAACTACTCAGACTGGGGATAGACACAGTCGCCCGGTAAGAGACTAGACTCTCAGAATCTGGAAACATCAAGGAGAGGGACTTCACTTTCTACTGGCAAGGCAAGTCGTGCGGAGAGACCAGGGAGCATGAAGTTGGCTTTGCTATCAGAAACAAGCTACTAAAGTCCATCATCCCACCAAGTGATGGCACTGAAAGAATACTGAAGCTCCAACTGCAGTCAGAGGCAGGCTCAGTTAGTATTATAAGCGCCTACTCCCCAACGCTAACCGCAGCATCATAATCTAAAGACAAGTTTTATGACGACCGTAACAAAGTGGTCAGTAAAACACCAGAGTAGCAACACCTTTTCATCTTGGGGGATTTCAACGCCAGGGGTGGCTCCGAACAAATATCTTGGCCTTTATGTCTAGGAAAGTTTGGCGTTGGGAAGACCAATGGCAATGGACAACGTCTCTTGTAATTCTGCAGCCATCACAATTTGTGCGTGACCAACACTTTCTTCGACACAAATGCAACCCAGATCAAAGAATTGGCACCATCTTGACATCGTGTTCACTAAACGCAGCAATCTCGGCAATGTACGACTGACTCGCAGCTATCGTAGTGCTGACTGTGACACCGATCATTCACTCGTTTCCAGGAAGGTGAAGATAAAGCCTAAGAGAATCTACAGAAACATAACAGAAGGAAGACCACGCATCGACATCAGCGGCATCCAAAACAAAGAGAAGATCAAAAAATTTACCCAGGCTCTGGAATTGTCACCGAGAGATGGAGTCATTTGCGCGATATCATCCATAACACAGCATTATCAACATTTGGCAAGAAGCAAACAAAGTCAGCCGATTGGTTAGAAGCACATTATGAAGAGATGCTCCAAGTCCTGGAGATAAAGAGACAAGTATTCTCAGTGTATAAACAAATCACCATCAGCGAAAACATTGCAGGCACTGCGAACAGCTAGAAATAGAGTACACGAGACTGAAAGAAAATGTGCGAACAGGTACTGGCTACAACTCTATGCACAAATTCAAACGTGTGCAGACACTGGAAATATAAGAGGCATGAACGAGGGCATCAGGCATGCTGGAGGTTCATAAAAAAACAAGATGGCTTCTTTACAATCATTAAAGAGGGTAATCATAAAAGGTCTAGCGAAACAAATGGATCGCTGGGTAGAACACTACCCAGAGCTATATTCAGTGGAGACCACTGTCGGAGAAGAAGCTCACGAAGCCATTGAACAACAGTTTATCATGCATGCCTTGGATAACGAACCGTGCCTCACACAAAATCAGCGAAGCACTAGACACTTTAAAAATCGGCAAGTCGCAAGGAAAAGATGGTATTCCACCCGAAATTTTAAAATGCGCCAAAGAAACAATCATCCCAGAACTGCACGCAGAACTCCAGCTCTGCGGAAAGAAAATATCAGCACCACAAGATATGAGGGACGCAGACATTGTTACCATTTATAAAAACAAAGATGACAGAAGTGACTGCAACAGCTATCGCAGTATTCATTCCTTAACACTACTGGAAAGATTTTCGAGTAATCCTAAAAAGATTACACATTCTTGCTGAAGGAATCTACCCCGAATCACAATGCGGACTTAGATCAAACAGGTACACTATCGATATGATTTTCTCACTCAGGCAGCTCCAAGAGAAAAGCAGAGAACAGAGGAAGCCATTATATATTGCCTTCATTCACCTCATAAAGGCATTCGACCTCGTAAGCAGAGACGGCATTTTTAAGATCCCTGAGAAGATAGGGTGTCCACCCACCCTTCTTAGTCTCATGAAATCATTTCACGAAAACATGCATGGGACCATTTTATTTGACGGCTCAACATCCCAGTCATTCAGCATCAGCAGTGGAGTAAAGCAGGTCTGCGTGCTTATTTTCATCACCTCTCTCTTTAGGCAGGCATTTGGGATTGCCACTGAAGGCATATAGCTCCATACAAGAGCTGATGGCAAACTTTTAACCATTCCAGACTCAAAGCAAAGACAAAATAAGATCAAGATGCATAAGAGAACTACGTTTTTGCAGACGATGCAGCACTGACTACTCATCCAGTAGAAAACCTGCAAAGGTTCATAGATCGTTTTGCAGTCGCCTGCAGATAATATCAGATAATCTTTCCTTATATATAGAGATCGACAGACCCATTTGAAAGGCAGCCATAACACTTTCGGGGCTAAGAGAGTCTGGAGAATAATAGACTAACAGAGCGTACACAAGTTCAAGTATATAAAGCTTGTATTGTTAGCACACTACTCTATTGTTCTGAATGCTGGACCTTGTACTCAAGACAGGAAAGAAGTTGAATTCCTTCCACATGAGATGTCTGAGACCTATCCTTGGCATATCGTGGAAAGACCATATAACAAACAAACGCATGTTTGAAAGAGCAGATATTACCACAGTACACTCCCTCCTCAAGCAGAGATGCCTCCGGTTGCTGGGCCACGTATCTCGAATGCAGGATGAATGTATTCCCAAAGATCTCCTATACGAAGAACTAACCACAGGGAAGACGCCAACCAGAAGACCCCAAATGCGATACAAGGTTGTGTGTAAACAAGATATGAAAACCCTTGGCATAGATCCAGACACGTGGGAAAGAGTTGCAGCAAACAGATGTTCGCGAAGGAGAGTCATGGGAACCGTACTGGTGCTCTTTGAGCGCAATCTGATCCAACAAACTGAGGATAATAGGCACAAGAGTAAAATGCAGTCACTTGCGTGACGTACCTCATCTTACAGATGCGGAAATTTTGACAGAGACTGTCACTCTTGCATTGGACTACAGAGTCACCAGCGGTGCTGTCAGGTGCCTACCCAGTGGCACAACTCTATAGTCCTACAGGACTGAAAGAGGCCTACTATCCCCGTCGAAACGCGAGGCAGGTCTCTAACCACTTCTCCACTGAGTGTAGGCATGACGTCGTAGTCGACCATAACATCTTTGAATGTTTGCGATTTCTTGGCATGTTTACGTTCGTGGTTTGTCAATGCTTCTGGTAAACTAGCATTCATAGCATTTTATGAAAATCGGTACAACGCGGGTTGCTTTTTTAACGACCACAGTTGTGTTTAGAACGCGGTATGCGGAACTGCGAATTGCGATCGTAAGCCCTTTGTCACAGTTCCGGAGTGTTGGTAAAGAAAGACAAATGACCCTTTCCCCGCCTTTTAAGCGAATAGACGATGCTTTGGGAAGTAAAACTTGGTGTTTTATATAAACAAATTGCCACTCAATGCGTTAACATGTGGTCAGTATCACATCGGCCGCTATTACTTCCCAACACATGTTCTGTGCCATTCTTAAGCTAGGTCGACCTAGTAGTCTAAATTAATTTCCAAAGTCTCCCGGAGTCGACGAGGACTCGAATACATGACCAAGGGATCGGTAGACAAGCGAGCTAGCAATAGCGCTACCGAGGCTTCTGAATGTATAGTACTAGCCTCATATACCATAGACTAGCAGGAACTTGACTGGTGTTCTCGGCGATGTCACGTCCGTCATCTTTACTTTCAATAACATTTTCAGCAACCAGTGTTACGCTGTGTCTAGAAGAAAGCCCAGGTCAATTTAATAAAAAAAAACAACAGCAACAACCATCGCCTCGATAAACGTTTGAACACATGACCACTTTGCGGGTTGGCACTTATGCTAGCCTCTACAATACCACAGCTCACGTAAACACACACGAGCGTGCAAAATAGACCCTAAATGCATTACGTTTCCTAACGGATTCATACAAGTCCGTATACAATGGTGTTCATAATGTCTCGACGTCCATTCTAATTTGTCAAACTGGTATATGTATTACGAAAGTTAAACACAGGGTTTATAAAGAATATTCCGCGGAAACCGCTTGTGTACAGTAATTTGACTTGTCAATCTAACATTTGAGTAGCTATACAGAATATAGTACGGTTTATTATTCAGAAACAGCCAGCCTTGTTGACAATCAAAATGTAACATTTATGTCAACTAGTCTGAAGTGATAGACAAGTAGTCATTTTGCAAAGCCCGGATCGATTATCTTAAGCAACTGAAAAAAATATTACCGCAGGTAGGAATGCCAAAATTCGATAAAATTATAACTGTTGAACCCATTATAAACATCAGTTTAACAGTTACAATGTTTGCATTCTGTGACGATCACTCTGACAGTGACATAAAACTACGTACTTGTAGTGTACAGCTGTAATTGTGACAGTAATTGCCAATCCATTCACTGCCATAAGACGTCTTTCCGTATTCATAACTACTTTACTGAAATGTCACAGTTAATTGAATGTTAGGTTATTATAATACGGAAGCACTATCCACTGGAGGTAGGAGTAACAGCACACAGTTACCAGTTCATATATCAATAAATAATTGTTTCAAATAAAGCATTATTTAATTTAAGACAATCATAAAAGGTAGTTATTTTATGCGGTAAACTCCACTAATACATTATTTCAATACTTCTATGTGGAAAACTTATGTCCTGTAAACACATGTTATTTAATACAACAAGTGGGAATGTCGTTGCGTAACGTGGCTGCCTCCTCCTTCTCCTTTTCCTCATCAACATCTGTATCTTCTTCTTCTTCTTCTTCTTCTTCTTCTTCTTCTTCTTCTTCTTCTTCTTCTTCTTCTTCTTCTTCTTCTTCTTCTTCTTCTTCTTCTTCTTCTTCTTCTTCTTCTTCTTCTACTTCTTCTTCTTCTTCTTCTTCTTCTTCTTCTTCTTCTTCTCCTTCTTCGTCCCTTTCTTCCTCCCCCTTGTTCATAATTTTCTTCTCCGCCCTCCTTCATCCTATTCTTCAATTGCCTAGTCTGTAACATTACTGTCAAATCATGTCTGTCGTGTGATATGTTGATCTCTTTGGTATTCCTTGTTCTATTATTTACGAGTTTTACGGAGCTTTTGATGCTATCCACAGACATCTTTCTCTGTCTGTCACTGTCTCTTTTTGCCTAGCAATTAATTACATAACCTGCTTTCTCTATCCACATTCTCTGTTGATATCACCTATGTATGTCCTTTCACTCTTACTTATGTTTATGAGTGGATCGTGTAACACCGGCATTAAGTAACACCAGGGTCTTTACTGTCTCTCACATTCTAAACAGTTTTCTTAAAATCCACAACTTGACTGCTTCTAATTTTTTCACGGCTTCATTACTCGATTTCCAGCATTCGCATTTCCGCAGAAGAAGATATACCATTTAATAAAGCGGAATCACAAATATAAATGTGTGACTGCGCGTACATGTAATACATCATAGTAATAATATGTCCCGAAGCATAAGCCTGCTAATGGTCTATGATTGGATAGAGTCATGACATGATGTAGGCCTGATTCTACGGACGAAAAGATGGCCAGTCTTTAACGCACTTAGCTGGACGAGGAGCGCATGCGTCGAACCCTCGGAAGACACCGCTCATGACATTATTAGTGCAGCTCCCTATCGATTTTGCTTACGCGCCCGCTGACCTTATATTTGTTGCTGAATAAGTATTGTTATGGTCTCCACATGACATCGAGAATTTGCACACGCTCTAAAGATGCTTTCATACCGATCAGATATGCCAACCTTGTGATGGGTATGACGTTTCGTCTTAGTAAGTTTCTAAGGTTTCCTTGACATAGCCAATAATATGTTTAATATACGAGAGGACTTCAAATGAAAAAAAAAAAAAAAAACAAGCGATAGAAATTACAATAAGCATGTCATTGTCTTGAAACCTGTCAATATTGTTGTTAATGATGCCAAGGGTGTTCAGAGCGTGACATCTCGGTACAGACGAACACGGCAAGGTCATACGGACAGATAAAAGATAGCCGTCACACTGGTGACAGGCACCGAAGATGAGCAACGTTCTGTTACCCGTTGTTTCATTAGTGAAGGGTGAAACCTATAGAAATTCAAGGAAAATGAAGGTCCAGTATGCTGATGCACGCCTGTCGGTTCAGAAAGTGTATGAATGGAGTAAGAAGTTTCAAACCGGATGACCTTTGTTGCAGACTGTTCACGACCTGATCAGGCACGCCGAGTAGTGACCCAAGAGAATGGTTTTCTATAAGAATCCAAGCTCTTTATCGGCGCTGGAGGACTTTCATTGAAAGCAGTGGTGACTACATCGAAGAATTAATTATACAGTATTCTTTACTTTTTCAGAATATATGCACACACACACACACACACACACACACACACACAACACACACACACACACACACAACACACACACACACACATACACACGAGCACAATCAGGTTTTCATTTGAGGCCCTTTCGTAAGTTTCTTTAAGATTGGGCGTTATGGTGTAGTCAGGGAGTTGCGCCGATTATGTCACTGACGCGACTGGACAAGGGTTCGCCTCTAGCGTCAGTCGTCTTCTTGTGCATTCAGATCTATAAAGTGTGATGACCCTATTACATCCAGGAACATAATAGGAAACTGCAAAGGGTCAAACTTTTGTTTCAGTATTTTTGCTTTTAAAACGTGTTCTTAACTCTATTATGAACATCACTTCAAACGTTCTTAACTCTATCATGAACATCACTTTCTTTGCCACGTCCGTCTCCGATCCGTCTAGTGTAG
Source organism: Cepaea hortensis (assembly GCA_963921405.1). Lineage (NCBI taxonomy): Eukaryota > Metazoa > Mollusca > Gastropoda > Stylommatophora > Helicidae > Cepaea > Cepaea hortensis. The sequence goes on from OY992883.1 coordinate 104,054,147, forward strand.
TTTTCCAGCTATTGATTAATATCTGTAGCAATCCATTATTTGAGTCGACGAACTTACCATTCTCAACTATGGAGTTCACATACATGGCCGCTGGGTAACCCAGGCTTATTGTCTCCAAAATTACCTGTCTCATTACCGTCTACGCAACTCTAGAATGGTTTCTATGTATAGCGTTTCCTCTATGTGTCAAACATATGATGATACCTAGAAGAACGGCAAATATAATATTTTGTATTTGCAGAGATCGCATATCGTGCAAACGTGCTTGCTGCTTGTGTCTCCCTCTGCTGTGGTGATATTTACAGCGATTTTAATATCGTAACCAGCCCAGTACAGAAATTGGCGTAAATCTGCCAATGTGAACCCAGGGAAGTTCAAGTCAATGAGCAACCGACACAGGAAACCAATGACAATGGTTACACTTATAGCCAGCGTCCTGATTATTTTATATACATCTAGATTAAATGTATTCTGTGTTGCCTTCATTGAACAAGAGTTCGTCGTGGCTGGTCGTTGCCGTAATTTACTCTTTGCGTTGAGGTCATTAAAACTTTGGTTTGAACACAGACACTGTAGAGTAAATATATTCTTGTATCTAAAGATAAGTCTAAGTATAGGAGAATTGTTTTCACAACATACTGTTGTAGGTTCAATTATCGTGAATAATATATTTTTTTTATCTCTTTGCACTCGCTCGCTGTGAACTCAAGTGCAGTCTATATATGATACTTCTAATAGCACAAGACTGAAAGTTGTGGTAGGATTAACTTTCCCTTTTATCAGTGTCCCTCGCCATCAGGCGGACCCACTCCTGCTTCAGAGGTTGAATAATGATGTAAGAAATATTCATTTATTCACTAATCATAACTATGTGAACCACAAAGAGGGGAAGAAATTGCAGACATTTTAAAACAGTGTGACATGTACGTACAGATGGCTGACGAGTTTGACTATTGCAAATTAATGTTTACAATGTCATATTGTAACGCTCTTAGATTGATTATTTCTTAAAATGAACATTAGCGTTTATATTGTTAGTAATTATGAGTTTGATTCTTGCAATGTATTTTCCTGTCAACAGAATAGTACAATTTGTTGTCATGTTGTAACTTTCTGACATTGATTATATTTCTTAGTATTGTTGGCAATCTTCGGACAGACGGGTCTAAATAGTTCTGCAGTGAATAATTTTATATAACTAACACTAACCCTAACCCTAACCCTAATCACTAATTCACTGCAGAACTATTTAGACCCGTCTGTCGGAAGAGTGCCGTATTGTTGATACTGAACATTGGCGTTTCGTTTAAAAGTTTGCATTTTAACATTCATTAAGGTTGTGTAGGAGGCAGGTGTCTGAAGTATGTTGGTAGAATGAGTAGAGAGTGGGCAGCAAAGACATACAGTATATATGGATACATTACGGACGTAAGATAGCGTAACTTCATGCATATTTATGTGATGTAAACTTCTGCGGCCATGGGCATTTGTTGACCGGGTTCCTGAGTGTTTCGAAGGACATTCCACTCTCACTCGGAAGTTATTGCGCTGTGCCTGCTTACACTAGAGCTGGATAATTACGACTTTCTGCCAACACACCCGACTTTTCCTCAGTCGTCTGTCTTGATCAAACAATTATCAGATAATTATGAACATTGTCTGGTACGAAGTTGTAAGATACTGGTTAGATCCTGAAGCTGTAGTTGACAGACGGACGGACGGGCGGACGGACGGACGGACGGAAGGACGGACGGACGGACGGACGGACGGACGGACAGACAGACAGACAGACAAACAGGTCGACCGATCGGCGGCCAGACAGCACAATGAAAAAGACAGACATACAGACAGACCCACAGACAGACACACACAATGGCATACAGAAAGACAGAACGAACGAACGAAAGAACGAAAGAATAAACATTATTTTCAGTAGGTTAAGAATTGGACACGCAGGCCCGTCTAACATGCTGCCCTACTATCACACTCTTTCATACATTATTTCATCCACACAATATTCGAGGGTAACTGAGAGCAACAACAATATAATAGATATGAATTATAAAACCAAGTTGGAAATGCGAACACCAATACTATTAGACAGACAGACAGACGGACAGACAGACAGACAGACAGACAGACATACAGACAGATAGACATACATACAGACAGACAGACAGACAGACAGACAGACAGAGTAAGTGTGTGAGTGAGACACTATATGGGATAAAATCCCAGTGCAATGAAGACGACCCTGTCGACTTTTAGGCGACTTTTTTTTTTTATTGTGTGAGTGAGACAGATGAGAGAGGAAGTGAGAGAGTTCAGTGTAAGTATGTGTGAGTAGAGATGCCCTGAAGCCAACTTTCATTGCTTTGATAGCGCTTGATTGATTTCCATGACGTTGTCCTCCCGCCAGAACCAACAACAATGGAATTGGAAAGATGCTACTCAAGCAATTACCATAGCGTCTCAAATTTAACGCACATATAACAAAGGAGATACCCGTGTAATCACATGATCCCGTTAACCTGGGTTAAGAACATCGCCAGTATTAACAGAAATTTCTGTTCTGAAGTACTGGAGATTTTCAATGACTGAAGTAAAAACGTTATGCCAGAAAAACAGCTTGATTAATCAATTCAGCTAATGACATACTATCTATAGATCAATTTGCTGCTAACTAATGTTGGTGACTGAGATGTAGGGCAAGATTATTTTGTAACTCTTAACTACTGTAGTCTGTTTACATTTGTTTTCCCCCATATAAAATTCCATATCTCAGTAACCAACTGGGGGAATTATGAGATTTAGCATATAACCGTATCATTATGTCAACCAAACAAAACAATTTTCGTTCATTAGTGAATTCTTTCGTGCTGTACGAAAATGACCTTATGACAAGAAACTCGAATAGTGGAACGGGAATGTTCAGTGGTGTTGTAAATAATCATATCTATAGTGGGTGCGTTCAGGAAACTTTATTGTTTTGTACATCCATCCATCATGTGCCATGCCGATAGACGTGGGCGGTCATGTTCTGCCATCTTACTCGATCACCAGAGTCGTGGATCAGCTTCGTGTTCCTGTCTCGACCATGCCACGTAGCCAAGCCATCCAGGTATTTACTTCTCGGTCTTCCTCTTGGTCTGTTCCCTTCGATCTTGCCAGTCGTCACCAAGTTCTCCAATTCATTTCTTCTCATAACATGCCCAAAACATTTTGACTGTCTACGTCTAATGACTCTAATCAGTTTACGATTTTCATTTGTTTCTTAGAGGACTTGTTCATTGGTTCTTTTGTCTCTCCATGGTATTCTTTTCATTTTCCTCTGAAACCACATTTCCACAGCCATCATATGTTGTTCAGCTTGACTGCTTATTGTCCACGCTTCACATCCATACAAAAGTACAGGTTCTATGAAGCTCTTCTTCTCGTTTCAATTGATATCTTTTTATTGGTCAGTATGTTTTTCAACTTACAAAAGGCTACCTTCGAAATGGCAATTCTTATTCTAATATCTTCAAGGCATCTCCCATCAGATGTTATGACTGTTCAGAGATAACTGTATCGATTCACTAGCTTAAGAATATGCCAATTTACTCGTTTTTCCTTCTTCCCAATGACGACCATAATCTGTGTCTTCTTAATATTCAGTTCTAACCCTAGTTGTTCACTGTGTGCAACAACCGCATCTACTAAATTCCGCAGGTCCTGTTCATTGTCAGCAATCAAGACTGTATCATCTGCATATCTAATGTTATTGATGTGTCATCCCCCAATGTTGATTCCTTCCATATCTTCTATATTTCTGAAAATATTTTGACTGTACAGGGAATAAAAACATATGGATAAGTTACACATCCCTGTCTCACTCCTCTTTTAATAGACTGATATTGACCTACATCGTTATCAATTCTGATGGCAGCTTGTTGTTTCCAATATATGTTATTTTTTACAAGTCTAAGGTCATTTCCATCATTTTGTAGATCTGCATGCATTCTTATCATGTCGACATGTCTCACTTTATCGAAAGTCTTTGTGTAGTCAATAAAGCAAAGATATAGATCTTTGTTTACTTCTATAGAACGTTAAATTACTGTTCTCAGTATATACACAGCATTTACTTTGCCCTTGCCTTCTATAAACCCACGTGCCTACCTCATAGTTAACGCAATCACACAACATCCACTGCATAGTGAAATTAAAAATGTGAAGGGCAGAAGGTTAAAAAGAGGAAGGTCGTGGATGTGTCAAGCCGAAGATATTCTTCAACAGGTGTGTTCACTGGAGAACCTGGCGAGGAGTGGGTACAAGTGCCAAAATATTTATGTACGTCCTTTTCAATTTGCATTCAACTAGACAGAAAATGCAGACAAGAAAATCCGGCTGGTGTGGAGACAGAAGTACAAGCGTTGATTGTCGAGAATTCGTTAGACGGTATCATCTCATCTCATCTCATCTCATCTCATCTCATCTCATCATGTTCCTCTTGTACTTTGCGGTGTCGAGGTGAAGTATAACCATCGTGAGAGTGCCCGGTTATGGGCTTCATGTATCGATATTCCCATGGACTCTGCTATTCCCTCCGTCCAACGTTTACGTGGTCGACCTCTTACTCTGTTTCTATCTGGTCTGTACATCATTGCTTGTTGTGGTATACTGTTGAATGGTAACCTACCTGCATGGCCAAACCATTTGAATTGCAGCTTTCTAATAAAATCTAGTGCTGCTTTAACGCCCACTTTAGTCCTGATTTATTCATTTCTGATCTTATCTCTTCTTGATACGGTGAGTTTTCTTCTCAGGAATCTCATTTCTATTGTGATTTTTCTTTTCTCTTTTTCTATCATTGTCCAGGTTTGGCATTGGGAGCATAGAGTTGGTAGGAAGATTGTATTGTAAAGTGATTTCTTAGTAGTTATTGATACATGTTTGTTCTTTAGTTTTGGTGACATTTGTCCAATGTTCGATAGACGGTGATGCTATCATTTACACAGATGGGTCGGTCGTTCGACATGTGAGAAGCTAATGGGCCGTTACGGCGTGGGTCGGAGAGAGAATTGTGAAGGAGGACTCTGGTGCATTTTTTGAGACCACAAGTAGCCTGATTATGGTCGTCATCGCAGTAAGTAAAGCAATAACCTGGCTCGAGACACAGACATTCAATAGGGCATGTTTCCTTAGCGACTTAATGTGCATTCTCAAGAGGATAGAGACGGGGGTGGATCCGAAGAGAGTGGTTGCTGTCTCTGGAGTGGTCTCGGCTGACAAAGATTAGTTTCATCTTCATGCCAGGGCATGCGGGAGTACAAGGAAATGAGCGGGCTGACAAGCTCGCAGGTAAGGCTATTGTGAAGGGCGGACGCGCCACGGACCAGGCTGACATTCTGAATGCTCTACGAGAAGTAAGACTCTTGCGAGAACCAAGTGATGACTGCGAATCTACAACCATGGTCAGACTGCGAGAACAGCAAATCAAAAGAGGTGTTGCCAAACAAGAACACTACACAGGAAGCCAAAGAAGATTGATAACCCAACACAGAGCTGGTGTCGTTAGCCACTGCACGCTGTGGGATGTGCTGAGGAGGGTATCCGAGCACTTATGGACCGAATGGTTCGATGTGCAATGAGGATGATCTGCCGACTAACTAACTAACTAAACCCACTTTGTTCTTTTTTCTATTTCGGGTTGTATTTCTTCCTAACTCATTGCATGATAATTCTAAGCAGAATCTTCATGATGTGGCTCATTATACCAACTGTTCGATGTCGATCGCATTCCAAGGCCCCAGATTACCTCGGAATTGCAATAAATATAGAATTACATAATTCAGGAAGTATATCTCCAGTAACGTATATTGCGTCTGGTGATTTTGGTCTATTCCATATTCTTCTAAGGCATTGATCATTTCTATTGGGATGTTATATGTACCCGGAGTCTTGCCAGTTTTCATATGGTTACGAGCATTCTGAAATTCCATCTTCAAAATTGATGGTCCTTCATTATCATTCCGATAATCATATTGTTCTTCTCTTGTATCATCATAAACGTCTTTCACATAATATGACCACGCATGTAAAATCTGATCTTTTTCTATTATGATTTTGCCATATTTGGTTTTTAGGCGACCCTTTGCTGTGTGTGTGTTCTTGTGTTAGTGATGTCATTAATTCTTGAGTGCATTAATTTGGTATTCCGGGTGTTGTGTTGATTTTAAATTTCCTTGCAATTTTCCTCTGACCATGTTTCTTTTGCATCTTTGCATAGCTTCCTAATTTTCCTGTGAATCTCTTCATATTTTTCCTTGTTATGTTTGTTATTTCTTCTTACGTCCATGAGTTTTAAGATGTCTTCCGTCATCCATTGCTTGCGTCCTTTATATTTGGGATAGTTGTTTTTGCAGCTTGGTAGACTGATTTCTTTAACAATTCCCATTGGTCATTGACGTACCTCTTGAAATACTATTTCCGTATCGCACAATACATCAAATCTGTTCTTTACCTCTACATTAAATTTATGTTTTATTTCCTCACTCTTAAGTGCCTATATATCAAATTTTAGCTCATGTTTTTATGATTTAATAAACACAGCTTGGTAGACTGATTTCTTTAACAATTCCCATTGGTCATTGACGTACCTCTTGAAATACTATTTCCGTATCGCACAATACATCAAATCTGTTCTTTACCTCTACATTAAATTTATGTTTTATTTCCTCACTCTTAAGTGCCTATATATCAAATTTTAGCTCATGTTTTTATGATTTAATAAACACAAACATGGATTTTAAATTACAATTTCCTGTCATAAAATAAGGACATATACATATATTGGTAATTATGCAGAATTGATGTGCCAATTATAATGTGTATAATAACAGCTATATTTTTTCCAGTGGCATGTACTGCTAATCATTTACTGGCCTGGATGATCGAAAAAAAATAGCTGTCTACACTCAGGGTTCTCCACGTCCAGCTTTGGGAATCCCTCTGGCTATCAATTAATTGCTGTATGTTCTGTAGTCTTAGTGTTCCAGGTCTGAGTAGAACATTATAAGTTGGCTCTTGGTCTTCTTTCCATTTTTGGCAGGTAAATGTTTAATTTAAGATTACCTCTGCTATGAGACAAATGGAACGTTTGCAGGTAGATACGTTTCTGCACTACTCTATAAAGAGCATCACTCAACAATGTGCTCACTCAACAGGTGCTGCATTCAATCTTCACCAAGTCAGGTCTGGATCTACATGAGTATGACCACTACCTGAAAGTCCATCAATCACATGCATCTAATGATACAATTAATATGACATTAGAAATGAAATGTAAAAGCCTAAGAACACAAGAAGTGAAAACAATAAGAGGAATCTTGTTCTTAGAGACAATAAACATAGAAGAAAGATAGTCTTTGTGTTCTCAATTAGTTATCACCAACATAGTTGTTTGCTCTCACTCCAATCTTCCACTATCAGGTGTTCAAGGTTTAACTAGCAGATGTGCAGTTTCATCTTCACTTATGCCTGTCCTTCAGGTCTATAGTTTAAGTAATACCTTGATTGATTTGGAATTTGATAATTATGCTGACCATTCACTTCCGTACCTAGTTTTATTCTCTACGTCTTTTTTTCTATTCAGGAAAAAGGGTCTCATACATTATGTTTTTTTTAAAAATAATTTCCCATTGTAATGAGTAGTTGCTTATAAACAATATAAGTATATAATGGAATCAATTCTTGTATAGCATTTAGGTGCATTCTTCTTCATTATATGCTTCAAGTGAGAAGTTATCTTCCATTCTCATGGATGTAATATTTATTATCATCATCATCAATATCATCATGGTTTCCTTATATCATTGTCATTACAATCATTACCATTCTTACATTATTATTATTCCATTACAGTCATCATCATCATCCTCATTGTATTACACTTGCCAGGACACTAGACCATATGTGTTAACATGAGTGACATGAACTACAAAGTGAGATTTTGCTTAATGTACAAACCCAGATGCGTGTAGCATGCGTAATGTATGATATGGTTTATGTCATGCTTAGCGAACAAACCAAAATGATTGTACGATAAGTGATATTTAATACAATGTGTTTTCATGCGCCAGAGTGTACTAAATTATTATTCATTTTAACGGTTATGCCGAACAAGTTCTCTTGTGATAGACATGGCATTACACATCCAACCTGCCTGCTTTCATGAGATTGACTGTTAGCTCATACTCCTTTTTCAGCATTCACTCATTCACAGACATCATTTATATGTATGGATGATCATTCAGGAATCATTCCGCAAACATCATTCATACTAGCATGTAAAGTGGGTAATTATACTTATGTGATTTCCCAATGATAACTTAAAATGTTTAACATCACTGATATCACAATGAAATATCTCCTTTCACAATCACTCATCAGACACATCATATCTGCAGAAATGACAATTAATATATGTCTGTGATTTACACATGATAAATTCACAGATTTAACCACAATTACATTATATTATAACCTCATTCTTCATCAGAAATTATAATATCTTCATACTGATGGGTTTTATCAAATTATACATTCACATCTGTTTTACAATAATGAAACACACATGACACAAGCATGCTCTTCAATGACATAGACTTATGTGATCATTAGGCATAGTTATGAAATTCACCAAGAATTAGATTTTAATTTGAATTCCTTCCACATGAGATGTCTGAGACGTATCCTGGGCATAACATGGAAAGACCACATAACAAACAAACATGTGCTTGAAAGACCAGAAATTACCACATTGCACACCCTCCTCAAGTAGAGACGCCTCCGGTGGCTGGGCCACGTATCTCGAATGCAGGATGAACGTATTCCCAAAGACCTCCTATACGGAGAACTAGCCACAGGAAAGAGGCCAACCCGAAGACCCCATATGCGATATAGGGATGTGTGTAAACAAGATATGAAAACCCTTGAAATAGATCCAGACACGTGGGAAAGAGTTGCCACAGACAGATCCTCCTGGAGAAGAGATGTACGAAACGGACTGGTGCTCTATGAGCGCAAACTGATCCAACAAACTGAGGATAGGCGGCACAGGCTTAAAACGCAGTCACTTACTGCGGGACTTGCCTCGTCTTACAGATGCGGAAACTGTGACAGAGATTGTCACTCTTGCATTGGACTATACAGTCACCAACGGTGCTGCCAGGCACCTCCCAAGCGGCACAACTCTATAGTCCTTCAGGATTGAAAGAGGCCTACTACTATTACAAATACTTAGCTAGTAGCATACTACTTAGCCGGGAGAAAATAAAACTCACTGTAGTTTTCGCCTAATGTACAGTTATCTATGACTATGAAAACTGAATATAACATTATTTAGTTTACACACCTTTGACTTACCAATTCTTCTTGGGAAATAGACTCACAGACTAAACTTAACTAATATAAAATATAGCATTGTTTACCTCATTTCAATTAAATGCTCCAATCACCACATGCAAACAACAAGATGTAAGGACTAGAATCGGCTTGTTTCCAAATCTATTGTCTGATGAGCTTCGGTCCTGCTATTCTCACTATAATAAACTTCCTAACATGTTCATAGCGAGTATACAGCTACCAATCTCTACAAACACAGGCGCTTTTCTTGTAGGTACGATGTGTTTGTGGCAAGTGAGAGATCTGAGGCCGGTTGCTGTTGTTTTTATCCCAGCTAATTCCGAGTTCAAGTTTTTGCCCATATCCGCTCTGATTCATGAAGTGTGCGTTTTCCAATCCGGGACGATGTCGATTTTCCATTTCCCCCAAGTTGAATGGTATACGTTCTTGTACAATGTGTTTTGATTTGAGGAGATCTTGACAGCTAGTAACGGCTTGTGAGTCAGTATACTACACTGCCCAACTGGCCTCATATATACCTAGCAGGTTAATATTTAATCTGCTCATTTCATTCTTAATATTATTAAATTTTACACTACACTCATAGTTCTTACATTCGAAGCTCCTACATTCAATGTTGATACTCTTTTGGTAACATCTGAATGCGTGAATATTGTTTAATGGAATTGAGCGTGAAATTGTATACACTTCAAAGCATCGCTATGAAGTTGTACACATATTTTTTGTAAAGAAGCTGATCGCAGAAAACTGTTTCATACTATTACACATCCCAAGAAAATGACAGTGCATGCATTGGGTTTGAGTAAACGGTCATTTCGTCGATGGGTGCAAGAATCTAGAATGAAACCACCACGCAATAAGCAAACGGTTGGTAGAAAGGCAATTGTAAACAGGTTTGACAAGTATGTCATAAGCCGAGCTATTATCAAAATTTTCGATACCAAAGAAAGAAACAGCGACTGTAAGAAATCTTAGAGTTTGGTTGGGAAAGAACAATGACATAGATCTATCCAAAACAACATTGTGGAAAATTATAAGGACATTAGGCTTAAATTTAGAAAGTACAAAGGAGGTTGAAATATCAGTTGCGAGCAACCGCATTTAGGAGCCATGAGAAGCACATAACTGCGTGAAATAAGGGTAAGCCGCTACGAAAATTATGACATAGTGTATTTGGATGAAACCTAGATCAATGTGCACCACACAAATGAAAAGGAATTGCAGTCAGTGGAAGGTAAGATCAAGCGATACGTGCCCAGGAGTAAAGAACAGTCCATGCTGGCAGTACTCATAATGGCTTACTACAGAATGCTGGACTTGTGTTTGTATCAAAGCATACAGACAATAGGGATTATCATAAGGAGATTAATGGTAATATATTCAGAGATTGGCTCGAGAATACAGTGCTTCCATCCCTAGATATACCGTTTTGTCTAATACTGGACAATGCAACATATCACAATGTTGTTGCTCATGAAAACAAAATACCTACGGCACCGTACGTAAAGGAAGCAATAATGATATAGCTCCGAAGGGAAAGCATACCAATTGCTGAAACGTATTTCAAGCTAAAATTGTTGTCTTTTGTAAAACAGACAGACACACACACACACACACACACAAAGCAATACATATCAAATCGACAAGTTGATAGAAGAGCCTAGCCATAGGTGCTTGAGAATTCCGCCATACCATTCTCATTTAAACCCTATAGAACTTGTGTGGGCTACAATTAAAGGACAGATGGCAGCTGAAAATACTACATTCAAATTGTCTTACGTCAAGATAATAACCCAGTCTGCGCTATTAAATATTGATAAAAATGACAGGAAAATAACGTGAGGACCATGTGTTGAAAGAGGAAGATGACTACTGGAGAAAGGATGGATTGAACTGTATAAAACCGAGAGCAGTTATCAACCTAGTGGAATTGTCCGACACAGATTAAGGTCCGGGCAGATCGCAGACATTAACCCGCATGCACACCTATTGGGATATTTTGCTCCAATTGTTCAGAAGAACTGCAAGCCCTAAACATTACAGCATCGGCACAAACAATACAACTTGTCAATGGCAACAGTGATGAATTTTCAGTTCCGCAAGCCCTCAACCGTGACAAACACCTTACATTGAAATAAAACACTAAATGCATTGAATATCAACAGAAGAGTAATATTGCGGTGGCAATTGACATATTGTGGCATAACAGGAAACGTGACAACAAACACGTTGTCAGATGAGGGGACAACACACGAACATACGAATCAATCTATAAACTTCAATGAAGATAGGACCAATATCTTGGCCGTTAAGAAGGAAGTCCCCTACATAGATATTCACAACTATAGTCGCCGTTCAAAACAGGTAATCATGTTCAGTCTCTGAACAGTAAACAGCAGAGTAGACAATCTTTCACGAAGACTCAAAACGCTTCTGTCACCAATGTGCACGTGTGAAAAACTACACAGACAGCTGAATAGATCCTTAAAAATTGACAACTGATGTCTAAATTGCCGTATCATCCATGGCCTCTCCATACGCACATTAACGCACAGCTGTTTGGAGGCTTTCACGAACTCCATATAAAATGCTAAATGCACCCTAGTAGCATGACTCCTTGTGTACACATTATTAACCAGCAGCTGAAGAAACAAGAGGGAAATGAAAAATAAGGTAAGATATATATTTCTTCTACTTTCCTGTCCATATCCATTCAGATTTTCATATTTACCCCATGCCTCTTTACATGCTCTGCCTTTTCTCATATCACACGTTGCGCCCACTTCCATGCGAATCTGGATACGCCTTGTGTCGTCAGCCGAATTACGTGCTTTACTGTAATAAAGTTTGTTAGCCTGAATTCACTACATTTTCGCCAAAACATCAAAGAAATGTTACCGATTTCCATTATTTAAGTTGCCTTTGGACCTATCAAATACATATTCCATGGGTTGGGGTAAGTGTAAGACGGCAGGAAACATTTCATAACAACGCAACAGACAGTTTTTTTTTTTTTAAATGATCATGAATTAGGGCATTCATTTATGAACGGACATAGACACGGCAACCAACTGTAGTAGAACTAGCTAAATTACATTTTGGAGAAAACGTGTGTCTACAATTTCAATTGTAACATGCACAATAGATAACTGATGTACGAAAGATAGGTGGTTGACAGCACTGAATGTAAGACAGGCCTGCGTGCCCAATTTGTGACCTTATACAAATAAATTTCGTTCGTACCTTCGTGTTGTCTGTGTCTGTCTATCTGTACGTGTATATCTTCTATTTATCTAACACGTAAATCTTCTGAGTTGAGTTCTGTTTTTAGACTGTACACAAAAAGAGTAAGTCGAAATTTGACGTTTATTCTTAAACAAGGTACTATTAGCAATTAATTTCCTTTGATTTAATCATAGACGCTAATAATAATCATATGACGTGTCGATAAGCGTCGGCGGTCATGTTTCGCCAACTCACTGGATCACCAGAGTCGTGGATGAACTCATTGTTCTTGTCTTGACCATGCCATGTGACCAAGCCATCCAGGTATTTACTTCTCTGTCTTCCCCTTGTTCTCTTCCCTTCGATCATGCCAGTTGTCACCAAGTTCTCCATTTTGTTTTTCTTCTCATAACGTGACCAAAACAATGTGACTTTCTACATGTAATTTATCTCATCAGTTCACGATCTTCATTTGTTTCTTTTAGGACTTGCTCATTGGTTTTCTGGCTGCCCATGGTATTCTTTGCATTTTCTCGGAAACCACATTTCCTCAGCCATCTCATGTTTTTCAGCCTGTTTTCTCATTGTTGACGCTTCACGTCCATACAAAATCACAGGTTCTATGTAGCACATCAACACTCTTTTTCTCGTTGCAAATGACATCTTTAAATTGGTCAGTATGTTTGTCATCTTGCAAAAGGCTACCTTCGCCATAGTGATTCTTGCTCTAATCTCTCCAAGGTATCTCCCATAAGATGTTATGATTGTTGCGAGATAATTATATCGATTTACTTGTTTAATAATATTCCCATTTACTTGTATATTACATTGCGGTGTTTCCTTTTTCCTAGTAACGACCATAATCTGTGTCTTCTTGCAATTTAATTATAATCATTGTTGTTCGTTGAGACGGTAATATGTTCTGTTTATACCCGATGACACAGTAAACAGTCTTATGGTTTCAAGTACTGTGTAATCTATAGAACAAAATTCTCAAAGATGGTACATGAGATGTAGCTGTGCTTTGAAAAATTAAAACAAATTCGAACACAAGGTATACAAATGTATTGTCATGTAATTACCTACCTGCCTTTACCCTTGTTCTTTACCCCTCATTCTTGCCATTTGTCACAAGTTTTAATGTTTATTTCTTGTCATAACGTGCGAAAACATCTTGACTGTCTAAGTCCCTTTTCTCTAACCAGTTTCCGGTTTTCATTTGTTTCTTGTACGTCTTGCTCATTGGTTTATCTATAAAAAAGGAAATAATATTGCTAAATAAATAAATGCAAATGAATTGATCGCATCATAGCAGTAAAGTGCGGATGTCAAGACGAGAGGAATAATTCAGTCAGATATCGTCTATAATTTATCTTCAAACTATCTGTCTCTCGCCTGGAGTGTACATTCTGCCAGATTGTTGTTCGTTCATCTCTTGATGTTATCTTCCCGCTTGTATCGTTTTCTACCCGTCGTTCACTTGCCTTAAGCCTTACCCATCCTCCCTCCCCCAGGATGGTCTTTATAAGAATCACAGAGATACACAACTCAAATTAAATGATGATAGCTAGGGAATTAACTAGATTCCGCAGTTGATCGCATTCCGCTGGTTACTTACGGAGGTATGTTAGCCGGTCGCTCAGAAAGCAATGGGAAACTACTGAACGTAAAACTTGCCAAGACATCAACAGCAGCTTAAAAATGCTGGTGTTGACTGCAGTGTCATGTAAAAGGATATGCGGGAAAAAATAGGTAGACCAGATTTTAGACTATACAGATAGTACTCGTAAATTTCCGAAATGGAGATAAGGATTAAAACATGTCAAGGGGAGATAAACATTAATATTTAAATTGCATTAAGGAAGGGACATAATCATGATAAATTTACAAGCCGAGATAAATATAACTTTCCAACAAAGGGACACAGAATATGTAAGTAAGTAAACAACATATACAAGGCCAACAATTGAGCTCAACAAATGAGCTTCATCTCTACTTAGACATATCGGGTGGTTAATTTTCACTGATAATGAAACGCAGATACATGAAATGCTAGACATAATTACAACAGAATATTCAATAAAGAAAAAAAAGGTTTAAATGACAGAAAAACAAATTTATTATTATAAAGACAAATTGTTGTCGCTATCCAAAGAGACGAAAATCCGTATCATAATTATATCCTAAATATAACTGATTAGGTCATAGGATAATTAACCTGCGTCTAGGGTGGCACAACAAGGATTACAAGAAGGCTAACTTGGGCACCAGATGAAAGGCGAATCACTTCCAGGGATATCCCCACACCAAAGGAATTGTTCTAGAGATAGGAGGTGTTGCGACCAAACAGTCGAATTCGGCTATCAAAAATGTGTCAGCAGACAGCTGGTCAAGAAACGGTAAAGGGATCACTGCATTCGTTCCCAATGATGGTTGTTTGAATTTCATTGAAGAAAACGACGAGATTCTGGTGGCTGAATGTGGTCGTAAAGGTCAAGTCGTCGGTGACATTCCTGGCTTCAAGATTGTCAAGGTTGCGAACGTATTCCTGCTGGACTTGTTTAAGGGAAAGAAGGAGCGTCCAAGATCTAAAACATGTGGAATTAAATGGTATGTATAAAAAAATAAAACAACGATAACTATGATTTATCTGCTGATTGATTCTCGACATTTGGGGAAAAATCAAAGTGTAGTAATCTGCACTTGATATAGCCTATGCCACCAGCAGAACCAGTCGTGACAATGCCACACAGGGACGCGGAACCTTAAGAGGCAGCTCTTGACCTGGGGAACCACCAACACTTATTAAAACAGTTAAAAATAACTTATCCGCTCAGGTTAAACTGTGTAGGGGTAATGGGTAACCAATAAAATTTAAAAAAAAAAAAGAAGAGGAAAGAACAATGTAATGCCCATATGTAAGATCACATTCAAACGAACCAATCTGAAACAAATCAATGTATTTAAGTATCTGGGTACTTTAATAACCGCAGATGGAAGCTGTATTTACTAAAATGTAGAATAGCCCAAGCTGGGAAGCCTTTAACAAGACGAAGAATATTATCTGCCATTTATCTTTGTCAATTGAGGCATAGAGTAGGGTAGATATAATCGCCAGCACCACACTGCTATACGGAGAAGAAGTGTGCTATTAGTTGCATTGTAAAAGCCCCTTTATTGTGATTGCATGTTGCATAGTATCTGCTATTGTCTACTCCCCACGTTTACATAAATTGGATCTCTCAGTCAGATAACAAATGTTAGCCTTAAAATAACATAACTTTATGTAAAGAGGTTGCGGCGTAACCTCTACCTACTGCGTCCTCATCCACTTCAGCAGAGCGAGTATAATCGGCCTTTATGCAGATAGAGACTTTCAGAAAATAAGTAATTAGAGAATGTTTAGCTGATTTTCCGTGGTCTTACGATAATGGTTTAATCTGTAGCCATTTCTGATACGGGTGAACAATCGTTAGGACCGATGATCATGTGATACAACCTACAATTATTTTATCATATGTATATATTCCGATACGAACCTAAGGCCTATCCACGTCAGATTGGGAGCACTAGACTCGAACTCAGTAGTGGGTTGTACTCAATATTTAAACCTCAAATCCCGAAACAACCAAACATATATATATATATATTACATATATATATATATATATATATATATATATATATATATATATATATATATATATATATATATATATATATATATATATATATATATATATAACTCCTCCGGACTTAATGGATACCGAATCATAACCCAGCAAAAGTCATATGGCAAAGTCCTCGAAAAGATAGTAGCACGCAGGCTTAGCAACATTTGGAAAGTTGTAATCTCCTTCCCAAAGGGCTCGGGAGTTACCGGCCTGGAAAGAACACCTTGGCCAATGCTGAACCTTTTGCATTTAATTTCTACGAGGTCTTCCAGGACAAACAAGAGACAGTGGCGGTAGCTCTTCACCTGGAGGATGCGTATAACAGTCAGGTATGATCCGTTGATATACACACATTGTTGGACATGGAGGTCTGCCCTTGCCTTGTTAGATGGGTTGCGGCGGTCCTTTATGAGCGTAAGGTTGCACTGCGCATGGGTTCCTGGACTTCTGACCTCTATACTATTACACATTGGTTGCCACAGAAATCTGCCATGTCCCCTTTGCTTTTTAATGTCTACACCAGCAAATTCGCAGCTGTTGAGACACCAGGTGTGGGTAGAATCTTGACATTTGCAGATGATGTGCTGGTGTACAGGCAGGGCAGAGACAGGGCCAGTTTGGCGAAAGACTTACAGGTGGCGGTAAATAGGGTGGCAGAGTGGTGCAGGGACGCAGGGGCCGTTATAAACCCAGACAAGGCATCGGTTGTGTTGTACTCCTTGGATAACGGGATCGTCAAGGCAGATGTCCCAGGTATTATGTTGAATCGATGTCCACTTAGTAGACAGAGTAGATTTAAGTACGTGGGTATCACCTATGACAGGTGTTTGTCTTTTAAGTATCATATGGAGGCTTTGGTGGTGAAGGCTGCTGGGAACATAATGCACTGAGGGCGATGGCAGCAACCGGAGTAGATCATAGGATGCTTTACATTCTCTTTCAGTAGTTAATAATTTATGTCATTGAATATGGTTTAGGGCTGCTGACAGTATCAAAGAGCCAGCTTGAAAGGTTGGAGCGCATACAGAATACTGCCATGCGGGTAATTCTGGGGGTGCTCAAAGAACACACCAATGTTATGCATGAAGCATATACTGGCGCTATCAACAATGGAGGATAGGCATAGGGTCCTTCAGGTCACATGATGCCTCAAAGTTGCTGCAGATAGGGATCACTCCCTGTAAGAAGCCATGGATATGGTCAAGAACATAGATTAAGACGAGGCAGGTCCTGGATGGCACAGGCAGAAATATCTATACGTAAGGTGTGTGATCTGGAGACCATCAATCGTGAAAACGAGTGGGTTGAGTTCCGGAAGACATGACGGACTGGCGCAAAAAAAAAATAATGGGGTTTACAAGTTACGGGATATAGCGCTACGTGTTCTACGATGAATACTACATGACCAAAGACGGTACTTGGTCATTTCCATCTTGGTGAGAGTTGATCAGACAGTTGTCCACTCACCATAGCTGTGCGATATCACCGACGCCATATTTGAATGATCAGACGCTCATGATATTATCACAGAAAGCTTGTCCAATCTTCCAAGTCGCTTCCACTTGTATATTCTCAATGGTTTGGTAAACTTCTATTCAATGTAGTTGCTTACGTCGTTCAATCACTTCGGGGTAAATGAAAATCCGAAAAAGGCGTTTACTACACTAACTAAGCAAAGACTAACAGTCAACGACTGACGCACACTGCGGGCGAGAAAAAATGCGGACAAGTGCATGAAGGTTTGTCGTTAGTCATTAGACGCTAGTTGCAGCTCCAACTTCACGTCAACGTGTCAACCCACAATACTCGGTTCCTGTGCCCGTGAATATGACTCAAAATGCCCCACACAGTACCATGTGAAATGTGGAACAGATATCAGTCCCGACGAATCAACAGCACAAACAGGCAGTAGTGCATAAGACCGCTACCAGAATGCCAACACAATAGTCCGCCACTAAAATTACAGCTGGAAGTCGCAGGCACTAGACAAGTAGCAGTTTCACACACACACACACACATTACTGCATAAGGCAAAATCAGCTAGTTCAGCAGCCGACCGTACACCATTTTCCTGAATATGCAGTTCACTATACAAACAACCGCGAACAGATTAAATCCACAGCTCATAGTGTCATTCCAGACACTTAATTCCGTAGCTCGGCGACGTAACCATGCAATATCAGTCTAACATGGGGACAATTCGTAAGAAAACCGTAGCCAGAAACAAAAATACTCAACAAACCTTAACAGCTAAACACCATATCCAACATACTTGACCGGAAGATGCATGAAGATCGCATGCATATTTCCCATCGGTGGATTCCTTCTGTATTTGTTTCCTCAGAAAACATTGCAAAAATGTTGTATACGTCAACAACGTATTATATTTCGATTATTTGGTTGTTTCGGGATTTGAAATTTAAATATTGAGCACAACCCACTACTGGCAATGCTGATCGTATTCTGGTATGAACCTAAGCCTATCCACGTCAATATGGAAGCACTATTCTCGAGTTTCGCTCGTCAGTAGTGCATATCCCTGACCGGATCCGGAAACAAGCCCCGGATCACTGGCGTCTGAAGCGGGTGTGTAACCACGCGGCACACGCTGGACACGCCAAATTATCATAACAGAATATTACAACGTTACCCATCGTAGGCTATGCTCAAGATTGCCCAATAGCCGCTACTGACGTCTGTCAATCGATGTGGACCCGAACGATCAGGACTTCTCACTGGCAAGGAACACCAGGCCTCCTAAAATCCAGTGAGCAATAATCAAATTGATTATTTGGTTGTTTCGGGATTTGAAATTTAAATATTGAGCACAACCCACTACTGGCAACGCTGATCGTATTCTGGTATGAACCTAAGGCCTATCCACGTCAATATGGAAGCACTATACTCGAGTTTCGCTCTCGTTTGAGCTCGTCAGGAGTGCATATCCCTGACCGGATCCGGAAACAAGCCCCGGATCACTGGCGTGTGAAGCGGGTGTGTAACCACGCGGCATACGCTGGACATGCCAAATTATCATAACAGAATATTACAACGTTACCCATCGTAGGCTTTGCTCAAGATTGCCCAATCGCCGCGACTGACGTCCGTCAATCGATGTGGACCCGAACGATCAGGACTTCTCACTGGCAAGGAACACGAGGCCTCCTAAAATCCAGTGAGCAATAATCAAATTGATTATTTGGTTGTTTCGGGATATGAAATTTAAATATTGAGCACAACCCACCACTGGCAACGCTGATCGTATTCTGGTATGAACCTAAGGCCTATCCACGTCAATATGGAAGCACTATACTCGAAACAACGGGGCTTGTTTCCGGATCCGGTCAGGGATATGCACTACTGAGGAGCCCAAACGAGAGCGAAACTCGAGTATAGTATTATATTTCATCATGAAAAAACACAAAAACAGAAAACATGAAACCCATGTTTAGTATCTTGGTTGCAAAATCAACGTGTGTTGTTCAAAAGAAGAAGACACAGCCTGGCTATCTAGATGCAGGCCCTAAACAGCATAAAGAAGTCATGCTACAACAACAAATTATTGCAATATCATGTTAGAAAATATATCTTTGCTGTGGCAACATGCGGATGTGAATAATGGACCATTTCGCAATTACTAATGAACAGAAAAAGTATGACTTTTAAACCCAAATTTGACTGAAAACATATAAAAAAACCAGTGGATCAAGAAGACAACTGCAAAATCTTTTTTTTTCCTTTTTGTTCGCTCGCTTAAACTTAAGAGTAGTCCTTACACACTGTTTAAAGTAGTGAAGACTGCATTTTGCGTATGGGTTTGCTTTCCCGTTTACCGGCGTCCCTCTCCTTCAGGCGAACCCACTCCAGCTTCAGAGGTACTGCAAAATCTGAACTTCGAAGAGAATTTGATGGCAAACAACATGATTTGTCGGAAACTCAAATGTGTTGTTTGCAAATTTGTGACAGTGTTAGGGTAAGAATGCCGGTATCCATGGCCAAGGTGTTAGCGACATTGTTCGTAATCCCGTATATCTACGTGGGGAAAACAGCAGCTGCGAGAATCGGCAGCTGTTCGCGCCGCGCTGGTAACTTACGGGGGTATATGAGCCGGTCGTTCAGAAAACAATGGAAAACTACTGAAGGTAACACTTGTCTAGTACATCAACAGCTGCTGAAAATGTTGGTGTTGACTGCAATGTCCTGTAAGGGATATGCAACATTAAACAAAAAAAAACAAAAAAAAAAAACCAATGGTAAGAATAGTTGTGAAAGCCGTGGTTCCTGGAAGAAAATGCAAGGAAAACTAGCACAAAGATGGACAATGGGCATCGACGAAACTGTGATCATTAAATTTCATGAGGAAACCCCTTCAAAAAGTCGTGATGAGAGCGACTTTCTGCAAAGGAAGTGCTTCTTGATGGTGATAACTTACTGACCATTCAGTCTCACTTTCGTGATATGTTCAAATCTCATTAGCGGCGGGATTTGTTATTTCTTGAAAATAAAAATCGACCTATGCTGCCATGGCGATCAGGCCTAAAATGTGTACAAGAAAAAGTCCTAGAAAATAAAGGCGGTTGATGTGACTTTGGCGGTGACTGCAACCATATTACCCCTCATCTGCTGATTGTTCTGGAAACATATTAAACTAGCTGTATATATTCAATATCCTTGAAGGCGTGATATAATGCCTGCCACTTGTTATTACACGAGCGTTTGCGTGTGTTATATACGTGCGCGTAAAAATTATTAGTGCTATGAAGCTGTGTCAAGTGTGTATGAACCCAGCATGTGAAGACAGGATCCGGCAGACTGCGCGGAAGAAATCATTGATGATTCAACGGGCAAGACGGCGTTTACCTGCAAAGCGTTGTGGAACGTAATGAGCACTACAAGGAACGTAGAGCGCCCTGTCAATCACTGCACCTGTATTCGTCTCCAGTGGTCTTGACTTTTCTTGCCTCTTGACTCAGATGGACTCATGCGAGAGAGTGAGGTCGACGAATTCCGCAACTCTTCCTCACTTTAATCCAATTCATCACGCAAGTCATTCTTCATCCCACATATGTTGTGTTTGTGTGTGTGTGTGTGTGTGTGTGTGTGTGTGTGTGTGTGTGTGTGTGCGTGGTGTTTACGTGGTCTTGTCCATCCGGGATCTTGTGTATAATGTGGAAGAACAAATACGTCATCAATGTCTAGAGGAAATGGTGTGGCAGAAAGTGACCAGACAATCTGCCCGACACTCAGTTCTTCGAGGGAAGTCTAAACTGACACATAATCAGACAGGAGCAGGCAGCATTATCTTTGGGACTCTTCTCTGGCTGCTGAAGTTGAGAGCGGAGCACTATGAAAATGCTCCGAATGCTGTGATATCGGTTCTTGACACAAATCATGTATGGTGTTTGTGTGTTCTATGTACACAAGTGGTGTGTGTGTGTATGCGTGTGTGTGTGTGTGTGTGTTTGTTATGTGTATATGTGTGTTGTACATGTGACATTGGATTGACCATTTTTCATTTAATAGAGAAGGTCATTGAACACACGACAATCTCAGTGAAATCTATAACTGCTAGCCACTGTGCTAAGACGACTCTCACGATGAGTGTTTGCTTGCTGTGTGCATGCTGCGCTATCTTCGCTCGAGCCTGTGTATGTATGTGTGTGTATATCCTGTTAAATCATGCTATGTAGATTCTAATGATGCTTATATGTGTACTTCCTACCTGTATGTGGTATCTGTATGGGAAATGTGGAAATCTGTGGGGTATAAACGTATAAACGGGATATAAAAATAATATTTTTTTTTTTAAACTGGTGATAAGTTATACGCGTTTTTTTTTTTTTGGTACTCTGTGATGCCAACGAGCATATCTGATGGTTTCTGCAGAATAATGAACTCATATTATGTTAAGCGGTGTCTACTTGCTTATATGTCTACTTGCTTATATGTCGACATATAAGCAAGTAGACACCGCTTAACATAATATGAGTTCATTATTCTGCAGAAACCATCAGATATGCTCGTTGGCATCACGCAGTACCAAAAAACCAGTTACGTGTATAACTTATCACCAGTTAAAAAATAAAAAAAAAGCAATGGCACGCTCAATTACTTTTTTTACTGCAAAAATGGTAAAACGAAAACAGTCTTTTCAAAGCATGCAGCATTGATAATTTTTACCCCCTTTACATCAGGAGAAAATAACCTGCAGACTAACGTTACATTGATGAGAGCAGGGGCAGATAAGTGATAAACATGGCGAAGACAGAGCCAGCAACCTGCACAAAAGGTGCTTACAGATAAAAAGCTAAAATGTAGTTGAGCACAGCTGTTATGTTTTGTTTAGTCGCGCGTGAACGGATATTTGAAACCAAGTGTTAAAATATGTGCCAAAAAGGTTACGTTTTTACCTGCATGACGAAATGGTTTTGTCTAGGCTTCAATCAGTTTAACCTGACCTCCGTGTTACAGTTTGAGACATTCGTAATATTATTTTAAGAGTGATACAAGTTTATACAATATGCTGGCTGGTGTTATTCTTTTCTTAGTTGTATTCGAGGATTGTCAGATTGGCATTGACATCTAATTGTATGTATGTGATCAACACATTGTATGGCCGACACTCAGTACTCCGAGAAAAGTCAGGACAGACACATATTTACACTGCAACTGGTTAAATTAGTAATGGGACTCTCCTCTGACTGTTGAAGTTGGGAACGGAGCTTGTACGGGAATGTCCAAATTGATGTGTTATTTGTTCTTAACTCAACTCATCAACATGCGCGTGTGTGTGTGTATGTTGTGTGTGTGTGTGTGTGTGTGTGTGTGTGTAGTGTAGTGTAGTGTGCATGTGTGTGAGTGTATGTGTATGTTGAAACAAGCAATACAGAAATATCAGCAAATATTGTGTTGCTGTTTTCATCAACTGCTGAGCTCGGTGAATGTGATAGTTGAAACATACCGAAACCACCCGTGACTCCGCAGTCATTTCATCATCATCTTCATCATCATCATCATCATCATCATCATCATCATCATCCAGTGTCTTGCCGTGGGCGATCATAGTAGTAGTAGTAGTAGGCCTCTTTCAGTCCTGAAGGACTATAGAGTTGTGCCGCTGGGGAGGTGCCTGGCAGCACCGCTGGTGACTGTATAGTCCAATGTAGGGCTATAGAGTTGTGCCGCTTGGGAGGTGCCTGGCAGCACCGCTGGTGACTGTATAGTCCAATTCGAGAATGACAATCCCTGTCACAGTTTCCGCATCTGTGAGACGAGGCAAGTCCCGCAGTAAGTGACTGCTCTTTGAGCCTGTGCCGTCTCTCCTCAGTTTTTTGGATCTGATTGCGCTCAAAGAGCACCAGTCCGTTTCGTACATCTCTTCTCCAGGAGCATCTGTCTGTTGCAACTCTCTCCCACGTGTCTGGATCTATTCCAATGGTTTTCATATCTTGTTTACACACATCCCTATATCGCATTTGGGGTCTTCCGGTTGGCCTTTTTCCTGTGGCTAGTTCTCCGTAAAAGAGATCTTTGGGAATACGTTCGTCCTCCATTCGAGATACGTGGCCCAACCACCGGAGGCGTCTCTGCTTGAGGAGGGTGTGCACTGTGGTAATATCTGCTCTTTCAAGCACCTGTTTGTTTGTTATGTGGTCTTTCCATGTTATGCCCAGGATACGTCTCAGACATCTCATGTGGAAGGAATTCAACTTCCTTTCCTGTCTTGAGTACAGGGTCCAGGATTCAGACCCGTAGAGTAGTGTGCTAACAACACAAGCTTTATATACTTGAGCTTTTGTACGCTCTGTTAGTCTATTATTCTCCCAAACTCTTTTAGCTAGCCTGGAAAATGTTGTGGCTGCCTTTCCAATGCGTCTGTCGATTTCTGTCTCTAATGAAAGATTATCTGATATTGTCGATCCCAGATACACAAAATCGTGGACGACTTTCAATTCATAATTAGAGATTTTGAGTGACGGAGGCGCATCAGCATCTTGTTCCATCACCTGTGTTTTATTTAGGCTAATGGTGAGCCCAAAGTCTTTGCAGGCAGCTGCAAAACGATCTATGAGCCTTTGGAGATCTTCTGCTGTATGAGTAGTTAGTGCTGCATCATCTGCAAAAAGTAGTTCTCTTACGCATCTTGGTCTTATTTTGGTCTTTGCCTTGAGTCTTGATGGGTTAAAAAGTTTGCCATCAGATCTTGTGTGGAGGTATATGCCTTCAGTGGCAGTCCCAAATGCTTGCCTCAAGAGAACAGCAAAGAAGATACCAAAGAGTGTAGGAGCAAGCACGCATCCCTGCTTTACTCCGCTGCTGATGCTGAATGACTGGGATGTTGAGCCGTCAAATAAAATGGTCCCCTGCATGTTTTCGTGGAATGATTTCACGAGACTAAGAAGGGTGGGTGGACATCCAACCTTTTCAAGGACCTTAAAAAGGCCGCTTCTGCTCACGAGGTCAAATGCCTTTGTGAGGTCGATGAAGGCTATATATAATGGCTTCCTCTGTTCTCTGCACTTCTCTTGGAGCTGCCGGAGTGAGAAAATCATATCGATGGTGGACCTGTTGGGTCTAAATCCGCACTGCGATTCGGGGTAGATTCTTTCAGCAAGAATGTGTAATCTTTTAAGGATTACTCTGGCAAAAATCTTGCCTGTAATGCTGAGAAGGGAAATGCCGCGATAGTTGTTGCAGTCGCTTCTGTCGCCTTTGTTTTTATAAAGGGTAACGATGTTTGCGTCTTTCATATCTTGTGGTATTGATTTTTCTCTCCAGCAGAGCTGTAATATTGCATACAGTTCTGGGATGATTGTTTCTTTGCTACATTTTAAAATTTCAGGTGGAATACTATCTTTTCCAGGTGCCTTGCCGGATTTGAGAGAGTCTAGTGCTTCGCTGATTTCTGTGAGGCAAGGTTCGTTATCCAAGGCATGCATGGCGGACTGTTGATCGATGGCTTCCAGAGCTTCTTCGCTGACAGTGTTATCCACTGAGTATAGCTCTGAGTAGTGTTCTACCCAGCGATCCATTTGTTTCGCTCGATCTTTTATGATTACCCCCTCAGTTGATCGTAAAGGGGCCATCTTATTTTTTGATGGACCGACAGCTTGCTTGATGCCCTCATACATTCCTCTTATATTTCCAGTGTCTGCACAAGTTTGAATTTGAGCAGAGAGCTGTAGCCAGTACCTGTTCGCAGATCTTCTTGCCATCTGTTGTACTCTATTTCTGGCCGTTCGCAATGCCTGCAGTGTTTTCTCTGAAGGTGATGTTTTATACATCGAGAATGCATGTCTCTTTATCTCCAGGACTGGGAGCATCTCTTCAGAGTGTGCTTCAAACCAGTCGGTTGACTTAGTTTGCTTCTTGCCAAATGTTGATAGTGCTGTATTGTAGATGGTGTCGCGAAAATTACTCCATCTCTCAGTGGAATCTCCGTCTGTGGGGCCGGGCAGAGTATCCGCTAGAGCCTGCATGAATTTGTTGACCTTCTCTTTATTTTGGGTGCCACTGGTGTCAATGCGTGGTCTTCCTTCTGTTCGGCTTCTGTAGATTCTCTTGGGCTTTATCTTCACCTTGCTGGAGACGAGTGAATGGTCGGTGTCGCAGTCAGCACCATGATAGCTGCGAGTCATCCGTACATTGCGGAGGTTGCTGCGTTTAGTGAGCACCAGGTCGAGTTGGTGCCAGTTCTTTGATCTGGGGTGCCTCCATGACACCTTGTGTTGAGGTTTCGTGTCAAAGAAGGTGTTGGTCACGCACAGATTATGGTGGCTGCAGAATTCCAAGAGACGTTGTCCATTGTCATTGATCTTCCCAACGCCAAACTGTCCTAGACATGAAGGCCAAGATTCGTGGTCGGAGCCAACCCTGGCATTGAAATCCCCCAGGATAAAAAGATGTTGTTTCTCTGGTGTTTCACTGACTTCTTTGCTAAGGTCGTCATAGAACTTGTCTTTAGATTCTGATGCTGCAGTTAGTGTTGGGGCGTAAACGCTTATAATACTAACTGGGCCTGCCTCTGTCTGGAGTTGGAGCTTCAATATTCTTTCAGTGCCATCACTTGGTGGTATGATGGAATTGAGCAGCTTGTTTCTGATAGCGAAGCCAACTCCATGCTCCCTGGTCTCTCCGCACGGCTTGCCATGCCAGTAGAAAGTGAAGTCCCTCTCCTTGATGCTTCCAGATTCTTGGAGTCTGGTCTCTTGCAGGGCGACAATGTCTATCCCCAGTCTTAGCAGTTCGTTGTTTATCACTGCAGTTTTGCGGGCATCCACAATCTCATTTAGATCGTCTGAGATGCCAGGGGTCATGGTTCTTACGTTCCATGTTCCCAGCCTTAGGGCCGGTTGTTTTGTTTTTTTCTTGCTGTTAGGTGTATAGATTGCGGTCCATGTGTCAGGATTTCCCCCTAAGCTCCACACACCCTCAGGAGCAGATGAACCGTGGCGAGACAACACCTTATTGACTGGGGGCTGCCCAGCTTAGGCGGGCGGTAGCTGTCTAGTGAGATACGATGATCTCTCCCACCGTCGGAAGTAGCCCCTGGCGCCTTGCTCTACGCCAATCGAGCATTAAGACTTATAACCGGCAAATGCTACTTCCCGTGTTGTGTCACCGCTTTACGCGGTGCTGAAGTGACCTCTTCAGGGCACAAGCCTGGGCAATGGAAATCGGAGAACCAGCTGTTGCCCAGTAGCAGGTTCCCCCTCTCCACGTCGCCGATGTTGACCAAGGGAAAGGCAGTAGCCAATGCAACTTGGCATCGGTGCCGTCGCAGGAGTTGCCAGAACTATGTTGTTTACAACATGGAACTGCCTTAGGGACTCCATCTCCGGATTTGTCCTCAGGGTTTACTCCCGAAGCCTTTCCCATATGGGTATACCCGCAAGGCAGCGGAGGTTTGAGATTTAGAGTTCCCTCTCTTAGAAGAAATACCAACCAAGGCTGACGAGCCTCCTCTGCCCGGGAATCAATAAGGAGGGAAGTCTACCATTCTTCCTTCCTGGCAGTGACCATACTGATCGGATGACCGTAGCCATTGTCTCTACTGAGAGATCCTCTGCCCACCGTCACTGACTTGAAACCATAACCAACAACTATCTGTCGGCTGCTCCCAAGTCCAATCCACCACCTGCTCCCATGGCTTCACGTTACCCTGTTGGGGGGGCTAAACGGGTACTCCACCTTGCCCAAGGGTGTCCCGTAGGCTTGCGGAGGGAAGGAGGCACCTTACTTCTCCTTTGATAGGGTATACCCCTACCCCGCTACCCCCGCTACCCCGCTACCCCGCGATCATACGCCTCCATAAATTGCAATCTCCGACGGCATGGATTAATTCGTGTTTTGAATCTTTTCTCCGGGGCATGCCGGTGTGCTGGGGAATGAACAGGCGGACAGATTGGCTGGCTTGGCAAAACTTGGTGGTGTATTGATGCATGACAAAACAGACGTGGTTGCGGCCTTGTGGGAGCACGTGTACACCTCGGAGGAGCAAATGGATCACCATAGTCTGGTAAGAATGAGGCAGCGAGGTGTGACGAGGGGATCTGGCCGACGATCGACGCTCAGAGGAAAGGCGAGACGGACGTATAATCAGATTGCTACTGGAACTATTAGTGTTGGAACTCTTCGCTGGCTGCTGAGGATGGGGACGGAGCGCTTATGGGAATGTCCCGAATGCTGTGATGTCGGTTCCTAAATCAATCAACCAATCAATCAATCGTGTGTTGACTCCCTTCCTTGTCTAGATACAAGACTGTCAAGCATTTTCTAATACTGTCTTCCTTATCTCTCTTTCCACAAATCTTTCCAGTTGTTACATGTTCCAGTTTTTGTCTTCTCAATGTTACAAACATTTATGATTGCTTTTCTGTGATGTTTGTGATAAATTGTCTTTGCGGCTTAGCTTCCCTAAAAATATCCAGAATGCTAATTTTGACTGTCCAATTAATTTTTACCATTCTTCTATAACATCACAATCGACAAGGCTTCTAGGGATGTTTTCAAATGTTTACTAGTTGTCCAATATTCGCTGCCGTATCTTACAATTGGTTCCATGTATCATATAAGATCGCTGTTTCTCACTTCCAAGGACAGTGACTTATTGAACAAAATGGTCTTCATTTGATAGAATGCAGTGTTTGCTTGTCGTATATTGTTCTTTATCTCATTGATGCATCTTCCATCTGATCTTATCCATGTGCCTAGATATCTAAATTTCTGTACTTGCCCCAATATAACGTCATTTACTTTCATTGCACATTTAGGCACAATTTGTGTTTTTCATATCTCCATGAACTTCTGTCTTTCTATTATTCAAGCTACGACCCATGTTTTAACTTGCTACAACCACTGTATCCATCATTTCTTGTAGTTCCTTCAGACTTGTTGCTATAAAGACGCATTTATACTCATGAAAACGCATTTATCTGTTGTTTCGTCTAAATTTTCTGAATCGGTTCTGTCAATGTTGGCTTCATTGGATATTATGTCTATGTAGATATTAAATAGCAGGGATAGAGCACATATCCTGTCTTACTGCCGTATTAACTGTCAACATATCTGATATCTTGTGATCACACTGCACTTTGTCTCGAGGGGTACATGGCTTTGATGTTTTCTATTAATTGTATCACGTAGTCTTCAACAAAGGTCTATAATTTACATCCATTTACTCTATCGAAAGGCTACATTTATCAGATATTCCAAATACGAATATGGACCTAGTCATATACGGAGCCCATCGATTAAGTACCACATATCGTGTACCGTTCTGTTTACGAAATTCACATGATGATACATGATAATATTATATAACGTAATATCACATAATAATATGACCTTATTTATCTTCTATAGTGTTATTACCACTGATTTTGTGTTTTTTGTTTTCTTTTTGTTGTTTGCCGATAAGGCTTGTTGCAGCTTCTTCTGTGTTCGTTTTGTTTTTAGATTGTGATTTGTAAAACTGTCGTACACTTCATGTTTTCCAGTTATCTACAAATTGAAATCTTTAAAGCAGGTTAACCGATATCATGTATACTTTTGGTAGCATAGTAAAATGGCAATAGCCTTATGACACCGTAGCGATGGTATCGTGCACTACAGAACTAACGTCTATAGCAGTGGTTCTCAACATTTTTAAACCCATACACCATTTCACCATATGTTCAGAATGTCATCCCCACCCCCACCCCTTTTTTTCGTATTTCGTTCCTATAAATCCCCTCTCGCCCCTACGCAGTATAAATAAAATTGGAAGCTAGATTTAATAACACATACTAGAACTAGTCTAGACGTCAACATAAAACGTGACTCGCGGATAAACTTAGGTTATAAAACTAAATTCAGAAGGGCACGAAGTACAGAACCGTACAGTATGGAGGGAAAAACAATATAAAGTAATCGGGTCTTGTATTAACGCGATCTTGAAATAAATTTAATTCCCCCCCCCCCCAAAAAAAAAATAATACATCCATCCATCATGTGCCATGCCGGTAAGCGTGGGCGGTCATGTTCTGCCATCTCACTCGATCACTGAGTCGTGGATCAGCTCCGTGTTTCTGTCTCGACCTTGCCACAAGGCCAAGCCATCCAGGTACTTGCTTCTAGGTCTTCCCCTTGGTCTGTTCCCCTCGATCTTACCAGTTGTCACCAAGTTCTCGAGATCATTTCTTCTCATAACATGCCCAAAAAATTGTGACTGTCTACGTCTAATGTCTCTAATCAGTTTACGATCTTCATCTGTTCCTTGAAGGACTTGTTCATGGGTCTTTCTGGCTGTCCATTGTATTCTTTGCATTTTCCTCAGAAACCACATTTCTACAGCCATCAGATGTTTTTCAGCCTGATAGCTCATTGCCCAAGCTTCACATCAATATACAAGTACAGGTTCTATGTAGCATCTCAACACTCTTTTTCTCGTTTCAGTTGACATCTTTTTATTGGTCAGTATGTTTTTCATCTTGCTAAAGGCTACTTTTGCCATGGCGATTCTTGTTCTAATCTCTTCAAGGCATCTCCATCAGATGTTATTACTGTTCCGAGATCATTGGAACCCTAAAATTCCCCTGGGAGGTGGGGGGGGGGGGGTTGAGAACCACTGGTCTATAGTATTCAGCAGTAATGCTTTAGGCCTTTAGATGTATCACCACTAACGCTAACATTGACTCCCACAGTAACGGTCATTTCTGTCAACTGAATTCATGGCAGGAAAGTGTACTAAACGTGGTTACAAGTTAAAATCTATTTATGCTGTATTTCCAATGATATTGTTGTGTCTGTTCAAACATTGTAGGTGCAATTAGCAGACAAGTGAGAATTTGTGTGCAAGGTGCGGACATCTTATTTCATAGAAGAATGATGAGAGCACCATAGACAGATAAAGACATCAATGACCATCATGAAAGAAGTTAACTCACAAAGAACCATGACAGATCCCTTTTCAAATAAAACAGAATTAATGACAAGTTGTACACGACTCGAAGTGTTTCGGACATGTGACGACAGCCCAACTTTTTATAGACACATCGCCGCTAACTTTTGCTTCCCAATACAATTCCTGGTACCAACTTAGGCTTGATTTAATTGGTACACCAGATAAATAAATCAATATCCTCACTCGATGTGGATTTGAACGCTTGAACATAGAACCGGCAGGAAAGCATAGCTAAAAATGTATGGAAAATAGGATTTGTCCTCATATTCTTGAAAGTTTGCACGTGTTTGTTTTGTTTTTTGTTTTTTTTTATTAGTCCGTTCACAATTCTCCGTTTTAAGGAAGCAGGGGAGTGGATTAAAGGTATCGATTCCCTCATATAGTAAAGCAATATCTCCTAGTAAAAGTCCAGCTAGTGTCTGTAGCCAAGAGCAGCGATTGCGATTCGCAATACCACATTCCTCGTTAGCTGCAGGCGATTTGGTAGCAGACTGCATTGTGTTGATAGTTTAACAATGGTGTGAGCTTCGGTTGTTCAAAAAGCAATGTCCTATTAAAATTAGACTTTGCCTAGTACATCACAAACAGGCAAAAATGGCAGGGTTGATGGTGACGTCCTGTAAATGTCATGCAGTCATCTTTTTTCTCCTCTCGTTTCCATCCTGTTTCAGGATATTGCGGTCAACATCAGCATCTTTCAACTGTATGTTGGTTCCTAGGCTAGATTACGCTCATAAGCTCGCCACGACTTTCTGAGCGACCGGCACCATACTCTCATAAGAACCGCTTCCAATTCTCGTGCGCTCACGTCAACCACGAGAGTATTAGGGGTTACGGAGAAAGCTGCTAACACCTCGGCCATGCAGTCATCTAGTCAATAAATATTATTATCCAACCACAACTTTACAGAACTATATAACATGTGGTTATATTTAAGGAGAGGTGGCATCAACGTTAGAATGACTTTATTCTGTTTCGGGGAAAGGAGACGAGACAGAAAGAAAGACATACACATGCATGCAGACTACACACAGACAGACATAAATCTAGAAAAAATCTAGGTAAACGACAGACAGAGGTAAACAGACAGTTAAATGTAGACAGGTAGACAGAGAGAAAGAGAGAGAGAGAGAGAGAGAGAGAGAGAGAGAGAGAGAGAGAAAAGAGAGAGAGAGAGAGAGAGAGAGAGAGAGAGAGAGAGAGAGAGAGAGAGAGAGAGAGAAGGAGCAAGAGAGAAGGATAGAACAGAACACTTCATGTCATGAAGCAATTACATAACACAGTATATGTTCAGATAGAAACATTCCACGCCTCCCACGAGGAAATCTACGAGGGATTCAGTTGACCTTCACCTGTCACCTGTTTAAAGCCTTCAAGTGTAAACACCCTTCCTTAGACAACGAACTTAACAGCGAGATGAAAATCACCTGCTCCAATTCATCTCACTAATCAGAAAATGTCTTATTATTTTTCTGTTAAATCACACATACAAATTTCTAGTGTACAGCAGTCTGCTAGACATACCTTTAGTGAGATATCAGTTGCTAGTCCTGACAGGTCTTAGTCAGGAATGATTGAGCTACCGTATAGCAGTAGACGGCAATACCTGTTTTCTGGTAGCTACGAATGTTTAGGGGCGCTCACAAACCCAACACCCCACATTGTGCCATTGGCTTCGGGCAGAGATCGCAATTGGGAGGGTACAAATGCGAGTAAATGCAGCCTAAAGAATATAATATCATGGCCGGGCAGAACGGGTCCTTGGCTTTGGTCAGCAACTGGACTAGGATCGAAGTTCAGACAGGCAGACATTTAGACCATTGCTGTGCTGACCTGGCAACTTCTGCAGCTGATCTTGTTCCAGATGTATTAGTGGCATCTTTCCTCTGGAGTAAACTAGGCAGGCCGAGAGATGAATAATCCTGCATGGACAATACATGGGCTCTACAATTCAGCCCCGGTTTTGTGCTGTGGAGAAGTATAACTCCATCCTTGGTCCCCGCCACAGGTTGTAATTAATGTAATTATTATGCATTTGCTTAAGCACATTGTAACAATCTATAGTCTGTCAAGACGGCAAGGTGCTAGTAAAAATAATAGTTGCCAATTCGCCGACAGAATCCAATGAAAGACTAAGAAGACAAATATACAAAGTGAATTGAAAGGGGATCGACTTTGGAGCACCTGATAATTACCCTATATCGCTCTGTCTCATTCGGCAGTGTAGCCTGCCGAAAGCGTCACACAGAGCACGACCATGTAACTGCATCGATGACACAAAAATGAATTAAAAATACGAGAACACGTTCTTCGGAGTTTGAGTAGCGGGTTGATCTCGCGATCTTTTGAGTTTATGGTAGGCGGCTTGATCATTTCCCCGCGGAGACCCTCAAGACAATATGTAAATGCTTCAATTTTGCTGGACATCTTGTTGAAGTTTCCTGACATTGAAAAAGCTGAACCACGAGGAGGGCGTATAACCAACTTAGTCAAAACTCCAAGTCCGTATGTGCTATGAATTATTTAATTACATGGGACGCAGAGGTGTTTCCAAGGCACAAGGGCCGGGTTATATACTGGCCAAGACCTATTGACGCGTCCTCGCTGAGCGTCCTGGGCAACAGGTCCCTTCGGGGTCCTGGCTGAAGTCAATAGGATCGCCGATTCCTCCTAAGTCGGAGAGTGTCTGCCTGTATGGCTAGGAACCACCAGTCTGCACACCAATAAGCCAGACATGGGACAACAGATACTCACGCAAACCTCAGGTCCTGTATGACATCACACTGATGTTGGACAACAGGATGCCTTCATCCGACATACAGGACTTTGCGTTGGAGCTCAAGCCAATGAACACAAGCAAGCAAGCATTTAATTACATCCTGATATCCGTCTCTGCAGATGTGAAGTTCCAGTACCGCACTTGCACACACACACACACACGCACGCACGCACGCACGCACACACGCTCGCGCGCACACACACACACACATATATATATCTCATCTCATATACATATATATAGATCAAATGTAGCAGAAGAAGATGGCCAGCCAAATACATGATGGACAGAGGGAAAATTAGAGTCCATGGGAATCTCGACACATGGAGCTCATAAACGGGTATTCTCCCGCTGTTTATACTTCACCTCGGCACCACAAGGTACACTAGGAACATGATGAGATGACGAAACAGTCGGGGCACTAAAAGAAGACAGACAGACCTGTCAAGACTCTGATGGGGATGTCACATGGTGAACCATGAATGATCATCCTAGCTTGGCCCGTGGTGACGATACAGCACATTATACATTTAATGAAGTTTATTGTTTACATTACATATCGTCGGTATAAACACTGAATAAGAGAAGAGGACAAAGCATAGTTAATACATTCGGAAACAGATGTATGCCAAGCTTCACCAATGAACACAACACCAAACCCAGTCGTAGCACAATGTTTACCAAAGAGTACACGGAACTATTCTATTGAAGGTTGTACCTAAGAATAAAGCACCAGAATCCCGTTATAGCACAAGTTTTACCCAAAAACAAAGCGACATGGTCTCATGACATGCCTACAGAATTAGTGAAGCAAACACTACATGACAATATGGAAAATGCAATGCAGTCTAACTTAGGAAGGACTTATAAGCAACGGAGATATGTGGTTCTTGAGACGAATGTTGTGAATACATGGACTGTCAGAGTAACTAACAATGATTGTCTGAAAGAGGCTAATGAAACTAGAACATTATATACAACTATAAGAAAGAACCAAACTGCGGTCTTTGGTCATGTGATGAGAAGAAAGGCATTAGAGATCATTGAGATAACTGCAAAAATCAATGGAAAACGAGGCAGAGGCAGACCCAGAGAAATGATGCTGGATGGATTGAGACGGTGGCATGGGGGATATCATTAACAGAGTTGATCCAGAACAGCAAACACCGAGCTCTGTGGAGAGAAATTAACGCCTGTGCCAGCCGGCAGGCCACATGATGATGATATATGCATCCTAGATTGCACGTAGAATACAAGAAGATCAGAGAAAGGCAAGAACGGTGCATATCTGAAATAAACCAGTTGAAGATATTGTTCAAAATACAGAGAGATGGCATTTTATTCTATTCTGACCAAACATATAGGGAATCGCGGTAGCACAGTGGCTAGGATGCTTCACTGCCGACCGTCGGTCATGTGATCGAATCCCCCTCGAGGAGGTGATTTGTTTAAGCTCAACCCAGCCTAACATAAGTACCAGGCAACGAACTGGGTAGCAAAGGCAGCCAGTGTGATATTAACTATATAACCCACCCACTGCAGAATGGCATGCAAAAATAGGAGATTAGCACTGTATGCATAATTAATAACAAGCATGGACAAGAATTCGTGACCCTGAAATTTTATGTAGAACCACACACTAGCACTTGAATAGATGACGTAAATCTGCCACACACTGCACCCATCTTCTCTGTGGCCTTCCTCTGTTCTCTTCTTGCGCATATACTCCTCTATGATTGCTCTCTCCAAACGTTCGCGAGGTTCAAATGACCAAAATATTTCAATGTTCTTTGTTTTATCGTTTTTAGTAGCCCGCCGTCTTCAGTATCCAGCTTTTGTATGGATGCATTTGTTCTTTTCTGCATCCAAGATATTCTTAGAACATATCTATAACATGTGTATTCAAATGCATTTATACGCTATTACGCAAACCATACATGTGAAATATAAAGTGCATTGTACTAAAAAACAAATCATTCCGGCTCTTCGAATTAGATTCAAGAATACGTAAAACATAATCAACATTTTTCTGTTGCATATTTGAACTGGGGGAAAATCTTTGGTATAGATAATGACAACACCTGTGGAAAACACTCAAACGTTTTGGAGTTGATATTCAACTAATTAGTTTCTGCAAAAGGTTTTGTTTTACTATTTTTTTAAAAGTCAAATACAGATGGCTACAGTGTATGTCTAACATGGACAATAACTACAGTACAATGAGAATAGAATAAACCACAAAGTAGTCGTGGTAGTAGTAGTAGTAGATGTGGTAGCTGTAGTGATAATGGCCGAAGTAATAGTAATAATGGTAGTAGTCGTCTCAGTAGCAACGGCAGCTGTAATAGAATTATCACCAGTAGAAGTAGTGGTTGCAAAAGTAGTAATAGTAGATGCAAAAGTAGCAGTAGTAGTAGTAGTAGTCGTAGTGGGAATATTAGT